>JAKFHU010001978.1:16022500-16266499 GCA_023783475.1 Daubentonia madagascariensis
TACAGGAGAGCATAGGAGAGCTAAATCAGCATCACTCTTGATAGGATGTTAACATATAGCATATGAAGATGTAAATAAGAAATAGCAATATAAACGAATGTAAATGCTATATGATGTACATGATAAAAGAAACCAGCTAAGAAAGTGAGATGAAGGTGGGTGCAGAGGGAGGACTTGCTGAAGTCAGGCTGGGAGGAAAATGAGCTGGAGACTTTTGTAAGGTACCCTATAGAGACATTTGCCTTTATGTATCTATCACTTTAATAAAAACACAAATTTAAAAATTGTTAGTAAAACAATGAAAAGTATAAGCTAAGAAAATCTGGCATGTCGCACTCCAAGCCTGAGACACACACATACCTGCCCCAGACTGGATCATCCTGTGGATCCTGAAGCCTTTCACCCATAGAGAGGATCTGTATATATATCAGCAGCATTTGCTTCTGAGACTCTTCTGTCTCCAAGGCCAAGAAGCACTTCTCCTAAATGATATAATCGTTCTTTAGACATGTTAATACATTAATTATGTTACAGAAAATCTTCCAGGTGAGCAAATCATTCTTCCTTTAATCAGTAACTTTTTGCAAGTCTGTGTTCTAATCCCTATATGGCAATGTTCATACTTTAACTTTCTAATTTTATTTGCTTTATTTCAAGTTTCTGGAGTATGTTTCCCTCTACCTCCTCAAAATTAGAAATGGTGGAAAAATATTATTCAAAAATTGTATGCTTACTTATCATTACTATTTACTCCTTAACAACCTCTTTTAAACATATTAAATCATGCTTAATAATCTATACTCTATGGAGGCATGTGCAATTTATTTCACTTTTGTGTTTTCTCTTCGTAGTCATATTATAAGCAATGTGAGTGTTTAGCCTCTGTATTTTTAGGGCACTCTTACAATGTACATGCTCTGCTCACAGTAGACATTAATTAATTGACAAAGTTTTTTTAAAAAATTTTTTATGGTTGTCAGTTGAATACTTAATATATTACATCGGCAGCAAATAGTATTAAATCACTTTAGGATTTATTATCTACAAATATAATAGATATACCATAAAGAGTGTAGAAAATTAGTAGCTTATGAACTCTGTTGAAACATAATACTTTAAGAACTAAATTGATTTTTCAAGTAATGTTAATAAAAATTTGACCCTAGAGCTCAATTAATTCTTAACCTTATTCCAAGGTCAATAAATATAATCATATGAAGATATAGTAAGATAGATTCTGCATTTCTTGCTAGCTCAATCAGTTTTGAAGATACCAACAGGAAAAAGGTTGCACAAATTGATGATTTCATCCCTTGTGGAATTGGACATGCCATATCTCTTTTCAGCACTAATGCTCACTCTGTAGAATTCCTTGGCAAATGTTGACCAAATCAATTAGCAATGGGTCTATCTGTGGACAGCCTTAGGAATAACACTAACATAACCATAAATCTAGTATATGGTATTATACCATATATGGTATACTATATTAAATCTTATATATGGTATTATATAATCATTGAGATTTGTTTTATTTCAATAGATTTATAGGGTTCAAGTGTTTTTTGTTACATGGATGAATTACATAATGTTGAAGTCAGGGCTTTCAGTGTGCCCATCACCAGAATAGTGTACATTGCACCTGATAGGTAGATTTTTATACCTTACCCTCCCCATACAAAAGATGTGTTTACAGAATATAGTTCATATTTTTTAACAATAAAAATTTGTTCCACAGGAAAATATGACATTTCATATCTTTTTCATTACTAAGTTAAAATATCAATTTATTGGTTTTATAAATGTTTAAAAATTTATAGTGTATTTAGTTTTTGATTAAAAGTTTGCTATGGATTTAGTGATTATGTTATCTCTTCCAGGGTGAATTGAGAGGTCACAGTTTGTTCCTTTAGATCAAACCAAATTTTAATTTATCTAGTAACTAGAAGTAAAGGGTTTTTTATTCTTTCTTTTTAAATATTACTATAGAAATCCTGGGTTACCTATCAATGAGATTGGAAGGGAAAAATGCTAAATGAAGGCACAGAAATTCTTAAAAAATGGATAGACACTAGATATCATCTAGTAAAACCTTGCCAAAATGAGAATTATTCTTGAAAGATGGTCTTCCAACTCTGCCTAAATAATTTCAGGAAAATGACAGCCTTGAATTTGCATATGTTTGATCTGATTACATCACCATCCTTAGGTGATACTTTAGCTTTCATGCCATAATATTTAACTTTATAATTTTATTTGCTTTATCTTCTGCTTCCAAATGAAAGCCACTCCCATATTTGAAGGCTTTTATTATGATCCTTGCTGGTCTTCTCTTCCACAGTACAAATATTCCCAATTTTTCATTTGTTCCCTTACAAGACGTGGTGTCTTAATCATTCGCCAAATGGAGGTCTGATTCTGGATGGACTCAGAATCAACAATGTCTCTCTTAAAATACAGTTTCAGGCATGAAAAAGAATATTCCAAAAGTAGGATTCTACTTACCCAAACCAAGAATTTTCAAGATTTAAAGTCCCCCTCCCCCAGGAAACATTTGGAATACTTATTGTAATGCATTTGCCCAGATATTTGTAGGTCTGGACTAGAATATCAAAATCTGGATATTTAAGAAATATTCCAAAGCATTCTGACCTGAATTGTCTAAGTCACATTTTGAGAGGCCCTAGTCTATATTTTTATTAACAAAAAAAAATCATATCATAACATTTTCTTAATGCTATAGGCTCACATTAAGCTTTAAAATAAACTCAGTTGGAACTTCTGTTTAGCCAAGTATCCCAGTCCAGTACTTCTGTAATTTATCTTTTTGTTGTCAGTTTGGAATATCAAGGTTTATCTGTTAAGATTCTTATTAATTTGAGCCTACAAGTTAAGGCTTTTGGGTAAAACTCTTAAACCTTGATTCTATCACCTAAAACATTAGCTTCTCTTAACAGTACTGCATCATTTACAAATTTGATAAATGCCCCTTCATCCAAGTCACAGTTGAAAATTTGTAAGGCTAAATAGAGAATCTTATGACATGCCACAAAATATCTCCCTCCAAGGTGACAATCATTTATTAAACAATACTTTTGGGGGTAACTGTGTATTTATTGAACTGTTCCATCACTTAAAACACATTACTCTATCTTATCTACAAACATGTCATACCCAATAGAATTTACCAAGTGCTTTACTGGAATTCTGATAAAATGTGTCAATAATGTTTCTCTGCTCTCACAGATCTAGCAGAGGTGGTTCTAGTGGGGTAAGCACTGGACATTTATTGAGCATTTAAACCTCCATCTAATTTATGACCACTTTCTGAAATTGCCTTTTTATGCCCACAAATAAGGACACAAAGTTTTATGGAAGTTATATAGGTACATGTTGTCACAAACTACAAGGCTAGAGGTCCAATGTGTTTTTGTGTGTATGTGTGTCACCACTTAGTAGCCTTATGACATCAAGGAAATCACTTAATATCTCTGCAATTTACATATTTTAAGATGAATACTCAACTCTCAATAGTGAGTAGGATGATATTCAACTCTCAGTAATAATGACGAACACTCAACTTGCAATAGAATTCTGCCACCTAATTCACAATAAATGTAACAAAGGATGAGACAAAAGTGCTTTAAAAATAATATAAATTTATCTGTCACTTAAAAGTTCCAGATAGGCAGTCCAAAACTAGTATGAATGCTCTGTTTTACACAGTTCTCAATATCCTAGACTCTTTTTGTCTTATGCATGGCCTCCAATCTTGAGATCAACTCATTGTTCATGATGGCTGCTCCAACTCCAATTATAACATCCACATTAAAAATATCAGAAAAGAGGAATGGTAAAGAAGAATGTATAATACAAATTTGTTTTAGGAAAGGATCCTTGTAGCTGCTACATGACACTTGCACTTACGTGTCACTGTCCAAAAGTTAGTCGTATGGCAATATCTCACTACAAAGAAAGCTAAAAAGTTCATTTTTATTAGTATGCATTTATAGTGTGTCCATGTGTTCAATTAAAAATTAAGTATTCTATTACTATGAAATAAAGAGAATGGATTTGGGGAGGCAACTGTGAGTCTCTGCTACAAATATGCTATAAATATAAGCAGAAATGAATTTATTTTCATATCCTTGTTTTCAGAGAACCTCTGCTAATTCCTTAAATGTGAACTTCTTATATTGTTTAAAATATATTCTAAAAATGTCCTAAGACACTCATTTATTAATTTATTCATTCAACAACAGATATTAATAAAGTGGCCCAGACATCACACTAGACATTGGTGTTTTCAGAATCAATACAATACATGGTCCCGGTCCTTGAGGAATTCAAAATATTGTGAAGAAGATAGACCTTTGAACAAATATGAGTTTCATAATAAAATTATGTACAGAAGAATCTGAGAGAATAGTGAGATTAAATTAACTAAGCTTTGGAGATTTGAGAAAGGCTTCAGAAAGGTAATATATTTGAACTAAATTTTGAGAGAAAATGAATTTTTATCAGATAAAATAGGGCGTGGGAAAAGTACTCTGGGTCAAGACAGTAATATATGTTAAGCCATAAAGAGGCCAAAAAAAAAAAAAAAACCAACATGCTGTTAGAGTAGCAGTGGTAGCAGCGCACAATTTCATGTAACTATAATGAATATCTAACAGAAGTACAGTGGAGGGAAATAAGGCTGCATTTTGCTGAAAGCTATGGTGACCATTCCAAATCTATCCTATAGGAATAAAAGGCATTAGGCACTTTAAATAGAGAGTTATAGGATAAGATCTATGGAGAGTTTCTTATTTGGTGATTGTTGGCAGCAGGAATAGAATATTGGAACCAGTGAGAGACTAGGGGCCGGGTGGGTATTGCACCAACCAATAGTTCAAATAAGAGATGATGACCTTAAGTGAGGCAAATAGGGAGGATAGTCCCCAAAAAAGTCATTCATCCTCTTATTTGCTCCTTATTTATCCCTGACTTCAAAGCCCTCCTTTACTTTTTATTTTGTGGGTTTTTTTTCCAGTTTTGAAATCATTCTTTTTGATGGAGAACACAGAGACTAAATAGATGTTTTGTAGCTTCCAATTTCCAATTTTCCTATCATTTGTTACTACATTTATTCTAAAAAATAGCATTGCCCCTTCTGTATTTTATTTTTTTGCTTAAAGCAACTAGAAATTATCAAAGCTAATTATATAACAGGCAGTGTGTCAAGAGCTACATGTACATTATTTCACTTTATCCTCACTTTACCTATAAATACCTACCTACATGGTAGCCACTATTATTAAGAAAGATTAAATAACTTTTCCAAGGACATCCAGTTGAAAAGTAGAGGAGCTTAGATACAAAATCAAATCTATCCAACAAGTTGTGGCACCCTTAACCTTTATGGCTGTAAACTTCCTGTGTAGATATCTTACTTATTTACTAATGAATAACAAACAGACTTCAGCCCATTTCATTTGAGAACTTTTCAATAATCTTATCAGTTGTTTGTGCCTTCCTCATTTTGTGTGTGTGTGCGTGTGTGTGTGTGCTGTTTCTGCTGTTTCTGCTGTTCCAAATTTTGCCCTTTAACTTCTCTTGTACATCAAGAATATTTAACAGGAGGGAATTCTACTTCTTCTCTTGAAGAAAGCAAGCCAACATGAAATACAATATTAGTATAATTTATGAAGAGGATAACTTCTCTGTACACAGGCATACATTATACCTGAACCAGAGTATTTTTTAAGAAGACCACTTCCTGGATTTTTTTTAGATGTGTGGAATTTTACTGTCTTATATACCTCTGCTTTCTTAATCTTTACAGTACCAGCTTTCAACTTCACTCCCAGATACATAGCTTAGTATTAACCAACAGTTTTACAGCTTTTGTTAGTTTCTTTCAACTTTCTTAAGTACAATTTGTTAACAGTATATAAAATTGAGTTTTCAAGGACAGGTTATTATACAATGTAATTTGATAATTCTACCAAAATTATAATTATACCACTGATATGTGTTTATAACCTATAAAAAACTAAAAAGAAATCAATCATTTAGCTAATACTACAATTATTTTTAGGATATATTATTTCTCCAATTTTCATGACAGACCCAGACACTTTACTTCATCTTCTGACTCTCATTTCTCTACCCTTAGGAGCCCTATAGCAGTAGTAGATAAAAGTAAAAACATCTGGAGACAGAAAGACCTAGTTTCAAGTAAAAAACTCTACTACTTACTAGTTGTATGACCCTGTGCAAGTCACTTAGCCCTTCCAGTCTTTAGTTTCCTAATTTGTAGAAAGCAAATGATACTACCTATGTCTTAGGGTGAATATTAAATGAGGTATCCTATATGAAATGCCTAGTATAGTGTCTAAAACTGAGGTGGTTAATAGCTGTTAACTTCAATCTTCCTAAAATACAGGTTGAAGTAGAACACAATTTGGATCTGCAAGAAAATTCTTGGAGATGATTGAATTCAACTTAATTATTTAACAGATGAGGCAATGAAAGCCCAAAAAGGTGAAGTGACTTACCAAAATATACAACTAATGTGACATTGCAAAAAGTAGATCCTGTATCACCTTACTTCAGGTTAGCTTTTATCTACCTTTCCAAAGCATTTTAACCAGGGGAAAACCTATTTTAAAATTCCATGCAAAATTATTTATGGAGAGTATTTTACATCAAGCAGGAAAGGAAAGAATTAAAACAAAATGGCATGATGAAAGAATATTACTATAGAATTCAAATGTACTACCATATTGATAAAAAGAAAATTGGGTTTTTGAAATCTACTTAATTGTCCTAGACCGTAAGAACATAGCTTTCAGAAAGCGAAATGAGAATAAGAGAAAAAAATTGATGTAAAAGAAATTGACTTCAAGGAAATCTATTTAACTCTGCCTGATCCATATAATAAAAAATATAGATTTTAAAACAGAAAAATGAGTACATTAGAAATAGCCCTTTCAAGTTATATATAGAGAAGCCAAAGCAGATGTAAATAGAAAAAAATGTTAAGAGCTACTTTGTATAACAAATAGTTCTGATGTGAATAATGATTGCTACCATATATTACCCACAGATTATATATTAGGCAATGTTAATAATTTATGTGTAATCCTAAGAGTAAATATTTTTGAAATCTTTCAGTAAATTCAAATATTGGAAAATGTGACAAAGACGTTTAGAAGTGGCAAATCCAGATGCAAACCCAACTCTGAAGCCCATGATCCTTCTAGCACACAATTCTTTGTGCCAAATCCAGAGCAAATAACCCCTCCCCAATTCCTAACCTATAAATCTGCAGAGGAGCAGTATTACAATATTGTTTTGCTTTTCGATCCTGATAATCTCTTTATTGCCCAGAGACCTTCCTTCTACCTTCCATTCATTCCGAGACAGCCACTGTCCCAAAGAAAGGGTGATCTAGCATAACCAGAGGAAAATGACACCACCTTCTAACATTTATATTTAAAAGCCTCAATTTATGTAAAAGACAGAGAAATGAAAGATTATTGGTTTTATGAGACTCGTCTATCCATCCTCATTCCCTGATGAAATAAGATTCTTTGAGAAGGAGAGGGAGAAAGTAGTTGTAAAGGAAGTCACAAGAAATTTGAATGTGGTTGAGAACCATGCATCCTGACCCTCACCCCAAACCAAGGCCTAATATGGAATTTATTTAAGTTTATTGGTGCATCTGACAGAATATAGAACCTTTGCCTAGCTTCCCGGGTTAAGGCCTAGGAAATATCAAGCTCTTTAGAAAGGCCGGAAATCCCAGGAAGTGACTACAGTGGAACCAAACAGTGGAACTCTGGCAGGTAGCTACAGACTCAGGTTAACCCTAACTCTGCCATCTGTCCTTTGAATGAGAAGAAACCATCTATGTAAGGCGTGAAGAAGGAAAGAAGGCTTGATGAAAGTTGCAAGGCCCCAGCAGGCTCCAGTTCACTGGTATGAAGCAGGTGAAACTTCTTTATGCCTTTGGGGGATTCCAGATTCGACTTGTTTGAAACCTGAAATTATTTACAAGACCCAGAAGTGACTTATAAAATTTGACATTTACTAGATTACTTTTTCTGCCAGCATGCAGAATGTGATCTTGAGATAGAAATTACATTCAATATTATGGAAATAAAGAAAGTTTCTTTTCTTGGGACAACTTTATTTACTACTTTGAAGATGCATATCAAGAAATAACAAAATTAAAGGACTAATATTTCAAATAAAATAACCTAATAGAGTTCTTGACTACAGGACTGTTTAAATTGGCCCTTCTTTTCTATTTTTAAACAACTGAGTCATCTGCACACTGCAGCTTATTTATATTGAAGAGATTGTAATAATTAAATTAATATTATAAGAAAGCCAAGGCTATTTGCCCAACTTGTGATATAGTGAACATGTCTTGATACCAGTCTGTGCCATTATAATGTTATTACACAACTATTAAATTGAAGTTCTTATTCCATTGCTAAACTAACTGATCAATATCCATCTCCAGCCTCTGATGGTTGGACTAAAGATAAGATCATATCGTAGATGAGCCATAGACAAGGTAATGATCCTCTTGCCTTGCTATATTTAAAGAAATTCCCTAAAGCTTCTAATTTTCTTAAGGAATGGCACAAATTATCAACAAAGTGCACCATGTAGGTGAAAAAAATGTACTTTAATACCTTCTGTCCCATGTAGCAACATTACATTAACATTTGAAATAGAAAACTGGAAGAATAAATTGTCCTACAGAATTATTGCCTGCTACTTTCTCTGGAACTAAGCTCATTGAGGAAGTTTCATTTAAGATGAGCAAGCTCGTGTTCTAATGAGCCACATGAGATATTAGCCCTGTAAGACTGATTTACTGATAGTTTCTGGTTTTGCTCTCTGAAATAAATAGATTTCTTATTATTAATGGCATGTGAGTTACTGAAAACATATACATAGCTTAGTTCTGTGCTTGGAAAGGGGTGTGTAAAAGTTCATTTATAATAGGACAACAGAAACATTGGAGAAACAACAGGATAATTTTCAGCACTTTTAATCCAAAGGGGGACAAATTACTGCATACCTTTGTATGTCATACATTGATTAAAGTAGATGGCATAAAGTATATTATATATAAAGTTATATAGTACATTATATATGAAAATATAAACATATAATTTGAGAAAAAAATGTGTGGTGTATTAATATTTTATAAGCAACATTTTTTATATTAAGTACCAACTACATGTCAGATACTTTAACACAGCAGAGAAGATAGTTGTAGCAGTTATTGAAGATGCTCACCTACTTCTTACCCCCCATGATTTTGTGGGGCCCTGTTATGGGATGAATTATATCCCCCCAAGTTTCACATGTTAAAGTCCGAACCCCTAGTACCTGGAACGTGACTATATTTGTAGACAGGTTCTTTTAAGTGGTAATTATGTTAAAATAAGGTCATTACAGTGGACCCTAATCCAATGTAACTGATGTTCTCATAAGAGGAGGCGATTAGGGCACAGATACACACAGAGGGAAGATGATGTGAAGACCCAGGAAGAAGACAGCCATGAACAAGCCAGGGAGAGAGGCCTAAGAAAAAACAACCCTGACAACATCTTGGTCTCTGACTTTCAGCCTGAAGCAGTATGAGAAAATACATTTCTGTTCTTTGTTATGGTAGCCCTATCAAACTCATTCAGTTCCTGTGAAATATTAGCATTAAGTTACTAATCTGTCCAATATGATCTTCCCCTGCCATAGTGGAAGTATTCCAGTATGCCAAAAATAGTGGCAGTATTCCAGTATGCCAAAAATAGTGGCAGTATTCCAGCTACTTTATCGGCCTTAGTCCTAGAGGCAGTATGATGCAGAAAATAGTCCCAGCAACTTGGAATGGACGTGGTGTAAACAAAATTAAATCATTTTTGTCCAAGCCACAGAGATTTGGATTGTGTTTTTATACAATACAACCTAATCTATTATGATTGCTACCCACCTGTGTTCAGAAATTAAGATTAGCAAATATTCTTAAAAATTACACAATTATATTTATGATATGGCTATGGAGAAAAAATACGACCTATAGTACCATAGTAGAAATACTTCTGTATCAATTCTGTTATTTGATCAAAATCCCCACCATGTCAGACATAGAAATGATAAACATTACTTTTCTAGGCTGCTAAGAAGTTAACTCTCAGAAAAGTGACTGACATGGCCAGTCCACTTTACTAGTTAAAGGATACAGCAAAAAGTTAGGTTTACAAGGGAAGAGGCATTCAATGTAAATAACAACAACAAAAAAGAATGTAGTACTTCATCACAAAGGATGTATACCTTTCCAAAAAACTATAAAATGGAATATGTATTTTTTATTTTCTTTTTATAAATAGTGTACTGCAGCAGTGAAAAATATAAACTGTGAAATTTCAACTTCCAAACATTAAATATGCTTGTCATTATTTAATTGCTGTAAATATCATTAATCTAAACATAAAGATAAGTATCTTTACTTCTGTTTCATTTCTTATCTGCCCTGATACTCACATGGTTTCTAGTAGCATCTGACACATCACACGCTAAGTTTTAATTAATTCAATTTGTTAAAGATTTACTAAGCTCCTAGATGTTCTACATTCTGTGCCAGAGTGAGGGATCCAAAAAAGATGATGAAAACTAGGCCTGAGAAGAGAAAACTTGGTCATTTAAGTTATAAAGCTCCCTGTATTTCTGGACATGAAGCAGATATTTAATGACTGAGAATATGATTATTTTCTATAACATAAGATGCATCAAAGGGCAAAGATTTCAAAGGGCATTCATAACAATGAACAGAAATATATTTTCACACTTAGAGTAACCAGCTTGGTTAAACATATAGTTTGAAGTAGATTAAGCCACAATGAAGATGTTAATAATGAATTTCACCCTGTCTTGGAAGCATTTAAATTAAAGATGAAAACTAACTATTGTTTTATCTAGGTCATACCTGGGGGACTGACAGGATTGTTCTTTACAATTTGATATCTTGGATTCTGTGCAGTCTGACTCTATGTGCGTCTGGTAGTGGGATTTCCACATGTTCCTTGCAAAAGGCAATCTTAGCACAATTCATCTTCTTCTTAAGAAATCTTTGAAGATCTGAATAATTTCCTCATTCTCTTAATAATATATCTGTGATAATTCCCAATTTACAGCTACTAAATAATGATAATAACAAAATAATTAAATTAAATAATGATAATAATCAAAGGCCAGGCTCTTTCGTTAATAGTTAGTGGAGTAAAACATCATTAACAGATGAACCCACCATAAATACCATTCCCTAAATCTGCCATCAGAAAATGCAGAGAGAAATTAGCTCCTATGGATTGTCTCAATTCTATTTAATTAATATTTGCTACCTTAATGGAACAAGTAACTCTCCAGCAGTGTTGTGAATTGTTCTTGATCCAACACTAATTAAATAATTAAAATGGTAGTAATCAAACTATTTAGACCATGGATTAAGAATGGCAGACCACGGATTATGTCTACACTTACATACATGTTTTACATGGCCTTCCAGTGTTACTTTTATTATAGTTAGTTGGCAACACTGAAAATATGGGAGGCTTCATAAAATCCGTCTTCTTGACTTACAGGAAAGAAAATGCAAACACAAAGAAAGAGAAGAGAAAAAGGAAGTAGAAAAGGGTAGGGGTGGAGGGGTAGGGGAGGGAATGGGAGGAAATATTAATGGAAGGGAGAAGAGGGGAGGGGAAGAGGGGGGAGAGGAAAGAAGAGAAGACTATTAGCACCTCTGGGCCAACATGCCTCTTGGTAACAGTTGGTTCCTAAGTAGCAGGTATTCCCTTTACAGGGTGCCTCCACTGTATAAGCCTCTCTATTTTCTATTCTTTTTAGTTTGTTTGCTTTTATTTCAAAATATTAAGGGGGTCCAAGAGTTTGTTTTTTTACATGGATACCTTGTATAATGCTTACATCAGGGCTTTTGGTGTGCCCATCACCAGAATAGTGTTCATTGTACCCCATAGGTAAGTTTTTATCCCTCACACCCCCCACATTACCCCCTTCTTGATTTCTCATGTGCTTTGTCATCACATTGTGCCTGTGTGTACCCATCGTTTAGCTCCCCCTTATTAGTGAGAACATATGGTGCTTGCTTTTCCATTCCTGGAATACTTCACTTAGGATAATGACCACCAGTTCTATCCAAGTTATTGCAAACATTATGTCATTCCTTTTTATGGCTGAGTAGTACTCCATGGTGTGTATATGTATGTGTGTGTGTGTGTGTGTGTGTATACACACATACCACATTTTCTTTATCCACTAATGAATTGATGGGAACTTAGCTTGGGAACTTAGCTTGATTCCACATCTTTGCAATTGTGAATTGTGCTGTTATAAACATTCAACTGCAGGTGTCTTTTTGATTAAATGACTTCTTTTCCTTTGGGCAGATATCCAGCAGTGGGATTGCTGGATTGAATGGTAAGTCTACATTTCTTTCTTTGAGGAATCTCCATACTGTTTTCCATAGAGGTTGTACTAATTTTCAGTCCCTCCAACAGTTTATAAGTGTTCCTGTCTCTCTGCATCCATGCCAGCATCTATTGTTTTTGACTTTTAATAATGGTCATTCTGATAGGGTTAAGGTGGTATCTCATTGTGGTCTTGATTTGCATTTCCCTTATGATTAATGATGTTGAGCATTTTTTATATGTTTGCTGGCCATTTGTCTATCTTCTTTTGAAAAGCTTCTGTTCACGTCTTCTCAATTTTTAATGGGGTTGTTTGATTTTCTTTGCTGATTTGCTTGAGTTCTTTGTAGCATCTGGTTATTAGCCCTCTATCAGATGTATAGCTTGAGAATATTTTCTCCCATTCTGTAGGTTGTCTATTTGCTCTGTTGATTATTTCCTTAGCTGTGCAGAAGCTTTTTAATTTAATCAAGTTCCATTGATTTATTTTTGTTGTTGCTGTGATTATCACTGGGGTCTTCCTCATAAATTCTTTGCCTAGGCCGATATCTATTAATAGAAAAATTTTCCAATATTTTATTCTAGAATTCTTATGGTTTCATGCCTTGCATTTAAGTCTTTTATCCATCTTGAATTAATTTTTGTGAGTGGTGAGAGATATGGATCTTCTTTTAATCTTCTGCATGTGGCTATCCAATTTTCCCACCACCATTTATTGAATAGGGCTTCTTTTCCCCAGTATATATTGCTGTCTGATTCATCTTAAAGGAGAAAGAAAAGAAACGATGTTGTCATAAATTTGCTCCTCTTACTCTGCTGGTTTTTCTCATCATCTAGGGCAGGAGAGCTTTATCCCCTTAATTTTGCATTACAAAATATTAATTCAAGAATGGTGGATCAACTCTTGTTTATCACTTTGCCATTTAAGACTTTTTAATCTCATGCAAATTAATTCTCTAAGCAATTCAAGGCCTCAAAATATAACTAGACTCTTCTCTCATTACTCACTTTATTTTGACTTTACAGCTTTCAACAAAGTTTATAGCTTATGTTATCATACTCATTAGATCTAAAATAAAATAAAATGCCATTTCTTGTATCAAGAAGATTAAAGAAATCCAAATACTGTATAATTTCTACTTTATTAATTATACAATGTTTACTAAATTTTGATCTTTGGAGGGTTTATTATTTTAGTACTTTTGGTGCTAAATTTTTATATTTCTATTGGCCTGCAGAATGTTGAAGATTGTTCCCATTATACCATATTTATTTCAATATTTCTGGGGGCTTTCCATTTTTCCATTAGAATAATTCTTCTTGCCTACTTCGATTCATAACTCATATCTCTAAATTATCATAAAATTTTCAATTGTTTAAAGTCCATCCACTGTTAAGCTTTTATCATATTTGGATAAAATTCAAGATTTATATGTATTTCCCTTTAAATTTGTGTTTTTTATATATCTTTATTATTTTAACATGGTTACCTTTGCCAAGATCTCTTTTTATATGTCTTTTATAGATAAACATAAAAAATAATTAAGTTTGTCAGAGCTCATAGACATTTTAGAGCCAATATTATTTTCATGTTTCTTATTTATTTTCTCTCTAGTGTTTCTCCTTGCTTAATATCATTGTAAAAGCTCTGCTTATTGTATATAATCCCCATGGCCAAAATTGCTGCTTTTAGTTTTGTTTTAAAAAAAATCTTTTTTTTTTTTAAAGTTTAACACATAAGGCATGACGAAGTCTGTACTCCTAGTTTATTTTCTAAGCATTGGTTTTGTTGAGTTAGAAGCCCACATAAACCATATTTGCCTTTCATTTCTAGAATACACATACTTCTGTTTATGTCATTTAGATGCATTTTAAGAGTATTGGGTATTGTCATTAATTTCTTATTCTATTCAGCAAGCTAGAATTCGTTCTGGTTGATGGACCAAATGCACTGTATAATTATAGCTGATCAAATGTTTTATAATAAAGGTTGTAAGACATGCAAATGAAAATAAACTCAACCACCCCACCTGCCTCATTAACACTGGTAATATTTATCCCATCCACTCATTTTCCATTCTGGCAAACAGTGAAAGGGCTTAGAATGCCTCAGGGTCACCCTAATATATAATATAAAGTGAGGTAACAATGAAGGAGAGAATGGGGGCTATATTTTTCCAGCAACTGAGTGATATGATTTACTCTTTCAAAAGAGTAATCACATCAAAATTTGTTTGCTAAGGACTGAGAAAGTAATCAGCTTACCATGTAATCTTAATAAACCATTTTGCTATTGTAAACTTTATGATAGACGTTGTGCTGATATTTTTGAAACTGAAATTTGGTGCAACAAGTCTAATGAGTCCGACAAATAAAATTGTATTTACAGAGAGAACAAGACCAGTTCATCAAAATCAGGGTAGTGTCTTAAATCCCAGGCTGTAAGGGCCCCCACCCTAGAGAAAGTTCACTAAGTAGAGCAAATAAATGTCCCTGGCAGGGCTGACAGGCCCAGCTGGGTTGGCTCTGCCTTTCTTGCTGATGTGAGCAAGTGCCTCTCTCTATGCAATTTTAATTCTTCAAAGGATAATGGGGAGCAAATGTCATACTCACACTGTTTCTCTCTTAAAAATGCTAACTTCAGGACCTTTGCATTTTTAAACTTGACTGGATACTCCCATACTGGCTTCAATAGAACATATATAATACCATATGCAACATTTATTCACAATCTCACAGTTAACTCTGTTCACTTATATGATGGGAAAATATGGGTACTCTGTTTCTAAACTTTTTAATTAGTTATTTGCTTAAGTCCATTTTCTTAACTATTTATTTACTATTGTAGAAGAGGGCCAAGGTGAAAGAAATATTTAACATTTTCAGATCCTTTATCATGTTTTTAGGTTGTTGTTTTTGTACAAACAAGTTCAGGGAGTAATTTACAAATATCCTTGTGCCCACTACATAGGGTAGGTTAATATTAACAATTTCTTATATTTTTTTATATATTTAAATAAACGAAATAAAATATTACTGATAAAGTTCAAGTCCCATTTATACTTTATACCTGGTCTCATCTCCATCTTCACAGATAAGCACTGTTATAAATCTGTGTATACTCTTTAGTCCATATTTTAATATTATAATAAGAAAAAAATGATTAGGAGGAAGAAAAGAAGGAGCAGAAGGAAGAGGAAGATAAAACAGCAATTATTTTTTTATATTTGCTGAGCATCTACTATATGGCAGGGACTCTTCTAAGTGCTTTTCATATATTAGCTATGTAATTATCAAAATAACTGATTTCATAGATGAGAAATCTAAGGCACACAGAGTTTAAATAAATTTCACAAGGTCACACAGCCAATAAGTTCTGGAACCAAAATACAAACCCAGCCATTCTGCTTCATATACAGGTATATATATCCATTAATAATGTTTGTAGTGTCATTTTGTATGTTTTAATACTTATTTTTTTCATTCAACACTTTATTTTTGAGGTACATTTCTTGTTTGTTTTGCCGAAACAAGCACATCTTTGTAAATGTCTACAGTAAATTATTTTAACATATATAATAACAGAAAATTGCTAGATCTAGTGAACACATATTTTTATTTTTAGTAAAGACTATTAAATCGTTGTCTAACTTAATGATATGAAATTACACTTCCACAAGTAGATTTTAGAATTTGCCATTTACTCCAGATTCTTTCAAGCAGAAAGACTTTTTTCCCTTTCAGATATGTGTGAAATGTTTTTCTTTTTAATTTTCAGTTTCTTTGTTATGAGAGAGATGAAATATTTTTGGTTTTTTCCTGAAAACTTGCCTAGTTCTATGTTTTTCCCAATTATCTTTTGAGTTGTTATTCTCTTTTTTCTTGATACATAAAAATTTTTATAAATTCGGGACACAAACCCTTTGTCTGTTATGAATATAGTCTTCCAGTTTGGCATAGGCATCTTTCTGTTTATGTTTCACATACATTTTCCACTTTGCAAATTTTAATAGATTCTCATCAATTACTCTCACTTTTATAATTTGTGATTTTTTAAAACCCTTCCCTTCCTACTGGTGATAGAGCTACTCTTCTGTTTTTTCTTTTAGTAATTTTAAAGTTTGGTGAACTTTATGTGTGTGGTATAAGAAAATTATATCTAATTTCATCAGTTTTCTTATGAAGATCAATGGTGCCACTACTATTTAGTGAATGCCAATTCAGAGCCAGTGGCTCACTGGGATAAAATGGGAAAGCTACTTGTTAGTAGTCTGAATTAGTTGTTATATCTGTAAATAGCATGTTATGAGAAAGAATTAGTTTAAAAGCAATGAAATGTTTGAACTCATGTTGAATGAAAAAGTGAGTTCAAAATCTGGGAAACAGTAGTTGTGGAGAGGCACACATGGCAGATGTCACTAGCAAGATCACCCATCCCATATGCTCTTCTCCAATGTGACTTTGCCACTCCTGAGGAGGAGGTGGAGATTGTTTCCCCACCCTCTTGACGCTGCATGGGCCTTGAGACTGCTTTTTCCAGTAGAATATGGCAGAAGTGATTCGGTTGCATTTCCTGGTGTAGACCTAAATACCTTAGCAGCTTTTTCTACACTGGTAGTTTTTTCTGCCTACCTGTTAACTTCTGCAGCCACATAACAAGTGCAACTACCTTGAGACCACTAAGTCATCAGAAGCCCAGTCCATATAAGGAGACCTGCAGGCTAGATACTACGTGGGAAGAGAGATGATAGAGCAACAAGGTACCAGTTATACAAGTGGAGAAGCCACCTCAGACGTGCATTTCCCAGCCCCAGACACCTCTGGTGACACTATGTGTATCAGAGACAGAAGAGCCAGTTCAGCCCTTCAGGAATTTCTGACCCACAAAATCCTGAGCAAAAGAAAATTACTGTTGTAAGGCAATACATTTTTTTTTGGTATTTTGTTACAGTAGGAAAATACTAGATCTAAGTAATTCTTCCTGCTGTTAGTAAGTTCACCAATGTAGCAGACCAGTAGATGATATAGGAAAGAAAACAAGGAAATAACCTCCATGAATAGGGGCTCGTACACAAGTCAAATCCAAGTGGGTTTAAGTTGATCTTAGCCGATCAGTTCAAGTGCTTCCACACAGTTGCTGTTCCAGGGATCTCAGTTGTAAATTAAGTTCATCCAGGTTACTAGATAATATGGGTGTGACACAAGTCCAAATCCATAGGTGGTCTTCAAAATAGCAGTGGAAATCTGAGCTAAGGTGTTGAAAGCTGGTGATTACAGTTATCTGCTTCAGAACTCAGCGTCCTGCATGCCTAATTAGTCCCTCCAGGATTATCTATGGAAGTATAGATAGTAAATAAAGGAGTAAGATTGTTTAAAAACTTTCAACATTAGTTATGTCCAAAAATGGGTGATTAACCATAAAATCATTTAGACAATAAGTCTCTCACTTCACATGACCTCAAGATAAACACTTCCTTAGGGTGTGTTGTGGGAAAGGGCATAAGGATAAGTTAGCAAAGACAGAGGGAGACAAGAGACTTGTGTTTGGGAAATAATTTCAAGTATGGTTCGTGTCACACAAAACAAATATATCAATAACCTACTCAGTTAAAATAATTGTTAGACTAATTGTTAGAGGGAGAAACCATGAGCCTGGTCTAAAAGAGCATGTGATTGTAAAATTACCCTTGTCACACAAACTTGCCAGGCAGAAAGCACTCCACAAATAAGGAGGAAAAGGTCATACTCCACAAAGTCCACTTCATAAGTACCGAAGGAGAATATGGATAAGGAAGAACTTTCCAGATGGTGGAATGAGCAGCATGAAGGACTATGAACAAGGGAGATTTAACCAGACTGCAAAAACAAGAAACTTCCTTACTGCCAGGTGCTTGGTCTTCAAAGTGCCTGCCCTGGAAGATTGCATCATTGCTATATTATATTTTCCATTATTCTAAATTCCTAAATGGAAGGGTTTTTTTTTTTTTCTCCATCTTTGTGTAGTGGATGTGCATGTGAAGGGTGAGGAGACAACCAGTATTTTAGTTGGTAAATTGCAGCCTATGAGCCATAAGCAGACCTGATGGAGAAGACTGCACATCAGGAAATATAGAAATTTGATAGGATTTTGAATTGTCTATTTTCTGGATGGATGAATTGATTTTAAGGTGAGAATAAGAATGCTTATGCACATTTTGTTGGCCAATGAGGATAATTGCTGTAGAGATTGCAAATTATCCACCAAAACGTGTGGCACTCCTCTGCCTTCCATAACACAGAGTTCAGGCTGGGACATGGCTGTGCAGTCAGGTAACAGATCCTCCACTCCTTTTACCTGACTGGGGCTGTGTGAGTAGTTATCAACACTGGAATATGAGTAGATGATGGAGTCACATCCAGGCAAACGCAGCTAAGATGTGGGTTTGCCAATTCCATTGTCCATTTTGCTTTCCTCTTTGATACAGGGGAACCCAAGACACTAGGAGATAATGGGACTATAAGAAAGAAAGTACCTGGGTTCCTGAATTGACCTACATTTTTACAGAAAATGTACCAACCAACAAGGAAATCAGTACTGAACTGGTGTATAAGAAAGAAAAAAACAAAAGCAAAACAAAATAAAAAGATAACTTCTGTTATGTTAATCCACTTTTGGAAGCTGATTATAAAAGCTAGTTTATACCTTTAAAATAGAGTCAAAAATCCCAGTGCAATAATGAATAACAAATACCTCTGGTATCCCTATTCCTTAGTGGTATTGCTTCTAAAGCCTCCACTTAGTGTACATCCACTTCTAAAGATTCTACAACCACAAATATTTTTATCAGCCCGTGGCTTATAATCTTTTCCAGGTAACAAAACAATACATTCAATTTCCTACTGAATATTTCCTCTTAGATAATCCAAAAATTCAATATGTTTAAAATTTAAAGAATTAAATTCCACCACTCTTTTAACACCCCATCCCGCTTGCTCTCTCCCCCTACCCTACTCTTGCTCTCTCTATCTCTCTGTCTCTCTTTCTATCCCTATCTCTATTTCTCTCCTTCTTTAGGTTTTTTTTTTCATGAACTATCATACTCCAGGACTTCATTAGGTTTGTTGTTTGTTTGTTTGATCTTTTAAAATTGCTCCAAAAACTATTTTGATCCTTAAGTTAGAATTCTGGGAAGAATTGTTGATTCCTTCTCTCTTACCCTACAATCCAATTGGTTTCCAAATCCTGTGAATTCTACCAGGTAAATATTTCTTAAAAATGTGCTCCTCTCCATCTTTGTGCCTTAAAAACAATGGTAATGTTAAAATATCATATCAGTAGCAGTGGTAGTTTTGTTTAGAGTTGCTTCTAATCATTTTATGTAGAATATCACTTTTAACCCATATATTAATCCTGTAAATAGAGTTCTAAATTATCTTCATTTTATAGAATGCATTCATCTAGTACATGGTACAGCTAAGATTCTAACCCCTCACATCCAACACCAGAACCCTTATTCTCAAACTCAATATTTTAGGCTTTCATCAGTTCTCACATCAGTTTCTGCAGTAGCTCTTTAACTGTCTTCTTCCTCCTGAATTGACTTTTATACCTATTACAGTCAAATCTAAGTCTTATCACTCTACTTTCTCAAATCCTCCAGTGTCTTCCGATTTCTGAATGTATACAATTTGTCATCTTTTCAGAGTCAATAAGGTCCATCATGCTTTGGGTTTACTTCTCAACTCAACCTCATCTCTTGCCAATACTTCTGTCATATTCTCTGCCTGAGTGACAATTAACTACTTGAGGTAACTCTTTGATAGGAATGTGTTTCCTAATCCTATAGCATGGTATATTAGTTGGAGTAGACTAAACTACTAGAGCAGATAGATCCAAACATATAATGTAGTAACTTGGACACAATAGAAATTTTTCTTGTTTTCATATAATAGTCCAGGGTGGGTGTTTCAGGATAAGGAGGTGAAAGGATGGGGCCCCTCTCTGCAGAGTTATTCATAGTTCAAGGCTGATGGTGTCTCTGCCATCAGCACATAACATCCAAGGTTGCTGTCAGAGTCACTATCACACCATGGGAGGTAGAAAGTCATGGAAGAGTACACAGCAGGTCATCCAATAATGTTGTTTTGTTCCACATTGTTTTATTATAATGTTGATCAGAAAAAAAATCAACTCCCAGTTGAGACTACCGTCTGTGTGGAGTTGGCATGTTTTCCCATGTCTGTGTGGGTTTTCTCATTGTACTCCAGTTTCCTCCCACCTCCCAAAAATATGCATGTTAGATTAATTGGTGTGTCTACATTGTCACCCTCTGAGTGAGTGTGGGTGGGTGTGAGTGCAACATGCAATGATGAGATGGCATCCTGTCCTGGACTGGTTCCTGCCTTGCACCCTGAGCTGCCTAGACAGGCTCCTGCCACCTGCAACCCTTAACTGAAATAAGCAAGTAAATAAAAGTCTTACTTGTTTTCATTAATCTTTCTTAAATATATGTATAGCTCACATCTATTTCAATGTTTAATATTAGAAGTATTTGGGTCTTTATTTGGAAGTTTGGTAATGTTTTTGTGACCAAAAATATGCCATAAGAACTTAACTCTTGGTTACATCAGTTAGCTTATGGTGAAATTGGTTTCATTATACATCCTTTTGCTTATATCCTTTTGCAGTTTATCCTGCATGGAGCTGGAGCCCATTTTTCTAAGTGAAGTATCACAAGAATGGAAAAACAAACACCACATGTACTCACCATTAAATTAGTACCAATCGATCAAAACTTATGCACACATATGGAAGTAACATTCATTGGGTGTTGGGCAGGTGGGAGGGGGAGGAAGGGATAGGTAAACTCACACCTCACAGGTGCAGTGCACGCTGTCTGGGGGAGGAGCATGCTTGTAGCTTTGACTTGGGTGGTGCAAAGGCAATTTATGTAACCAAAGCATTTGTATCCCTGTAATACTCTGAAATAAAAAAAATTAATAAAATAAAATAAGAAAAGAAAAAGAACCTATTGGTAATGTTAAGTGAGGACTCATAGTGCTTCCAAATTTTATGAGCCATTCTTGGAAAGCAACACAAGTGATTTCTGCTTACTCTTCTTTGGCAGGAGCTTAATTACATGATCTTAACACTCCCCCACCAGTTGAGGTTTATAGTCACTGGATGGGTAACTATACCCCACATACAACTACTCCATTACCAACTCCATTAGAAAAAAATATAAATTATTGGTGGGCAGATTTGCCCCACATGAATAACTCTTATTTTTTCTTGAGAGATCATATATCGTCTGCCCTGAACCACTTTTCCTGTCCCCATCAACTGTGGTGAAGCAGCCCTTTTATGTGCTCTCATAGCCAATTGTCTGTTGATACACCATCTCTCCAATCAGACAGTGAGTTTCTTGAGGGCAAAGGCCTATTCATCAATCTTAATGTTCTCAACACCTAGCACATTGCTTGGCACGTAATATAGTAGCTGTCTAGAATACAAATTGAATTGAATTGAAATAAAATAATATGCAGTGGACCAAGATAAGAAACAACAAAACAGGAAACCAAGAGAGAATGGCATACGAAAGCCAGGTGATGGAGAGGTTACATCAAATATTTCACAGAAACTAATTAAATTTATGTCTGAAGAAAGATTTATTCATTTCAGCTAATGAACAGAGGTCAGCATGTAGAAAGAGTGAAGAAAAGGTGAGATGAAAGATGAAACTAGGTGACCAGAAAAATCCAGAGAGGATTTTGTTTTGTTTTTAAAATGGAAGTCATAATTTTCCCAAAAGACATCACAGGATAAGGAAATAAACATCTTGCTCTATAATTGTTCCCAAGCGTCTAGACTTGGATTCAATTGTTTTATACTAAGCAGAAATAACTTACACCCTCAGGCAGTCAAGGTTAATGATGTCCAATTTCTGGTTTTCTCAATTGTCAAAAAAGTATACTTTTTAAAGTAGCTGAGCAAGTATGTAATTAAACAAGCGTATTTTATTACTGGAATCAGGGTATTTTGAGTGGCTTGCATTTTCAAAAGTGTTCCAATTATCAGAAGGTTATTTCCCAAAAAAGTCTTATTTCTTCTTGCATTTCTTAAGAAAACTGTGATTATATTTGCAAAAAAATTAAATTTTATATCCCTTTATTAGCACGAATGCAATATAAATCATAAAAATAATGTTTACCTCTGTTCCACTGAAGCCTTTCCTCTCATTTGTCCGAAATAAACACATTACACTTTTTCCAGCCTTTTTGTTTCTCAAAAATGAAAATCCTTTTCTATACTCTGCTTGTAGTTTCTTCCTTTCCTCTCACTCTGGTCTCCCCTAGATCCCAGAAGTGCAAAAGTAAATTCTACTAAGTAAGGTAAAGTCATCAGGAGATTAGAAGATTTTAGGAAGTGGAAGAACCTCTGGAGCATCTCCCTTTTTATCTCTCTCCTGTTATCATTGTAGTCAAGAACAGAAACTTCCAGAAACAGTGGAGGGATTCTATGAATATTGGGTACTTGGGAGTAAAGGCAACGCTGGAATAGTCTAACACTAGATTTCTTTTTTCTCCAGTGGTCTTATGACGTGACTATGCACTCTGTGAGCCTGAGTTAAGAATCTATTTGTTCCTATAGAACTCTGCATTAATCATGAAAGATCATATGACACACTTTATTGGAATCCTCTGTGGAACCCACTTGGAGAATGCAATTGGCCCAGCTGTGTCACACTTCCTCCACATGACAATCACCAATGGTCAGGAGGACGGGGTCACATTACACACAGATGGCTGCCTGGGTGGGAGAAGAATTCTTACAACAGGAATATCATGAGCTACAGATGTGTTTCCTACAGGGACAAAGTTCTAGTCAGTATTGAAGAACACATATGAGGGTTGTGCATGAGTCTGTTGATAAGAGAGTAGATCCTTCACAGATTTTGATTTCTTTATGATCTCAGAGACATATAAATTGAGGGTGGTAAAAGAATAGGCCTGACTAGTGGTTTGGGAATACTATAGGAGACAGGATCTCACAGGTGAGAAACTGCTTTCTATCCGCTTGAAAAACAAAAACAAAAATAAAACTTTTCCCTCCTCTTTTCTTTTTTTATAAATGTAGCAAAACTTATTGGGAACGAATAAGTGTCACTCCAACAAAGCCAATTTCTAATTAGCTGTCTAGGTTTTCAGGGAGATGAATGAAAGAATTTGATGAGTAATAATTAGCAAGAGGCAAATTTAATCTATGATCTTTTTTAATTATAAAAAAGTTTTTTTTCTATTATTTGTTTAAAAAGATGTTGTGGATTGATTTTTTGAAGGATAAATAACTGCCTTCAAATAATAAATCCTCAAAGCAATTGAACTAAGGAATATTAATATAATTATGATTTTAATATATATTAGACCAGTGTTAAAAAATGACTTTACAAACAATTTATTTGTAATTATAACTCAACATTTTATTACAATTTTTCTTCAAAGTAAATGGCTTTTAACAGGCCAATTCAAATAGTTCTCATTTCTAAACATATTTATTGAGATATAAATAACATACCATAAAATTCACCCTCATAAATGCACAATTCACAAAGTTGTGCAACCATCCCCACTGTCTAATTGTAGAACATGTCTATCACCCCTAAAAGAAATCCTGTAACCACTAACAGTGGTTTTCCTCCCATTAGCCCCACATCTCTGGACCCAGTTCTAGACAGTCATTAATCTACTTTAGATTTCTATTGACTTGCCTATTCTGGACATTTCATATATATGGAATCATTTAATAAGTGGTCTTTTGTAAATGGCTTCTTTCACTTAGAATTATGGTTTTTAGGGTTCATTCAAGTTATAACATGTACCAGTATTGCATTCCTTTTTTTTTTTTTTTGCTTAGTAATTTCCATTGTATGGATATATCACATTTTTTAAACATTTATCATTCGGTGAGTATTTGGGTGTTTCCACTTTGTGCTATCATGAAAAAAACTACTATGAAGATTTGTGCACAAGTTTTTATGTGAACATAATTTTTCAATTAGCTTTGATTGGATTGGATACTCCCTAGGAGTAGAATCACTGGGTAATGTAATAACCCTATGTATAACTTTTTGAGCAATTGCCAAACTCTTCTCTTAAGCAGCTGTATCATTTATCACAGATATATGAGGATTCTAATTTCTGCACATTTTCACCAATATTTTTCATTGCCTGTCTTGTTTATTATAACTATCCTAGTGAGCGAGAAGTTGTATCTTATTGTGGTTTTCATTTGCATTTTCCTGATGGATAATTTACATGGAGAAGTTTTTATATGTCCTTATTTGTCATTTGTGTATCCTCTTTAGAGAAATGCCTATACAGATTCTTTGCTCATTTTTAAATTGAATTATTTGCCTATTTATTGTTGACTTGTGTAAGTTCTTTATGTATTCTAGATAAAAATTCCTTATCAAGTTTGTACTTTGCAAACATTTTCTTCCATTTTATGGGTTGTCCTCCTTGATGGTGCCCTTGACATACAAAAGTATTTAATTTTAATGAAGCCCAATTTATTTTTTCATTTGTCGCTTGTGTTTTTGGTATCAGATCTAAGAAACCATTGCCTAAACCAAGGTCACAAAGATTTACACCTATGTTTTGTTCTAAGATTTTTATAGTTTTAACTCTGACATTTAAGTCTATGATCAATTTTGAGCTAATATTTGTAGCTGGTGTGAGGTAGGGGTTCAACTTCATTCTTTTGCATGTGAATATCCAGTTGTCCCAAGACCATTTGTTGAAAGAATACTTATCTCTTAGTTGAGATCACTATGGAAAATAAATTGGAAAAATTATTGATAAAGTTAATGATTAGAAAAAAATTATTGTTGGTATTTATGGAAAAAGAAAGGGATGTCTGGATAAATATAACCAGACTCTTGACTGGCAGTCCTGTGGATGACTAGGTCACTATTTTACTAGAAAAAGGGATAGTCCCATTATTTCTGCATTTTAATGGAAATACTATTTGTTTCCTGGAAAGGGATTATCAGTTTCCTCTCCAAAATAGTTTATTTTCCAGACCAAGTTTTAAAATTGTTTTTAAAACAGGCGATAGCAAAAGGGAGACACCAGGGTTCCAATCTACCCTCTTGTCTAACCAAAGTTTTGATAAATTTATACTTCTGCTGCAGGAAGATGTAGAACTTAATGTATTAATGTGACATTTACATTTAATCTAGCTTCAAATGCTAGAAGGAACCTTATTAAAGTAAAGTAAGGGTAAATCCTTTTATAAAAGCAACAAATGTTTTTGGTCATTTAAATGATCACTAGCAAAGCTAGATGGGTCCATCTTCTGCTTTTTTTGATAGTCCAGACAGATTAGAATCTTGGGGCGGCTTAAAGGAACATATTTGAAGAATCTGAAAGATTTGTTCTTATTGTTATTTTGTTTATTATTGTTGCTGTTTTGTGGAGTTTTGTTTGAATCAGTCAATGTCATGGTCCAATCTGGACTCACAGAAGCCTGTGTTTACAAGGCTTGTATAAACCAAAATACTATAATATAGAAATAATTCTCCTCTTATATATTTCAAATCATTTTAGACTGATTTATAACAGAGCAATAATGGAAATAATATAAATATAGTAAATCAATTTACTAAGTAAGAAAGGAAAACAGGGAAGCCATTATGCAAATGATCTCCCCATACAAAGGCTTTCAGTCATTCTGCCTAGAGTAGATAATATGCAATATGGAAGGAAGGGGCAAACTAAAATGAGTGTGGCTCATTTGATTTCAAATCTAATTCAGTTAATGTTCATTCTTTGAATGGATATTAATCAGTCATCCTTTTAGTCACCTGTTTGGTATATTTGTATTTCTGATTATTATTCCCCATATTTTCTAGTCATATAATTTTCTCTTATCACAAGATTACAAGTTTCAGGAATATTGGATTTTTAAATGTTTTATACTACTATCTTCCATGATATAGTATAGTGTCTGGCATATAGGAGAAGCTCAATAGAAATTTTTCACTAAATGTTGAATAAGCCTATATTATTTAGAAACAATGAAAACAGCCTCCATGCAACACTTTAGGAAATATCAGGGAGAGAAGAAAAGAGAGTTTCCAACAAGTTTATAAGATTTTTAAATATGGAAAATCTATGCAATATGTCTTTGTGTATTCACAACTTAAAGCCTTCCAGTAACAAGCACAAAAAACACTTAACATAAAAGATAATCAATAAATATTTTTAATGTAATTAGTGCCAGTAGTTCATTCCCAAAGAAAAAATATAAGATAATTTTGAGTGCTTTCACTTGCATACACTCCTAAAGTCCAATTCAACAGATAATTCCTTCATACCATTTCTTTCTCATGGGTCTCTAAAAGAGAAGAAAACTGACTAGGCAATAATATTTTCAGAGCAAGTTTTTCTCACTATTTTATAGTCTGGAAAATCAACTAGCCATTCTCCAGTGAAGAATCCTACTGCAGGAGTCCCATTGCACTTAGGGAATAGAAATTAGTTTGATTATGATTAGTCTCCTTTAGGAAATGAAGGTTGATTTCTCTTTTTGCACCAATCCCAGCACAGTTCTTACAAAATAAAATGATTTAAAATATTTATTGACCAAATGAATGGTAATGTTAGTAGAGTAAACCTTATCATAATATAAGAGGGTAGGAGATTTGAGTAAAACCATGGTTTTACTGGATAGAGAAAAGAAAACACATCTGTTAAGCACCTGCTATGTGTTAGGCATTTTTCATGCATCCTCTTCTTCAGTGGTTGATTGGATCAGGACCATAGACCAGGCACTTAGAACAGAGCAAACACGACTCTCTCACATAGGAAATGAAGTCATGACCTTGAACACAGTAGAGTAAACCTTATCATAATAAGAGAAGATAGGAAAATCAAGCATTATTAATAGTTTTATTTGACTTGAAGAGATCTATTCTGTATCCCTATTTAATTGTGGGTCTGCCTAAAATTGAGAAAGTTTGGCACAGTGAAAAGAATCTGATCCTAAAGTGACAAGAACTGGATCCAAAACCTAGGTTTTCTCAGTCATTAACTGGGTGATTTTTGGAAATGTGGTGTCCTCATTTGAAAAAACAAAAACCAAAAACCTGCCCCCAACTACATCACAGTTTTGTTTTAGAAATCAAATTAGATAATAGAAATAAAAACAGAGGAGGTATTCACTACTTAAGCTTAGCAACTTGCAGTAAAAAAAGGTTGAATAATGTATAGTCCTGGCCTCACACCACTTAGCCAGTAGAGGAGACAGCCACATAAACTGGCAAGTTCTGTATAAACGACAGTCCTCAGCAGGATGCTGCAGAGACATGATTCCAGAGGAGCCTTGAAAAGGCTAATTTTTCACGTCAACTCCTAACTCGAGAGTTTTTGCAATCAACTTTCTGAAGTCTCTTTTTACTCTTAGAACGGCCATGTCTATTTTTGAAAGATGTTTTCTTTCAAATCCTGTCTACAGTGAGTAATATCAGTTCCAAAGACATGGCCTGGAATCTAAGCTGTCTGGAAGATAGAAATATCTATATAGCAAAGAATTATTCTTGATTGCTAGTCTCATTGTAAATGAAAGGAATATTTAACTGAATCATTGAATTCTGAAAGGCTGTAACTTTCGAATATCCCCAAAATAATTAGGAGATTTTATTAAGTTCAAATCACTCATTTCTATGATGCTTTCCTTATCTCATCACTAACTCTGCAGTCTTGGGCAAGTTATTTAAATTTTCTAAATCTCAATTACCCAAATGTAAACTGGGGATAATACTAACACCTACTTCACAAAGCAGTTGCAAGGGTACCAATTGAATATACAAGAGTATATTGTACAGAATCCATACATTTTAGCTTCTATTATTTTTTTTTTATTCACAGAGGATATAAGAGTTCTTCATGAGTCCTTCATAAGGAAATGACCTTCCCAGTTATTTATGCTGTGCTCTGAAATTCCAAACCAGTTCTGCAAATAGTCAGCTCCATCTGGCTTTCCTCCATTGGACTGGCAAAAATGCTGCAGTAACTTTACTTTAGCCAGGCGGAGGACCTGAAGGGAAAGGATGTCCTCACATGAAACACGGTTGCTGTTTTATTCCAAAGAAAGTGATATTGAACAAAACGTAAAGAAACCTTTTTTAGTGAAGTTTGGGGAAGAAATGAGAACTGAGATAAAATACAAAGAAAGCTACACAGCTGAGCTAGAAAACTTAGGGTTTTCCTTTTCTTATCATTTTATTGAACAAGAAGAGTAATCAATTTCTCTGCAAATTTCTTGGCTTAATTCTTTTTTTTTTTTTTTTTGCAGTTGTGGCTTCTCCCTGAGTTTGGCTTCCTTCCTTACAAAATGTTTCCTAAAACATAATAGATGATGTTATGGATGGTCTCTATTTACATTTTTGTAGCAAGAGTGTAGTTTTCCACAACTGTCAAATAACAGTTCTGAGTTTCACTTAGTTTGGACCAAGTTGGACCAATAACTCTTACCAGAGTATGGTCATTGACTTAGGCCTGGCAGTTGCTCATCCTTGAACCCATGACAATAGCAGCAGGGATTGTGATCATGTCTATTGCTCACATCCATCATTGTGGACCCATGGGCTAGAGGTGAAGCTACCTCCCACCCAAATTGCATGACTGCCACACAGGAAAAAAGAATTGGATTTCCTAAGGACAAATCTGAGTTTGCTAAAAAGTGGGGGAAAGAAATAATTACTGAGGAGACATTTAACCAATGATCACTCCAGACCCAATCAAAAAGTCACTTTTAGTGCAGCTACAATATCATCTGTTTTACTGCAAATAGGGCAAATATGGAAATGATGTATTATATGTATATATTGACTTTGCCATTCATTATTTTACTAGTCATGTTCAAAATATCTTCTGTAAGTCTTGAAATAATTTTGGTGAGATTTTAGTTTCCTCATTTTACAAATCAAAGAATGGTGGCTCAGGGAATTTTAGAGACTTACTTTATGATCAAATTATACATCCAGCAAATATAATCCAGCAAATTATAGATCCAGAATTCAAGCCCAGTTGTATTTAACTCTAAAACTTGTACTCTCTTTCTACCACACTGCACTATCTCCTCCTGATCTTGCAAAACCAGGGCTAATAAAGAGATAATTTTAGAACACTAAGTGATGTATTTAAGACCCTTTCCTGGAGGCAGAGATGGGAAGAAAATCACAGTTTAGAATGTAATAATAACCCATAAAATTAGTAGGAGTAAAAATCAATATAAGCTTTTTGGAAGGGAGTTTCCTAATATGCATCAAAATTTAAATTATATGTACTTTTTGATCTATCAATTTAACTTTTAGATGATACAACTTTAAAAATTAAAAGATAGGGTTTAAGGATATTAATTGCAATAGTTTTTAAAATAAGATTAGGGAATAACCAAAATGTCCCCAAATGGAGAAATAATTAAATCACTTTGTATCAATCTATATATACAATAGTCTTAAAAATCTGAAAATCTTGCCTCTATAGGTGCCAACATATAAATCTGTCTGTAATGTTAGTGAAAAAAAGAAAGTTATAGAATACTAGCTTTATATAACATGATCTCTATTTTTTCTTTAAAAAATGGGTATTCATTCATTAACCAAATATTAACAAGTTTCTATTATGGGCAGAGACTATTCTGGGTGCTTGAAAGATATCAGTGAATAAAAAAAAGATCCCAGCTCTTGTGAGCTTGCATTCTAGTAGGAGAATTCAAATAATAAATAAGTAATTATATTATAAAGTATATTAGAAGGTAAGGAGAAAAAAAGATGCAGCAAAGTAGAAGGAATCAGAAATGCAAAGAGGTGGTGGGAGAGAATATTAAAGAGAGTGGTGAGGATGGGCCTCATCACGAAGATGAGATTTGAAACTTAAAGAGGCGAGGAAGTTAGACAAGCATGTATCTGAAGGAGTAGCATTCCAGGCTATGCAACAATTTAGAGCAAAATACTAGGGTGGAAGTATGCCTAGCAAGTTCTAGAAACAGTAGGGAGGGCCACTGTAGTTAGTGCAGCATGAAGAGGTGACAGCAGGAGATGAAAGCAGATAGGTATGCTCAATAGAAGACTATCTGAGAACTTGAAGGAACCTGTACTCATGAACACAATATTATGCTGCCTCTTTGAATATATGTTCATACATATAATGGTGCATATTTAGATTATGTTCACCTCTGTATGTATTAATCCATGTAGCTATAACAAATATATGTACATATATATTCATATGATTTATATATGTGTATTTATATTATTGTTTGCTGATATAAAGCCCTTTAAGTTCATACAATTAACTCTGTGCAATGTTCACATTTAGTTGTGAAGGCAGAAATCACTGGGAATTTCGCCTGTTTTTGTATTTCAGTACCATATGAATTTTTTCAATAAATATGTATTGCTATTATTGTTTCTATTTTATTTTGACATATAAAATGCAGAGAACAAGTGCATAAAAAATAATGTATAGCTTAAAGAATTATTAAAAAGCAAACAGTGGTGTAACCACCTCCCAGGTCAAGAAGTATAACCTATACCCGAAGCTCCCACCTGCCCTATTGTGTTAGCCTCCCTCTGCCCTAGAGGAAATCAACAACTGACTTTTATGGTAATTACACTCCTGCTTTTCCTTTTTCTTTTACTTCCTAACCATGCATTTCTTTTTTAAAAAATTGATTCATATGTGTTATTTTGTGACTTGTCTTTTTACTTAATGTAATTATTGTGAATTTATTTGTGTTGGTTGCTACAGTTATAGTTTATGCACTCTCACTGCTGAATAGTTGTCCATTTTATGAATATACCAGCAATTATTGTACATTTTCTTATTGATTTTTTGAGAAATTATATCCACTTTTAATTATTTCATAATAATGCTGTACTGAACTTGCTGGCACATGCCTCCTGGAACACAAGTACTAGCATTTCAGTAGTTAGCTGAGAATATCGAACTATTTTCCTAAGTGGATATACTAATTTATACCCTTACCAGTGGTGTATGAAAGTTTTTGATGCTTTACTTTCTTATTAACTCTTGTTTTTTGGTCAGTCTTTTCAAGATTAGCCATGCTATTTTGTAGTAGATCATTGTGGTTTTAACTTGCATTTTCTTGTTTTGAATGAGGTTGGCAACTTTCTTTATGTTTGTTAGCCATTTGGATATTCTCATTTGTAAAACCCTGTTTAAGTCTTCCATTTTTACACTGTGTTCCATTTTAGCAAGTACTGCTAACAGAAAGGAGATGAATATGACTTGTGAGAATTTTCTATGTATTCTGGATATAAGCCCTTCATTAGTTGCATGTATTTATAAATACCTCCTTATATTCACTCTCTCAAGTATCTTTGTTAAACCAAAGTGCTTAAGTTTTAATATAGCTGAATTTAATGTATTTTCCTTAATGATTAGTGCTTCTTGTATCCAGTTTATTTTTCTATCTTGAGGTTATGAAAATATTCTCTTTATTAGCTTCTAAATGCTTCATTTATTTTGAAAGCTATATTTAGCAATCATTCCACCAAGAATTGATTTACTGTGTATACTGTGAGGTAGAGATCAAGTTTTATTTTTCCACATGTGGATCCTCCATTGATACTATGTCATTTATTTTACAAGCAAATCCTTTCCCAACTCTTACAATGGTAGCTTTATTTTAAGCCACGTGTCCACATTGGTATATGATTATTGCTGGGCCCATTATTCTGTTTATTTGGTCTATTTGTCTATCCTTACACCAATTCCAAACTTGGCTAATTATTGTAACTTTATAAGATATCTTGTTTTCTAGTACAGCAGTCCTTCCACCTTTGTCTTCAAGAATGTATGGGCTACTTTTGGTTCTTTGTATTCCTAGGAAAATTTTTAGGATTGTTATGTCAAGTCCTAGAAAAATAAAAATAAAACTTTTGGGGGGATTGCATTGAATCTACCAATCTGAAAATTAATGTGTATTACTAGCATTCATCATGAATTGATATTCAATTTTATTAATTGCTTTTTCTGCACCTTTCAAAATAATTTAAAATTTTCTCCTCTTATCTTTACATGGATAATTTATTTCCTAATATTAAATCAACTTTGTATTTCAGTAATAAACAATCTTAAACACTTGTGCTCTTTATACATTTTCACATTCTGTTTGATAATACTTTATTTGTGATTTCTGCCATAACGTTCAAGAGTGAGTTTGAATAATTTTTCATGATACATCTTAATTTTTCTTTTTGTAATTTTCTTTTTTTACAATATAATTTATGGTGTTTTGCATTAAGTTTATGTTGGCTTCATAAAATGAATTAGGAGGTTTTTCAGTTTTTATATTCCCCAAAATAAGTTGTATAAAACTGATGTAATTTCTTAACTAAACGAATTGGTTGGTAAAGCCATGTGAAACTGGAGTTTTCACTGTAGAAAATTTTGCCATGGAGTATTACTCAGCAATAAAAAACAATGGTGAATTAACACATCTGGCATTATCCTGGATAGAGCTAGAGCTCATTCTTCGAAGTGAAGTATCACAAAAATGGAAAAACAAGCACCACTGGTACTCACCATCAAATTGGTACTAATTGATCAATACTTATGTGCACACATGGAAATAATATTCATCAAGGGTCGGGCAGGTGGGAGGGGGGTGGAGGGGGTGGGAAAACTCACACCTAATGGGTGCGGGGCACAGTTTGGGGGATGTTCACAGTTGTAGCTCTGACTTGGGCAGTGCATAGGCAATATGTATAACCAAAGTGTAACCTCATAATATTCTGAAATAAAAAAAAAGAAAAGAAAACTCAGAGGAAAAAAAAGAAAATTTTTACACTGCAATTTTATATTCATTAATAGTTCAAAAACTATTAATATTTTCTTTTCTTCTTGTCTCTACTTTGGCAAGTTGTAAAGCTTGGTAGCTTTATTATATGTTACATAATGCAAGATTTATTTTATATTCACAGAACTGAAATGAGGACTCCTTTTCATTCCTAACGTTGGTTACTTACGCTTTAATTCTTTTCTGAGAATCTACCTTTGACTTTGTTGAGTCTTTGTAGGGATTTTTTTATTTAATTATTTTTGGTTTTGATTTATCATTATTTATTTCCTTCTACAGTTTTTGGCTTTATTTTGCTATTCTGTCTTTAATATCTTGAAATTATGCACAGCTCATTGATTTTTCAGCTTTTTCTCTTTTCAAATATGTGCATTTGAGGCTATGAACTTCACTCTCATCTCAGGTGGGTAGTATTTTTATTATTTGTCAGTTAAAAATTTTTAACTTCCATTTTTGTCTTTGACTCTTGTTTTGCTAGGAGTTACATTTCATAATTTATGATTATATGGGGTTTTTAAGTTTTTAAAAAGTGGTTTCTAGCTTTATTGCTTCTAAGTCAGAGAAAACTCTGGTGATTTCAATATTTTCAAATTTGTTGAACTTGTACTATAACCCAGTATATAATCATTTTTAAATGTTCAATATGTGTTTGAAAAGAATATGAATACTGTAGTTTTGGCATCCAGTGTTCTATATATTTTGAGTAAGTTCACTCATTAATTATGCAGTCTGACTCCTCTATATCCTTAATGGTTTCTTTGCTGTGAAGTCTATCAATAATCAGTAATGTGATTAAAATCTTTCTCTATGATTATAGATTTGTATATATGTCCTTGTAGTATTTTTTTAACAATTTTTGTTTTTGAAATTTGAGCATATATTATTAGGTACACAGACACTTAGAATTGTATCTTATGAGTGAATTTAAAGTTTTATCATTATAATGTGTCAGTTATTATCAATTTTCAACTACCTAATATTCATTTAGCTATTAATGTCTTCCTGATATTAATGTGGCTACAACAGCATTCATTCTTTGGTCACTTGAATGATATATTCTTTTCATGTTTTTATTTTTAAATTTTCTTTATCCTTATTTTAATATGTTTCTCTTTAAGGAAAAGATATTAAATGTTGCTGTTTGAGTTCAATAATCATTGTATTTTAATTTGTGTTTTCATTTATTGAAATCAATGACATATTTGAATGCTGACCTATAATGCTACTGTGTTCTTTTTATTAGGTCATTAAATATGAAATGTCCAATTTCTAATCATAAGTTTAGTTTATTATATCTCAATCAAGAAGCAGTACAATTAATCTAAGTATGCGCCTAAACTATCTACACAGTTTTGTCATCTTAACGGTGGCATGTTTATGCCAGCAGCAAAGAAGCCTGGAGAGTGAGTGGTGATGAAATCACCAAAGGCGTTTTCCACAGCTTGTTCACAATTGAATATTTTTTCTTGCAAGAGGTAGTCCAAAGCCTGGAAGCAGTGGTAGTCAGTTGGTGCAAGGTCTGATGAATATGGTGGATGACAGAGAGTTTCCAAGTCCATATGCTGTGGTTTGAGCAGCGTTGTTTGTGTGACATGTGGTCGAGCGTTGTCTTGCAAGAGGATGGGCCTGTCTCTGTTGACCAATCTCAGCTGCTTAGTCTCAAGCATCCTCATCATTTCATCCAACTGGTTGCAGTAGACATCCGCTGTAATCGATTGACCGGGTTTCATGAAGCTGTAGTGGATGATACCAGCACTGGACCACCAAACAGACACCATTAGCTTTTTTGGATGAATATTCGGTTTTGGACTGTGTTTCAGCACATCATCTTTAGCCAACCGAGTGCTTATGATTGTCAAAAAGAATCCATTTTTCATCACATGTAACAATACAGTATAGAAATGATTTGCCTTTATGTCGTGACAGCAAAGAAAGGCAAGCTTCTAGACGATTTCTGTGCTGATGCTCATTTAATTCATGTGGTACCCATCTATCTAGCTTCTTTACCTTGCTGATTTGTTTCAAATGGTCCAATATTGTTGGAATAGTAACGTCTAACCTTGCTGCTAATTCACGCCTATGTTGAGATGGATTTGCTTCCACTACAGCTCATCATTATCCACCTTCGTCTCAGGTTGCCCACGTGGCTCATTTTCAAGATTATAATCACCAGAACAGAACTTCTTAACCCACCCACATACTGTGTGTTCATTAGCCACATCCTTCCCAAACACTTCATTGATATTTTGAGTTGTCTGCGCTGCATTGATTCCACGATGGAACTCAAATTAGAAAATAACATGAATTTTTGACTTATCCATGGTTTCACATAAATTGCTCTAAAAAAAATTTGACAGATAATCACACGCCAAACTGTGCATTTGAGAGGCTGGGGATGCACCTTCACAATAAAAACAAAACTGGAAGTGTCAAAGTGAAATGTCAGAGATATCAACTGTCAAACTTAGAACTTAAGGAAATCGGACTTAATACTTAATAACCTAATATCTCTCACTTGTTCCATTTCTCTAATCTCCTGTTTTCAGATGATTTAGTAGTTTCTGTTATTTAATTATTTGTATTCTGTTAGTTTTGGAAGATATCTACCCTACATATTACATCATAGATACTTGATTAACCAAAAAAGAAAAAGAAAAAATATTCTGTGCTTCAACCCTCTTCCAGCATAATGATAGGACTTTTAATTACTTAAACTCCACTTTCCCACTTTTTAACTTATGTGCTATTGTTGGCATGTATTTTAATTCTTTATAAGTTTAAGTTTCACAAGCCATTGTTAATATTGTCTTATAACTTTGTTGTTCATTTCAATTGACTCACAAACTTACATTTTATTACTCTTCCTTTCTTCCTACATTTCCGTATTTTTATCTGTGCTAATTTATTTTCCCTGAAGAATATCCTTTAGTATTTCCTTTCATGTGACTACGCTGTTGAGAAATTTTATCAGTTTTTCACTTTCTGAAATGCCTTTAGTACATTTTGAATCTAGAAAGATGTTTTTCACTGAGTGTAGAAATCTGACTTGGCAGTATTTTCCTTCAATGCATTGACGATGGCATTCCCTTTACTTCTGGCTTCCAAATGTTTTTTGCAGATCTTAGCTTGTTAATACTTTATTAACTTATTAGAGATCTGATTAGTTAAAGTATTTTTTGGTCAACTTTTAAAAGTTTTCCTCTTTAGAAAAGTTGGTTTGAATTAACAGGATATCATTCTTGGAAGTAAAAATCATCAATTTCTTCTATAATCAGAAATATTAATAAAAATAAATTTCATTTAAAGAAACTAAATAAAAGAGTACCTAGATTGTAAAGACAAAAGCTATCAAGTTGAGTATGTTTACCTTGCTGATATAAAACAGTTATTTGAAAATGACAAGCAGAAGCATGATGAAAATGATGAGGTGAGAAATTTAGAACTGAAAATCATCGGCAGAGATATGTCATGGTCAAATACATGTCAAGAGTAGCAAAGAAAAGATTATAGAATAAGAACAGATGGGTTTAATAAGATCTCCAAAACACCACATTTAAAGAATGTCAAAATAAATAGGGAATAAAGGAAATTATTTTATGAACTCTATTAGAGTCAGAATGAAAAACACATGATTTCAAGTTTGGAAAGCTAAGAGAGACAAATGTTTCCATAAAGAGAATGTAGAAAGTAGAGCAAAGAATTAGAAAACGTCAAACAAGATATGCTCCCCAAAGTTTTTAAATTTTATAATTGCAATGTCATTAGTTACTTTTCTAGTTGAAGTTTAAGTACATTGGTGGGAGTAGAAGACACCTGAAAATGGGTTAAAGAATAAGAAAGTGATCTATAAACAGGCACAATAAATATAGATAGCTGTTAACAGTTTTGATTGTTTAAAGGAAGGTAAACTATTCTTCAGTCACTCAGGAGTACAGCTAGTTTTCAGGAAAATTAGAAAGGGACAGAATTAACATTTCCTACATATCTACAATAATAAAGGCACTGTGTTGAAAACTTTACAGACTTTATCTCATAACAGCCCTATGAGGTAATTATGGCTATCCCCATTTTACAGATGAGGAAACTGTGCTTCAGTAATCTGATTGTTCATCCAGTCACACATGCAGAAAGATAGAACAAGGATTAAAACCCACATCTTCCTGGTCCCAAAGTACACACCCTTGCAACTGCACAGTGATGCAATTATTTATGTATTTATTGAGACTAAAAAACGTCTTTTAACTTTTCTTGCATGGTGGGTCTACTAGCAAAAAATTCCCTCGATTTTTGTTTGTCTGAGAAAGTCTATTTCTCCTTTACTTTTGAAGGACACATTCACAAACTACAGAATTCCTGGTTTGTGGTTTTTTTCTCTCAACCCTTTATATATTTCACTTCACTCTCTTCTTGCTTGCATGGTTTCTACGGAGAAGTCAGGTATCATTCTGATCTTTGTTCCTATACAAGTAAGGGGAGTTTTTCTCTCCCCTCCCCTGCTTCTTTCTTTCTTTATTTTTGATTCTCTATAGTTTGAAAATGATATGTCTAAGTGTAGGGTTTTCTTCTTTCTTTTTTTTTTTTTTTTGCTCTGTCTCTTCAAATTACAATTTTTGCCTTTTATTATTTCTTCTAACTTTTTTTGATAGCCAGCTAGTAAAAGGAACTACTGTAAATAAGCCTTTAGTAATGTGGCAGTGTGTTGGAAGGGGAGGGGAGGTGTTATAGAGTTCTATGATTCTATCTCAGTTTTTAGAGGATCTATCCCTCTGGACTGTGACCTTCATAAGTGCTTCTCAGTCCCTGTCCTCTTAGAGGGGAGAGAATGCCTAAAGTGGGCTAGGGTTAGGTACTTCCCTCCCCCCGGGTTGGTTAGGTCCTGAAAATACCCCAGAAGCTCAGCTCTGGTTAAATAATTTATCGTGAGGGAAGAACTTGTCAAGAAGAGTGTGCTCTGGCATTTTCCAAAATGGTTTTTTTTCCTCTCTTTCTGCAAGAAGCACAAGGGAATTGTTCTCTGATATTTACCATGAGAACCTGGTAGATGTCATGGAAGGTAAATCTTAAAAAATTTGGGGGCCTCCCATGACTGGACGACCCTGGAATTCTTAACTCTGAGAATTGTCTATAACTATGTCTCTAGAACTTTGTCAATTACGGGTTCAGGTTTTTCTACCCTGGCACTGTTTTCTATGGTGGTTTCCACTAATAGGGTATTTGCTCCAACAAGCCTTGACTCCCTGTGATCACTTGTCTGTCTCTCCAACATTAGGAGCAATGGTCTGCCCCGTGTCTTCATCTCTCTTAAGGATTCTAGATGAGTTGTTGATTTTCAGTTTGTTCACCTTTTATTTGTAAGGACAGAATGGTGACTTCTAATATCCTTACATGTGGAACTGGAAACTGGAATCACATGCAATCTTCATGTACACTAGGGCTTGAAAACAATTGATCAAGGATTGGGCAGCTGATATAGAGGAGAGATGGATACTATTGAGTTCAGAAGATTGAGGAAGTGACAGGTTTTTTTTTAATTTTTGTTTTCAGAACAACTCATGACATGTAAGAGTAAGTGACAGTTTTGAGGAGAAGATGAGTAATTAATTTTTTTATGTCTTTCATTGAAGAAGAGCAATTATAGCAAAATTTGAGAGAGAGGAAGAGAGGGAGCAAGATGGAGGGACCATTTACTGAAAGATAATATTGGAACTTTGGTTCAAAGTGGTAGCAGATAATAGGGATAATACTGATTCCCTTTCCTAGCCATGGAAGTAGAAGGTGTGCATTGTTTAGAGGGTAGTCAGGGAAACAGATGATTCATATCTCAGCTCATATAATGAGAAGAGGTTGAAATGATGTTTAAAAATTTTTTGAGAAAACATAACTGCTGGTCAGAAAAGCAAGGATACAAAACCACCATGAAGGAGCCTAGGAAAGGTGATTTCCAGATAATCTGGAGACTCAATAAAAGTTTACTTTTTTCTTTGTAAGATTTTCTTAAACATAGATTGACTACTCCCATAAATTATCTCAGGAAAAATTAAGCATTACAGTTAATTAGGTTCTCTTTCTGCATCAAGTCAATGCATTTAATTTAGCCTCACTTTAAATTACAGACAATTCCACTGAAATGCATAATAATAAATTGCTAATAGTGGTATATGGATTTTATTTTCTATTTTTATTGTAATCTATTTAGTAACTTTGAAAAAGTTGATTTTTAATTGCTCTGGGTAATTGTGTCTGTCCTGATTACATTGCCAAATAATTTATTATACAGAAAATTATGTGGCTATTGATTGCAGCTCTATGAATTTCCTAATTAATTTTAAGGTTTAAAAATGTAAGTTTTAGCTTGGATTTGCTGTCCTCTTCTTCCTTCCTTTTGCTTGTGTGGTTGTCCAGCGGCAGTCAAACCAGTCCTAGGAAGCGGCTCAAGAGTAAAATGAAAATGAGACTGGGTGGGATTGAGGACAGCACACACCCGAAGAGCTTCTGGGCGAAGACGGGAAGGGCAGGAGAAGGGGATTCAGGAAACCTTACAGAGTAACGGAAAGATAAGCTTTTATAACCAGATTCTTTAGCCACATCTCAGTGAGGTCAACAGTTAACGTGGGACAAGAATACACAAGTCAGCTTCTACCTGTAAAAAGGAAATTGCATTTTTTAATCTTTGTATAGAGACAAATATCTTATCACTTGAAAAAAATGCTTTCTTCCCAAACATATTACTTTGGTATAATTTCTTATTAATCACTGAAGTGAATAACAAAGAAAATCTGCAGTAATTTAGAGAACTATTGTGTTTAACTTCATAAAAGAAAATTAATATATATACTGTAGTAGTCATTTCCTCAATAGACATATTATTGGCGAATAGGGTCAAGAAAGAGACACAGTTCTTAACATTAGGCAATGCAGCATTTAAAATATGATAATCTTGCAGGTAAATTATACAATTCTTTTATTATGATCATTACTAGCTGTGGCGGTTTTTAAATATGCCCATCAATTCTTTGATACTCCCCTCCTAAAAGGTGAAACCTTATTCCCCTTGTCTTGAGTGTGGTCCAACTAAGTGACTTGCTTATTATAACAATAGGGCAAAAGTGACAAGGAGTGACTGCTAAAACTAGCTCATAAAAGGCATGGTTGCTTTTCCTTGTTTTCTTTCTCTCTTGGATCATTCAGTCTAAGGAAATCCAGCTACAAGGTTGTGAACACCTTAGCAGAGGTCATGTACCAAGGAATGTAGGTGGTTCATCTAACAGCCACATAAGTGGTTCATCTTAAAAGCAGATCCTGAAGCCCTAGATAAGCCTTAAGTTGATGGCAGCCCTAACTGACATCCTGATTACAAATACATGACACCCCAAGCCAGAACCACTCAGCTAAGCCACTCCCAAATTCCATAAAACCTATGTGAGATAACATATATCAATGTTTATTGTTGTTTTAAGTTACTAAATCTTGAGGTGATTTGCTATGCAACAATAGATGACTAAGACACTAACCATAAACCATCAACATTCAACACAGCATCAGACAGAAGAAACATTTCAGGTGGTGTATAGTTTCAGTAAATGCTATGATCTGAATGTTTATTTCCTTCTAGCCTCCTAAAATTTGTATGTTGAAATTCTAACCCCCTATGTGATAGTATTAAAAGGTTGAGGCCTTGGAAGGTGATCAGGTCATGAGAGCAGAGCCCTCATGAATGGGATTATTGCCTTTATAAAAAAAGGCCCAAGGGAGCTTGTTTGCCCTTCCACCAAGTGAGGACAGCAAGAAGGAGTGTTCTATGAACCAGGACGTGGACCCTCCCCAGATACTGAATCTGCTGGCACCTTGATCTTGGCTTTCCCAGCCTCCAGAATGGAGAGAGACAAATTTCTGTTGTTTATTAGCCACCCAGTTTACGATATTTTGTTAAAGCAGCCTGAATGGACTATGATAGTAAACAAAGAAACTTGAAATTATTTCCTTCATTTGTTTTCTGTCTCTCATTCCTTTTCTATATATGCTAGAATACACACACACACACACACACACATACACACAGCGATATACAGAAGTCAGAGTTTATCAAAAGAGAGGACATCCATATTCAATTATTCATTCAATCATTTGGTAAACAATTTCTAAGAATCTGTGTGCCTATCAGCATATAGATTGCTTTAAACATATTGCCTTATTTAACCTAACATTAATTCTTCTTATGATTTAGGAACTATTTCTCCTCTTATTTCAGATGAGAAAACCAAAGCTCTGAAAGTTTAAGTAGCTTATCTAATAATATATATCTTTTCCAAAATGTAGACTCTTTCACTATTCCCTACTAATTTTTACTGCAGTTTTAATTATTGATATTTTTATGAATTTTATATCATATCTATCTGAAATAGCTATTAAAAAAGGATGAAATGTAGCAAAATGTTAACCATGTTATTCTATTTTGGGTGAATCATCTCTCCTTTTACTTAACTATATTTTTAAGGTTTTACTATTAGCTATCACTAATATTTTTAATTCTATAAATTTACCCAATTCTGAAATTGTTCTAATTGTATTTTTCTTTTGACCTGTTATATTTTACTTTCCTTATAATTACAATTATTGTCTTCAGTAGAATTAAAACATCATTTGTCCATCAGGAAAACTGTTTCCTTGGTTTCTTTTGGTTAGCTTATCAATGATTAAATTATTATTCAAAAGTATTGATTCTCTTTTCTCCATTTTTCCCACATATTGGTAATGGCCATGTGGCTTTAACTAATGAAAGTTGTTATATGTAGCTCAAGCAGAGACCTGAAAACTACCTGATGTTTGGGCTTGCTCTCTTGTGTCTGCACTATCGATAAAAGAACATACTCTGTAGGTGTCTCATTAGAATCACCCCCAGTAGAACACAAGTGGATCAGCCAACCCCTAGCTAATGCACAAATCACCTAAATGAGGATGCCACTGAGATTTTGTGGCTATTATTGAAAAATAGCTAACCTAAATTCTTCTTCAGAGTGTCTCACTCAAAAATCAAAAGTTTTCCAGTTTGGAGTGGACAATAGCAGAGAAAACACTAGATCAAATTTTATTTTAATCTTTTTTTATGCATAGACTATATATATATTTTTAATTTATTTCAGAGTATTACGGGGGTACAGATGTTTAGGTTGCATGTATTGCCTTTACTTTGCCTGAGCCAGAGCTACAAGTGTGCCCGTCTCCCAGAGAGTGTGCTCTGCACCCCTTAGGTGTGAATTTGCCCATCCCCTCTTGCCCCCTCCCACCTGCCCAACACCCAATGAATGTTACTTCCATATGTGCACACAAAAATTGATCAATTAGTATCAATTTGATGGTGAGTACATGTGGTGCTTGTTTTTCCATTCTTGAAATAGTTCGCTTAGAAGAATGGGCTCCAGCTCCATCCAGGATAACACAAGAAGTGTTAGTTCATAGTACTCCATGGTATACATATGCCACATTTTTTTAATCCACTCATGTATTGATGGGCACTTGGGTGGGTTGTTTCCACATCTTTGCAATTGTGAATTGTGCTGCTATAAACATTTGCGTGCAGATGTCTTTATTATAGAATGTCTTTTTTTCCTTTGGGTAAATACCCAGTAGTGGGATTACTGGATCAAATGGTAGTTCTACTTTTAGTTCTTTGAGGTGATATTACTTTCCATAGAGGTTGTACTAGTTTGCAGTCCCACCAGCAATGTATGAGTGTTCCCATCTCTCCACATCCATGCCAACATTTGTTGTTTTGGGACTTTTTGATATAAGCCATTCTCACTGGAGTTAAGGGATATCTCATTGTGGTTTTGATTTGCATTTCCCTGATGATTAGACTAGCAAGAGCAATCAGACAAGAGAAGGAAATCAGGGGCATCCAAATGGGACCAGAAAGGGTCAAAATATCACTCTTTGCAGAGGATATGATCTTATATCTAGAAAACCCCAAAGACTCTGCCATGAGATTAGGGGAATTGATAAATAAGTTCATCAAAGTTTCACAATACAAAATCAATGTACACAAATCAGTAGCACTCATATACACCAACAACAGTCAAACTGAGAACCAAATCACTGGTACTGGGAACTAGGGCTTCAACATATGAATTTGATGGGGAGTGAGGGGATGGGTCATAATTAGGCCAATAATGCCTTTAGTTTATATTCAATATCATGAATCAGAAATGTAACTGATTCTGAATTAAACCACAGCTATTTGTAATATATGTCTACTGGTGGGAATGTGGGGAGAAAGTTTAAAAGGGTGGATTGATAAACTGCATTAGCTTTGGACATTCACCCACCACTTAGGTCCTGGGGGATTTTCATATTCACTGCTGTCCTGATCCACTAAGTAGGGTACTGTTAAAACAGAATCTGTTACATAGCCCTTCCAAGGATGTCTAACTTGACTTAGACAAACTTAGAGCAAACTTAGAATTTATTGCTGTGCATTGAAGACTAGAGCCAGCCAAGTTGTACCTAGTTGTATTTAAGCTCTTACTCTTGCTATTTTGTAAAGGAAATTAGCTGCAAGAATGCTAAAATTAAAATACTATCCTGATTATTCATCCTTTGGGCCTTAGACTTTTTCATTTGCCCACTGAAAGCTAAAGATTATGAATGCTTGAGAGCACGCACCCAAAAAAAATTGCTGTTATATTTGTTTATCAACTGATTTTTTTTTAAAAGGCCACATAGGAAACTTTAACCTAGTGTACAAAGAACAAAAGTTATTTTTGGGTTTTGTGTTGCTTTGAAACCTCAATTCTCAACTACAATGCTTATCATAGAAATGAGTTCAGCTCAAATGATTAATTTTTATAAAAATTCAAGATGAGAATTTGGAAGTTTTAAATGTTCTATGTTTGCCAGCAATTGGTTCATTAGTTTTATCTGGAACCTAAACAACTGTGCTTCAAATAAATTATGATCATTTCTAAGCCTTGTTAGCAAAAGACTAACGAGATCTGTGGAGGGAAAGAGAATTTTATTTCCTAAAAGCAATCTGTAGATTGGGAGATGCAGGCTTTGGTGTAAAATGAGAGTGCACTCCAACGAGGTGTTGGGGAGAAGGAGAGTATGAAGGCAAAAACCTCAGGGCAGGGGAGAGGAGTCAGGGAAGTAAGGAACAGAGTCTTGATTGTATGATCTTTAAACCCAAAATCACCAGTCTCTTTTAATTGGTTCTACATACTCCAGCAGCCTCTTCAGAGGATTCAGGTACCAAATGTTTGGGATCCTTTATTCTGACTCCTGAAAAATATGATAGGAATGGCTGACTCCTTTAAAATCCTAGAACTTCCAGAAATGTCCTTTCAGAAATTGATTAGAAATGGGCACATGATTATTGAAAACCCTCTCAAGGGTTAACATCAGGCACTTGAAAAATATTAGCAAGATTTTCCATTTATAAGGGCAGGGTGAATATAGAAAAAGTTAGCAATGGAAACAAGGACTCTGGCCAATCAGGCCCGGGGGAACCAGTCACAACTGGCTCTAGCCCTAAGCAAACAAGACAACCTTCCTGAGGTGTGCAAGCCGACTATATCAGGCCTGTCTAGGATTCTAGCAGATGTGGCTGCAAATATTCATCCTGCTGTGTGACTTTGAAAAAATCATTAAACCCCTGTTTTGCTTTCTTTCTGTGTCATGTATCCATAGGATTGTTGTATGATTAAAATATAAATAGATAATTAAACAACATAATATCTGTCAAGCCCTCAACACATAAGCATGCATAGATTGCATATATGTGTTTGCAAATATGTACAGTAGAAGTTTCCCAACTACTTTCTCATTGGATTTGAAGTTCATTATTGCAGAAAGAATACTTGAGGCGACTAAGAATAAGAGAATGGGTAATTCTAAATGATGTGAAGATATTGATTGTTTTCTCCTTCAAATGATTTTCCCAGATGCTGCTTGGTTGCTTAAGAAGAGGCAGGAACTATGAGATATCTCAAGAAATAAAAATTAAAGCCAGTGGTCCAGTACTATGACTTTGTGTTTGACTGACTCCAGGAATAAGTATTTTGAAAAAATTTTATAATTATTATGGTAATAACAATATTAATAATGTTAATATAAAAGACCTATATATTTACTACAATGTTCCAGGTACTGTTTTAAGTAATTTCCATAAATTTAACTTATTTAATCCTGACTATGATGAACTGTTTGTGGAAAAAACAGTCCAAACCATGTTTTTCCTCTGCTCTCATACCACAACAACAATCCTTAACACAGAAGACTTCTGTGACCAAACTTGGGGGATTTTCCTACACACACCAAGCAGTGGACACCAGCTGGGTGTCCTCTAATTCTGTGGTCTACAACTCCTGGACCACAGACCAGTACCGGTCCCTGGCCTATTAGGAACTGGGGCTGCACAGCAGGAGGTAAGCAGCAGGGGGGCGAGCGAAGCTTCATCTGTATTTACAGCTGCTCCCAATCGCTTGCCATCCACCACCCCACCCCACCCCCACCCCGGTCCGTGGAAAAATTGTCTTCCATGAAACTGGTCCCTGGTGCCTAAAAGGTTGGAGACTGCTGCTCTAATTCAATTCTGAAACTATCTACCTGGACTGACACTATCAATTCCAACACTATCTACACTATCTACCCCACCTACCCCACCTACCCCTGCTTTCCTACCAACCGCAAGTCCAGGCCTCCAGAACTTCTGACCAACTGGCTTCAAGTTGGGGCTCCACGACTCCTCTTTGGGTTCAATTAACTTGCTTCAGCAGCTTATAGAACTCAGGGAAATGTTTACCAGTTTGTTATAAAGCACACTATTGATACAAAGGATACAGATGAAGAGATGCATACAACGTATGGGGGAAGGAGCACGGAGCTTCCATGCCCTTCCTAGGTGCCACCCTCCAGGAACCTCCACATGTTTAGCTATCCAGAAGTTCTCTGAACCCTGTCCTTTTGGGTTTTTGTGGAGGCTTCATTACATAGGCATGATTGACAACCATTTAGAAATGCTACTGAACAAAAAGCACATGGTCTAAACCCAGTAAGCCCTGTCTGTTCAGACTCTTCCTGGCCTCTGTGCAGCATTCCTTTCTCCAGGGCATGGGACAGGGCCCTTTCTGGAATGAGGGTCTTTTGACCCACAATTAGATTAGAGTCCTGCCTTGTGCAGGTGAAAGGAGGATAGGGAGAAGGTCAGAGAGAGAGATTATGTTTCCTGAGGCCTGTTCCTGAAGCCTAATGCTCCCTAACATTAAAACAAGGGCTATGGGAGTTATGAGCCAGGAACCGTGGATGAAAACAAATATATATATCATAACACGATAGGTACCCATTATCATTCTATAGAGGAGGAAACTGCGGAACCAAGATTAAGGCACTGTGACTAAGACCATAACCCCAGTTCAGTACTAGAGCTGGGTCTTAAACCCAAGTAGTCTGATTTCAAAGTCTGTATACCTGACGACTTCACCACTTTTCCTGTAAGTATTTCCATTTGCCAGAAACTTTGACAAAGTCTTCCATTTGTCTTATAATATTAATGGTCTGATAGAATCCATATCACAATTTTGTGGGTGGGTATAGTGAGACTCATAGGTGTTTAATGACTTAAAAATTAGGTTCTAAAGAAGTAACACATACAGCATTTTCACTTACGACTCCAAGTCCTGTGTTCTATTTAACAGTTTCCAGTATTACACTGAAGGTTTTATGAAAAATTTTAACTGTCACTTTTTAATTAATTTTAAACTGGTGAAAGTATTTCTTTTTCTTTGCTCAAGTAAATTTGCCTGGGTGAGGCCATAAATGTAACCTGAAAGCAAATCGGCTAGGTATAACACCAGAGGTAATGCACAAACAACAGAGTGACCCATGATTGCAGCTGTAGGTTCTGGTGTATAGGCGCTGAAATAGAATTGCACTATTTGAGAGACTGCCAGTTTTCATCTGTGTGGCACCTGGATATTTCTGTATAATATCTAAGTCAAACAATGGCTAATAAAAGATATTGATAACCGAGAACTCCAAATGAAATGTATAAATTGTCAAAAATTTTAGGAAAAAATAAAACCCACTGAGTCTATAATTTTCTACTTTCAGAGTAAAATGTATTCCCCCATAAAGAGAAACGAGCATGAGGGTGTAACTAGAAAGGGCTGTGATTGATTTCCTGGGTGACTAGGAGCAATCAGGCTCTTCCTTTTGAATCACACCTCATATGTCACAAGTCAAAGAGCTATTTAATGCCAGCTAATGTCTGCACCCAGGAAGAACACATAATGAATTTGTGGATTGCCTTTCTTTCTGCACTTCATTTAAGAAAGCTAATTGTTTAGAGAATAGACGTTCCTTGGCTCATTGGCTTAATAATACTGGAAACTCTTCTGGAATTTCACTCTAGGAAGCCAAACTCAGCCTAAATGAACAATCCTCCATTAATTCACACTTGTGATAAAAAGCAGAGTGCCTTACTGGTTATTAACAAGTAAACAGATAATGAGTGAATTCACTAACTATTCTTCCCTGCTGGGGCATTTAGCCTTTGGATAGCCTTGAGCTCCAAACCATACAGAAAGTAAATCCTCATTAATTTTGAAGCAAAAGAAGATGAAAAATAAAACATTTATTCACCAAAATCTATCTTCTAGCTCAAAGGACCGCCATCATAAGAATATCTCCATATCACTTGTAAGAAATGTCACTGGTAATTTATTACAGACATTTTATCATCAATTAGCATGGATTCCAGGTAGTCCTACAAAATCACCAATCTCATGCATTTGCTTTCTGAAATGTAAATTCAAAGTAAGAGAGAAAGGGTTGAGTTGTAGCTATTATACCCAAAATTGCTTATAATCCTAGGTATATCATGGAGAACATCTTATTTGTGAATATCCTTAGTCATTTGTGTCTAGAAATAAAGCAGGTTGAGAATCACCGATATCATTGGTTAATATTTTAAGTAATATTTAAAGATCAATCAATCAATTCTCATAGTAAAAGTATATACAAGTAGAACAAAAAACAAACATATGCCCAATCCTTGTCCTCTGATATTTATATTCTAAGGTAAGCAATGTCATCACAAACTAATAAGTAATACACTCATCTATATGAAGTAAAAGAATAATGATAATAACACGGCTAATAATAACTATTATTTCTGGAGTTTTTGCTATACAGATACTGCATTCAGTTCCCTACATTCATGACCTCATTTAGTTCTCCCAACAGCCCATGAGAATGATGTTATTATCTCCATTTTTAGAAGAGAAAGATGAGGCTCAGAGAAGTTAAATAACTTACCTCAGTAGCCAATAAAAAGTGACGGCATGATTTAAACATAGGGCTTACTCTATTTCGCGTGTGTATGTTTTTCCCATGTGCCATTGAAATATGTCAACACCAACTACAAATCAAATTTATGTCTGAGTTTTAGATAAGGGCAAAGACGAGTGACAAGTGGGCAGAGGAACTGGGAAGGGTTGAGTAGGGTACTGTGGTAGTCGGATGCTGAGTGATTCCCAGTGACCCTCGCCCTTGCCCTTGTATAATGCCCTCCCCTTGGGTGCTTGAGCATGGGTGGGACCTGTGAATGTGATGGGATAGCCCACTTTATATGGCATAGGTGAAGGGACTTTTCAGATTTCATTACGATCTCTCATCAGTTAACTTTGGGTTAATCAAAAGGAGATTCTCCTGGGTTTTGAAGGTGAGCCCTTCAATAGAAAACGTACACCTTCCTTAAGCACTGTTAAAGAAAAAACTATTCTGACTCTTATTAAAATGGAAAAGAAGACTTTATTCAGGAAGACTGTTGCAACAGGGGAGAGAGACTGGGCTTAACTCCGAATACAACAGGGACAACGGGGGATTTATGCCAATGAGCAGTGGGAGGGTGTCAGTGGGTAGAAAATTACTAAGAGGAGACATCAATGGTAGGGAGATTCTTGCCTAACAGTAAACTGGCCTAACTGTACTTTTGCTAAAGGCAGGCCAGCAACTCAGACATCAAAGGTGGGGGATGAAGAACTTGCTCAGGTGTCAAGGGTGGGGGATTCTCTCTAAGCAGACTTCGTAGGATTCTTGTTAAAAATGGACTCAGCAAGGACAAACACAGAAGCCCAAGGAGAAGGCCTAGGGGAAAAGTGAGCTCAGAGGAGCCTGAGTAAAGTTTGGTTAAGGAGAGAGTTGTTCTCAGCACAGACACTCTCCTGCTGGCCTTGGGGAAGTAAGCTGCCAGTTTGTAAGAGGGAACCTGGAAGGGGCCACAAGCAAGGACCTGAGGTGCCTCTAAGAGCTGGGAGTGGTCTTTGGCCTAGAGCCAGCAAGAAAACAAAATATTCTGATGTGTTTCTAATGATTCAGGAAGATTTTCTAGAGGAGGAGGAATTCAGAAATCAATACTACATAATGCTCTGAAATATGGTAAGTAGAGGCATGGAGAATGCTACCTGATGCCAAATGACACACAATATGGTGCCTAAATGCTAAGATTTCAAAATAACATTAACAATGGAAAGGAAAAAGTAAGTTTATGTAGTAAAAATATAATGACTAAGAATATATTAATAATATCCTTCCTAGAAAGCCTGAGTGAATAGAGAGTGAATATATGAGGAAGTTGGTTTAAAATCCAAGTCTATTTATATTCAGTATTTTGTTACCTTTATTTGACATGACAAATATACAGAGATCTTGATGAGGCTTTCATATTGAAAGGAATACATCATTGTGACCAAAAATTTATATCTTAAAAGGTTATTTCACCTCTAGGCTGAAATGCAAAAATAACACCTCTTGCTAGTCTCCTACATGTGTATTTCTGAACCTTCACAATCTTTCCTTTTCTGATTTCTGGAGGCTCAATGAAGGTGCCTTGGGGAGCATCAAAACTTAAAATTTCATACAGACTGTGACATCTGCACTGGCGTTAAAGTGCAGAGGGAAATAGGCTATCCCACCCAAGCCAGGGGCACGGAAAATATACAGCAAGTGGATTCATTAAATGAAGATATTACATGATGATGTTGCATCCACAAAATGAAATATTATGTAGCCATTACAAATTTTCTCTTTAAATATTTAATTACTTTAGAAAATGTTACTGATAGGTTAATGGAAAAGTATGATCTTAGTCTGAGGGCGATTTTGTTAAAAAAACAAAATTCAGAAAGAATTTTAATCTTACTCTATGAAAAAATAGAGCAATGGGTTAGCAGCTATTAGCTCTGGATAGTATAGTTATGTGTAATCTTAATTTTAATGTATGTTTTGTGTTTATGTATTTATGTATTTTTATTATTTAGTATGCAAGTTTTTAATGAATTTTATTACATTTTGAATCAGAAAAAATCAGGCTGGGGAAATTGAGCTTTACAGCAAACATTAGAATTTAAAATGACATAGGTGGTCTATAGAAAATGAACAAAATGCAATCATTGGATCCTTCCCAGCTTCCAGATGCCCTAACTCTAAGTTTACACAGGGACATGTGCAAAGAGAGGAACATTCTTTGGCATTTAGCCAATGCCTATAGTTCACAATGTATCATAAAATGAAACATTACTCAGTTTCTTTAGCTATAAAAAGTGGTAGCCAAATCAGATGAGCTTTATAATCTTTTCCAGCTATAATGTTCTATAATTTCATATTCTCTGATTCACTGCTGTAGAGTTCTTGCAGATTTTTGTTTCTTGACAGTCTCTAGAAATTTCATTTTGTTTAAAAAAATACAAACTCAAAACACGCAGCCTTAGAATCTGCAATATCATGAAGGAGCTGGGATGCAAGCAGACAGACAGTCCAGCAGAGCATTGATGAGGCCACAGGTATGGGGCCAGATCACCTACAGTTGGATCATGTCACTGCTACTTATTAAGTGTGTGACTTGAGACAAGTCACTTAACCTCTCCATGCTTCAATTTACTCATCTAGGGATAATAATACTAAATGCTGAACTGATAGGGTTGCTGTTAAGACTAAATTAATTAATACATGTAGAGCACTTAGAACAATGTCTGACATGTTCAATAAATATTAGCTATTATTATTTTCCTTACCTGCTTAAGTAGGAAGAATAAAATGAGGCCAGTGAAAAACTCAGCCCATGGAGAAAGAAGCAATTTTTCCTGAATTAGAAAAGGGCAAGCAGGACCATCTAAAATTTCTCAATCAAAGCAATCTTATTAACATGCATGATTGCTTCCTCTCTAAAACCTCATAGTTTACCTTTAGAAATGTATAGAGGAAGAATTTTGTGGGCGTATTGTTAAAGATGGTAAGATAACTCTAGACTCTAGCTGGGAACAGAAGGATCCTGTTGGAACTTGGTTTGCCAATTCCATTCTTTACTTTTCTTTCAAGGCCACGTTCAAATGCTGTTTTCTCTGTGAACGTTTGGGGTTCGTCAAAAATAGAAGTGGTCCTCCTTTTGTCTCAAGTCATCCTTTGCGTGAGCACACACAACACTTTTCATAGGATATTATTTCCTAGAAAGTGTAAGTGTTGTCTCTTCTCCAGGAAAATGTATTAATAATATTTAATAATCATTTATATAGTGCTTACCATGTCTCAAGCCGTGTTCTAAGCACTTTTCAAATATTATCTTATTTAATTCCTCAGGAAGATTGAAAAATATAGCTGTAATTCCTTTCATCTGTGTTTTCACAACTCTTTCTAATGTGACTTTGCCATACCTCCTAAGTTACTTTTTATCCCCTTGCATCTGTGCTGCTCTTGTGATTTGTTTTGACAGTAGAAGGCAGCAGAAGTGACATTTCATTTCATGAGTTGAAAGTTGAAGGTGCAAGAGGTCTTGCAGATTCTGTTCTTCCTCTCCTGCTGCCCTGAGATTGTCCTGTAAAGAGGCCTACACTAGCCTCTTTGAAGACAGGAGACCACATGGACAGGGAGGCCAGCCAACAACTAGCACGACCTACCAGATATGTGAGTGAAGTTCCTACATCATATATCCTCAAAGAAATTACCAGATGACTGTAGCTATAGGAGTGACCCAAGCTAGAGCAGTAGAGGAATCACCCAGCTAATTGTAGACACTAAGTTTGGGAGGCTTGTTTAGTAGCAAAGCTAACTATACACTTCCCATAGATATAATACCATTCCCATTTTACAAATATACATGCCCAAAGTTGAACAAGTGATACGAAGGTAGAACCTAACATATATTCTCTTTTATACACATATTGCCTAATGCATAGGTACCAAGTTTCACTTCAAGGTGTACCTACCCATAAGAATGTCTTATAATAAGTGTTCAAGATATATTTATCATGAATAAATACTTGGAGACACATTATTTAACCCTTGTTCAATTTATCAACCCCTTTGTTTTGCAAATGAGGTCATTCTTTTTCTCTTATTTATGTTTGTCCTTTGCAGATTTAATATGCCACAAAATATGACAGCTCTTGTATCCATTGGGGATAATGACAGTAGAGCAGTGATACCTAGAGAGAAATGAATCTCTCTTCCTGCTCTCTCCTTCATGTTTTGATTCAGTATTTAGGGATGTCGGTGACAACCACCCTAAAATGTGACAGCTTGTGAAAGGAGCAGATAGGCTGGTAAAAGGCATATACACAGAATGATAGGCCATAGATTCAGGGATACCAGGTTTTTGGCATAAATATGTGGCAGGAAAAGGAAAGTTATATAGTTGGTTATATAGTAGGTAATCACTCTGTAAAATCATGAATTTGACTTCCGCAAAGAAAAGTTATGAATTTTTTATTATGTTCCCATAAATATATATAGATATATATGTATAGAGATACAGATATATATCTTTACTGCTTGAATAGCACATATGGTAGCTATTTTATTTAATTTCAGAGAGGAAACTTTGCATATGAACCTCAAATGCTGATAAGAGTCCAGACACGTTTGATTTATAATTAAATGAATAATTATCAGAAAGTCTTAGCATATTGTACATTAGGACTCCTGACATATTCAGATGCTAATGTCTCACTGAAGTCCTCCTTCCATAGCCTTAGAAAAATAGGGCTTATGGGAGAGTTATTAATGCCAACCCCAGGAGGTTGAACTTTAAGAACCAATGCAAACACCAGGAAGGCAAGATCTATTTAAGCAGAGAGGATGTACAGAACGGAAAATATAAATATAAATGTGCTATTCTTCCTTCCTCCCCCCTCTCCTCCCACAGCTGTGTCTTTGGGGATGTTAGAGGCAAGAGAGAGATTTGTCAATTTAGCACAATGAGTTCACTGTCAAATTTGAGGAAAAGTAGGAAGCAAACTAATAGTGTAACTATAATAGTTTTAAGTATTTCTAGTGCAAAAAACCTTCACATTCCAGACAGGACCTGTGCTACTCTGGGTCAAACTTAATTTTAGATGCTGTATGTTACATAAGGCACTTGTGTGTTATTTTCACTGTAGTCTCTTTTTTGCTAAGAAACTCAGAAACCTAAGAGGAGAAGCAAGAAGGTGAGAATAGGAGAGAACCAGAGAACATATTATTATGAAAGTTGGAAGCAACATATCCAAGAAGATAGAGAATAAGGTTTGCACTTTTTAATTATTTCTTTCCTCTCTTTATCTTACCTGCAGAAAGACCTTAATGATGGGGATATTTAAATTCTAGGATCTGGACTTAAGATTGGAATAGATTCAACATTGATGCATTGAGTAAAAATAATGTGCATATTACTATATATTGAAATGTAGACGTGAAATAATCTGAATCTAGAATAATGCTGCTACTTCTACTAAAAGCATCTTCTCCTCTTCTAACTTCCTACCTTGATGATAGTTTCAATACTCGGAAGATGAAGAGATTTGTTTCCAATTTCAGGGACCTCATTTTTTTATGCCTTCTCCTCTATGGTGTTTAATTAACTTAACAAATAGCACAAAAATGAACATGAGAAGTAAAGAATAGTATAAACTTTGTTACTCCCAAATATGATAAAGACATAGTTTAAGCCTACATCCAAAGTGGAACTGCTTCTACCTTTCCTTCTTTATCCCTCCAAAAGTGCTCCTAATGTAGTTTCTGGGGTCTGTCTGAGAAAAGGCTGAGTTTGTAGAGCAAACTCTGAACATGTATGTAGCCAGCTGAATGCAAGGTCAAGCCTGTTTCACACTTCAAGTGCAATTTATGGAACATAAGAAGAGGAAAGTGACAACCAGCACTGCTTTTTAAAGCAATTATTCACGTTAATATGGCCAGTACCGGCAGTGAAGTGAGAGACTACTCTTCCTGTGAGAAGAAATGAGTGTTCAGAGGTCAGAAAGGGGCTCCAAATACTTTAATACTCCTTCCTCTGAAATGTGGAATGGAAGTCCCATAGCAAATATGAGGATGAAGCAAGAAAAACCCCTCCTCTAATAAAGAGTTGATAGGAATGTCTACTTTCAACTGAAAGCTGACCATAGGCAAATGGCTAAAAGTAGTCTAATAAAAGACAACAGCTTTATACCTAAGCCTATTATTGCTTTAATGACACAGTTTTGGCATAGAATATTGACAGTACATGAGGGATGGAGGGAGGTAAATGATGAAAAAGCTGTTAGCTATAACTTCATAATAGGAAAACAGAGAATTCAAAGAATAAGTAGAGATCTGTTCCATCCATTTAAGAATTAAAGAAGACAATTTATTAATTAAAAAAAGGAAAATCAGTAAGATACTGTCAAAGCAACAATTGTACCAGACAAAGTTAAACAGGCAAGGAAGACCTTACTCAAGGCTATTGCAATAAGGGAGAAAGGCCAAAACTCAACTGAGCTCAACTCCTTGGAAATAAAGGGCCGCTCAAAGTTTTAAGAGCAGTTGTGGGAGTGAGGGATCAAAGCCCATCTGTGTTTATTAGTTGCCCTTACCCAAAGGAAAATAAACTTCCTCCAAACTTTTTTCAAGACATGAGGTATTTTTAGGACCTGGAGAAAAGCTTTTTCAGAAGTTACTACCAACCCTCCCACAGAAACTGGAAGACAGAGGCACTGTCCTCCTTGATGATAACATTTCAAAAAGATAGTCTCCCGGTTCTTGAGAAAGACATTTCTGGGTTGAAAAACTGGCAAAGGGCTTTCAAAAAGATTTATATCTCAAAGCGGCAGAGACAGGGTTTACAAAAACAAGTTTTCTAAAGTAAATGCTCTAGTAAATGGGTGGTAAGGGGCCTGGAGTCAGGAAGAAGCCTGTCTGAAGTTTAATAATCCACCTTGGTCAATATTGTAAAGAAGAATTTTAGAGGACAGAGAACATTTTTAAAAATCAGATTAAACAAATGCTAATGATCCAAGTTAAGCATAAAAGGGAGTTGGCTGAAGGGTAAATGTGGCTGCTCAGTGAGCTTTTCTGAAGAATACAAGTGTACTGAGAACATACGTGTGAAAAAACTGAGAGTATATAGCCAAGACTGACCATGAAAAGGATAAAATCATAAAATATTATCAGAGATATGAAACCCAACAATGAGTCGATGATTCAGACATCCTTGACTCCGCACTAGTGTTTTTGGCTATTTACATTTTTATAATAATGGGAAGAAAACCCAAGATACATTTTAAAAAAGAAGATAGTTTGTTATGGTTTATTAATATGAAAGAAATCAAGAGGACAACTGTTTGGTATTGTACTATTAGTGGAAAGAAGGCAGGTCCATCTAACCTCAGAATTCTTCACTAAAAAGATTGATGTTAAAACAGGAAATACTAAAGCAAACATCATTAAAAAGAAATTAAGCATCAATAAGAAAGATTACAGTAAGAGTACTCAGCCATTTAAAATTAATTTAGGACTCCAGAAGGCATCTTAAAGCGCAACTGTTCAACATATCCAGGAAGACTGGAGCACACGCACATGGAATTGCAAAAGCTATGTTAATAATCTCTGAGAAACCATAAAAAACAAGGGATATGTTGGAAAGAGTTTTATTTAAAGAGTGCAAAGGGAAACATTTCTTCAAAATCTTATCAGCCAAACACATATTTACTGTACGGTTCATCTCCAGCCTTGACATTGATTTTAGTTGATAGCTGGAATGACTGCTGATTACCCATGTATGAAAAGAATCAACTTCGTTTTTTTCAATTTGAGACGTACAATGGTGTCAAATACAAGACTATTTTGAAAGGAGAGAGATGAGCTACAGATATTGTCTGACTTCTCATAGAAAAGAGTCTTTTGATTTTACAAACTGAAGATTTATACCACACTAATATCTCCTTTTTTCTTATTTTTAAAATCATTTCCAATATTAAAGTGGCTTTGATTCTCCAAGATACCATACTTTTGATTTTGGCAGATCTTGCTTATCTCCTTCAAACAAATCACAATTTCCTATCACTTTTGCTCCCCAAAATCCCTTCCTCCATCCACCAATCCCAAGGGTTTGGGCCCCCTGTGGGACTGTCAGAAAACATTTTCTCATGGAGACATTTTTCCTTCTGCACACTATTGCTAGGATTAAAATAATGCTCTTCTAGAAAATTTTTTTATGTATATGCAAAATAGGCATGAAAAATATATTAATAATATATATTACATAATATATGACTTACCCAGACTAGATTAAACAATAACTTCTTTGTAAGTTTAAAAAAATTAAAATTATTATAATAAAATATTACTAGATATATATTTTTACTTATTAAAAAACCCTCTGGCTTCTCATGTAATATAAAATAAGAGAAATTACACACAAATATTTGTTGTCATCTTCATGTTACTAATACATTTTAACATTTTATGTTTTAAGCAAGTCTGAGATAGAACTCACTATCAATGCTTTACCTAATAATTTAGGATTTGTCTCTCGCAAGCAGTAACCTGGTGATACTAACATGAGTGAAGACGGACTTTACAATTATATTCCTTCTTTCTTTTTGTTTTCCTATCTGAAAAAACAAATAAACAAAAAACCCTGGTTAACTTGCTTTTGTTATCAAAATATACCCTCAAGAAAGATTCTGATATTAATAACTTACATTTGGTAATAAATTTAATTTAATTTCTTGCCTCTTCCAAAGGTAATTGCATTTAAACAGTTGATTCGACTATTCTGTGTCCTTTAGGTTTTTATTCCGTTTTCTAAGACTATGGGTAGGTTAGGTATTACAGTATGGATTCTTAAAGTATTAATTTATTTACTCTTATGATCGTCAAGTCAGTAGGGCAATTCAATAGGTCTACATGTCTTTAAGACGTTCTCAAAAACTTAGACTCAGTGCAATTTCATGATCTAGCCCAAGACCATGCCCAAATGATCTTATTCTTTATTTACTAAAAAACTTTCAATATTAGTTTTCCCATGTTTTCTGTTAAGTTAATTTATATATATACACACATATATATATTTTTTTTTTGCCATAGTATTTTTAGCCTATGGTTGGAGTCACTACAACTGCACTAATGGGTGGTTCCGGCTTGGTGAGACCTGCTCTTTCGTTTGCTCAAACTACCACTTAGTTCTTGGCTCACTTCACTCTTGTAATCACAAAAATGCAAGCATTCTGCAGTCTTCATTTTATCTGGTTTTCCATAAGGTTGTGATCTGGACATGCTTCCCTAAATTCTCTGATGTAACACTTCCTATTTCTACTAGCTAAACTTGATATACTGTCCTCATCCAATTTAACAAATTTGTTTTCCAATCTGTTCTAATGGAATATCTTTAACATCTTTAACATCTGGTGTTAAAGACATTTCAGACAGTAAGAAATAGTAAGACATACATTTAGAAAGGTTGGACCTTCCCAATGTCCTTGAAAAACCATTACCTTGGCAAGAAGCTTCATTGTACATTGGTACATAGCAAAGGCAAGGAAACCTATCGTGTTTCAACAACACAAATCTTCACTTTCTCCTCCTCACAGTTGCTTTAGGTAAGGCCCCCCATTCATTCCTCACAGGGTTTACTTCCCAACTTCTTTTTTTTTTTTCTCCCCAACTCTGCTCAACCTCCATCTCAAGATCCTTCCTTGTTCTTCTTGAATTCTTCCTTTCTTTTCCTCCCATTTTCCCGGAAAGGGATGCTGGCCTCCTCAGATATGTACGAAACCACAAAGAAAAGACTCAGAGATCATCTTTCTGAGAAAGCTTTTATGGCCCTTCTTACCTTTCTCCTGGGCTGTGCTCCTGTAACAGCCTATGAATGGCTCCATAAAAGCCCTTGTCACATAGAAAAACAAGTTTTGGTCAATTTCTATGTCTCTTCTGCTAACCTATGAGTCCCTTAAAGTTAAGGGCTGTGTTTTTATCTTTGGTGTACATACAGTGTTTCTCAATGTAAGTGCTATTAACTTAAACATTTTGAGCGGGATAATTCTCATTATGTGAAATGTTCTTAACTTTGTTTGTAAAACACTTGGCATTCATGGTCCCAACCCAATAAATGTTTGTAAGACTCTAAGTCAAATTTCCAAATGTTCATTAAGTGGGTGCTATTATCCTTGGTTAAAAACTGTTATTACACAGTCCAAATATATGGTGTAAAGAAGGTACTAAAATGTGTGCTGAATAAATAAAAGAATGAATAAATGATTGAATTCATGAATGGAAGAAATAATATCTTTGCCTTAAAATCAAATAGAATTTTTCTGTTAGTTTCCAACAAATTATAAATGAGTTAGTTTTTTCTCTCAACTATCTCCAGTTACTCTGAAGGAAATCACTTCTTTCAAACAATTGCTAAGTGACAACTTTTTAAACGATGTTGATGTCATGAATACAGATATTTCAATTTTTTAAATTTCATAGCCAGAGAATTTTTTAGTTGATATAGCTTTTCTGTTAACTTTAAACCTTACCCTATATATCCTCACAACTTTAATAGATAGAAATGACTCTCTTTTCTTATAACAAATACTACATAACTTCAGAGATAGCTATTATTAAAATATGGCCATTCCATAAAGCATGACATATGCCAATGTTTGTTTCTAGAAGTGCAATTATAGTTGAAAAGGGATGACAAATTCCAACAGATTTATCCCTAAGATTGGTGAATATGCGTTGTTTTGGCAGAACAAAGATAATGCATTATAAAGTAGGCTTTTATCAATACTTTAGAGTTTCAAATCATGTCTTTCTGGATGCATGAAAAAACATAGCTTTTATATGTATGGAAATAGTAATTTTCTAGTGAGTAGATAATTATTACTTTTCCAGTCCCTCACCATAAAAATAAGAAGCTTAGGCATTGTCTATTATAACAAAAAAATAATTTGTATGAAAGTTGTGAATATACATAGGCAAAGTCTTCAGGCTTAACAGAAAACCTATACAAACCTATACATTATCTGATTAAGAAATTATAGACACATACACATACACATACACATGCCTTGGAAATGCAAACTTTACCTCTCCTTAATTGCTTTAGAACACATACTAAAAAAAATATATTGACACTTTCAATAAAGAAGCATCCCTAATAGATAACCTAGCAAATGCATTATGTAAACAATCGATACCATCCCTAGCCTCCACTCCTGAACTCTGTAGCCTTCTACAATAGCTTATTTTTCACTTGCCCTATGCTTTAGCCCTACTTGCTCAATTCTCTCACCTCTTAGAACTGCCTTTCACCCAGCACCCCACTCTTAATTCTGGAAACCCTAGAATGGAAATAGGTTATAAGGAAAAAGCATGGAATCCGTCAGAAGGTGGTTTCCTGTCTGATCTTTCAGCTGGCTGCTTAGCCTCTCTGAGTCTGTTCCTTCATCTATAGATTGAGGATAAAAGTAACTTAACCTTAGAAATCGAGGAAAAGTTATTTTGTCCAAATAACTAAACTGTAACAGGAAAGTTTGCAAGTTTTCTCTTTGTCCTCCAATATTCCAATATTTTAACATTAAAAGCTAGACAGCAGTCAGTGATCAAGGCATATCCAGGTTGGCTTAGTGATTCTCTTATTAAATCTGAACTACATACCTTCATAGTGTTTTGCCATAAGAAAGAAATAAATTAGTGTTAGTCATGGTTCTCCAGAGAAGCAGAACCAATAGTATGTGTACAAAGAGATTTATTGTGAGAAATTGGCTCACACAGTTATGGAGGCTGACCACGATCTGCTGTCTACAAGCTGGAGACCCAGGAGAGCTGGTACTATAATTCCAGTCTGAGTCTAAAGGCCTGAGAGCAAGCAGAGCCTATGGTATAAATCCCAGTCCCAGGGCAGGAGAAGACCGCTGTCCCAGCTCAAATAGGCAGGCAGGAAGCAAAAGGAGCCAATTCTTCCTTTGCTCTGCTTTTTTGTTCTATTCAGACATTCAGTGGATTGGATAACACTCATCTACCTTGGGAGGCTGATCTACTTTACTGAGTCTACAGATTCAAATGCTAATCTCATCCAGAAACACCCTCACAGACATACCTAGAAATAATCTTTAATCTGGACGCCTCTTGGCACAGTCAATCTGACACATAAAATTAACCCTCACAGGTAACTAGACTCCATCTTTTAAAAAATTAGCTGATGATCTTTTCCTCCAAACCCGGGAATTCTTATATATTCCTGATCTCAGTTGTAAAACATGACCATCTAGGAAGTTACACAATATAGGAACCCAGAGGTCATCCTGGATTTCTCCCTCTTCTTTATCTTCACTTCAGTGTTTCACAAGAACCTTAATGCAGCGTGCCCAAAATTAAGCTCATCATCCTTCTTCCAAAATCTGTCTTTCCTCTATTCCTTATTCTGATGATCATCCATTCAGTTGCATTAGTCAGAAACGGACCATGATATTAGGACCCTTACTTTACCTTAATTCCTTATATGTAATCAGGGACCACATTCCCCTGCTTCTCCTTTGTCTCTCTAATGGCCATTCCCTCTTTTCTTGCCTCACTGTTCCAGCCTTTCCCAAACCCTCTCAATATAACTGTCCCAATAGACTCCACCAGTCCAGTTCTCACTGTTGTCAAAATGATCTTAGGCATTATCTGCTATAAGAGAAAAATAATTTCTATTTATAGAAGTCATGAATATACATAGGCTAAGTCTTCAAGCTTGATACAAAACCAACATAAACTTATACATTATCTGAATAAGAAATTTAAACATACAAACTGCTTCCAGATATGTTCTTTCCCTCCTTCCTAACATTTCTCATATTTGAATCTCATATCATCAGACTACCACATACTATCCTTTTTGGAATTCTTACAAATTTTAAGATCTTTAAGATTTTCCCTCATTTGTTGAATATTTAAGCTTTTGGCTCTAGGCTGTTTTCTGAGCGTAATGTCTGCATCTTAGCTCTTGATGATTTCAATTTCATGTAGATGACACTTCCAATATCCAGGCCCATCAGTTCTTAGCATATCAATTATACTTCTTTCTTACTTTTTTATTTTTAGTGTTTGTACCAGAGTTTGCTATATACATTTACAATTAATCCAAATCTACTTTCAAATAACACTACTCCACTTTGCAGACAGTACAAGCACCTTATAATAACAAAGTAGTCCTAATTCCTCCCTTCCTTCTCTTGTATCATTGCTGTAATTCATTTCATTTATATGTAAGCTCTATTCATCAAATACATTGTTTTGAACCAAATGTTATCTTGAAAAAAACCTGTTGAACAGTTATGTTTGAACAAAGCAGTTCAAAACTGTTATTTTGAACAAACTGTTATCCGCTAGATTAATTAAGAATAAGAAAAGTAAATGTTTTTATTTTAACTTCACTTATTACTTCTCTAATGCTCTTATTTTCCCTTATGTAGATCTGAGTTTCTGACCTATATCATTTTGCTAAAGATATGAACTTCTAAAGAACTTCTTGTAACATTTCCTGCAAAGCAGGTCTACTAGCAACAAATTCGTTCAATTTTTGTTTGTCTGAGAAACTATTTATTTCTCCTTCACTTTTGAAAAACACTTTTACAAGCTACAGAATTCTAACTGGTGACTATTTTTCTCTCAAACCTTTAAATATTTTATTCCACTCTCTTCCTGTTCGCATGGCTTCTAGAGAGAAGTTGGATATAATTCTTATCTTTCTTTCTCTACAGGTAAGGTGATTTTCTTCCTCTGGCTTCCTTCAAGAATTTTTCTTTATTTTAGATTTTCTATAATTTGGATATACGATATGCCTAGATGTATGTTTGTTTACTTTTTATTTTCTATTTTTAAATTTTTTCTTTTTTATTTCAGAATATTATGGGGGTACAAATGTTTTGGATACATGGATTGCTTTTGTACTGCTTGAGTCAAAGTTATAAGTGTGTTTGTTTACTTTTTAAATTTTTAGATTATTTTTTTATTCCCCTTCTTAGCGTTCTCTAAGTTTTCTGGGTTTGTGGCTTGATGTCTGACATAAATTTTGAGAAACTCTCAGTCATTATTACTTCAAATATTTCTTCTGTATATTTCTCTCTTTCTTCTCTTTTTAGGATTCACATTATGCATATGTTATATCTTTTGTAGTTGTCCCACAGTCCCTGGACATTCTGTTTTATTTTCTTCAATCTTTTTTCTCTTTGCTTTTCAATTTTGAAAGTTTCTCTTGACATATCCCCAAGCTCAGAGATATCTTTTCCTCAGCTTAATAAGCCCATCAAGGGCATTCCTCATTTCTGTTACAGTGGTTTTGAGCTCTAGCATCTCCTTTTGGTGCTTTCTTAGGATTTCTGTCTCTCTGTTTACATTGCCCATCTCTCCTGCATGCTGTCTGTTTTATCCTTCAGAGCCCTTAGCATCTTGATCATAGTTGTTTTACATTCCTGGTCTGATAATTCCAATATTCCTGCCATATGCTAGTTTTGATGCTTGCTCTTTCTCTTCAAATTGTGCTTTTGCCTCTTAGTATCCCTTGTAATTTTTTGTATAAGGCCAGACATGATGTACTGGTTTAAAAATTTTCAGTAAATAGGACTTTCATAATGTGGTGGTGGTAAGGTGTGGGGTAAAGGGAAGTGTTCTATAGTCGGGCTTATAATTAGTTCTCTGTCTTTTAGTGAGCCAGTGTCTCTGGACTGTGATCCTCACAAGTGCTTCTCAGTACCCACCTCCCCAACCCTAGGCAGGACTAGATGGCTAGAGGGAGCTGGAATTGAATATTTCCCTTCCCACAGGCCAGTTAGACTCTGATAAAACTACAATAGTTTAGCCCCTAGTAAAATAGTTTCTCTTGTGGGCAGACCTGCTGAAGTACAAAATTCTCCAGCTGTTTTTCTTATGCCCTCTGCAGGATGCTACAAGCAAAGTGTAAGCATACTAAGAGTATGACTAAGATTGGGCCCCCTGGAGTTTGTAATGCTCAGACTTGTCCACATTGAGCCTCCAACAATATGTCAACTATAGTCCAGATTTTCCTACCCCAATACTGGTTCCCACAAAGGTTTTTGCTAGTGGATCTTCAGTCCAGTGAATTGTGATTCTCTGTATCTGCCTGTCTGTCCGTCAAATTTGTGTCTGTGTGTGTAAAGTGTGTGTGCGGGGGAAGGGGGGAGGTTTTCCCTGCAACCTCAATTCTCTGATGGATTAAAGAAGAGTTGTTGATTTCAGTTTGTTTACCTTTTTGCTTATTGTAAAGGCATCATATTTTCTTCCAAGCTCTGTGCCAGATCAGAAACCTCCAACAACTATTTGACCTCTTCTCTTCAATGCTTTGTCCTCCAGCCCACCTCTGCCACTTACCCCCATAGCTTATCTTAGCCTTTGTCAATACTAAAAGCTGGAAGTCTTCACCTTATCTCCACTTTATATCACAACTTCTTTTTTTCCAGTTCTTTCTCTCTGAAACACCAACTCAAGAAATATCTTAACTTCACCAGGACCTAAAAGTAATTGACTCTCACCTTTTCTCTGTCCTTCGTCACTGAAATGTGCTCACTTTCTGGTCTACTGTTAAAATGTAATCCATCCCTATAACCCATCTCTTGAATATTCACTCAACATCCACGTCCTTCCATGATTTTTCCAAGTTATCTGAAAAAACTCCAACCCTAATTAAATCCAATTCTTTTCATTCTCTATTCCTATAACCAAGCAGTTGAATATTATTGAAAAAAAGCATTCATTCATGCTGACTCACGTCACTTCTGCTCACAGCCACAAGTTTAAGTGAGTCCTTAATTCTCCCCTGCATTATTCTACATTTACATACTTATTTACATGCCCACTCTCCTAAACAAGCGTTTCTTACTTACATCCTTCTCTTCAAATTTCCAAATACTATTATTTTATCCCTATTCTGAAATGACAACTTTGCTTCCTGTTTCCCTGAAAAAATAAAAGCAATCAGAAGATAACTTTCCCAAGTTCTCACTATGACATTTCCCCATCTAGCTACATCTGTCACTACATAGCCTGTGTTCTTTGTATTACCACAGGTAAATGATCACGGCAAAAGCCAACCCTTCCACATTGAACTAGTAACATCCAACCTACTCAGCCCTTCACTTTAGGCATTCTTCTCCTTTCCCAGCTAAAAAACAAAAACAGAAACTTCTCTTCTCTCCACCCCCTCCTTGCCTCATCAGAAGCATTACAAGCAGATTTTCCATTTTTCCTCCTCTTTGAATTAATATCTTTGTTTGGCTGTTGGGACACTTCCAATTTTTCTCTTATTTCATTAGCTCCTTCTTCTGAGTTCCTTTTGCTGCTTTCTCCTTTTTTACCTGACCTCAAAATGTTTATGTGCCCTAGGAATTCAGTTCTCAAATCTTTTTCCTATCTATGTTTTTCTCACCTTAGTTATTTAAATACTAACTACCCTGAACAACTACCAAATTTATATCTCTTTCCAGACTTCTACCTAGAATTGAATATAGAGGTGTTTACTTAATGTCTCCACTCTAAGATCTATTAGGTGTTTCAAGTTCAGCAACACGATCAAAACAGAATTTTTCCTCTCACCCTCCAATATGCCACCTCCATATTTTTTCTATCTCTGTAAAGTTTCACTCTATCTTTCCAGTTACTCAGGTCAAAAATTTTGGTCCAAATGTCTAAATCACCATCACTTCTCTCCAGGATTGTTTCCATAGACTTATAACCATCCTTTCCACCCTGGTCCTACCCTGCAATATATTCAGCACTAAAGCCAAAGTGACCCACTTAAAATTTAACCCAAATTATGTCACTCTTCTGCTAAAATCCTTATAGGAGTCCTCACCTGTCTTAGTCCACTTGGGTTGCTGTAACAAAAATACCATAAAATGGATGGCTTGTAAACAACAGAAATGTATTTCTCACAGTTCTGCAAGCTGGGAAGTCCCAAATCAATGCTTGGGCGCATTTAGTGTCTGGTAAGTGCCCTTTCCTCATAGACAATGACTTCTTGCTGCAGCTTCACATAGAAGAAAGGGCTAGCTAGTTCTCAGAGGTTTCTCTTATAAGGATACTAATCCCTCATTACTAATCATCTCCAAAAAGCCCCACCTCTTAATTCTGTCACATTGAGAATTAGGTTTCAACATATGAATTTTGGCGGAGGACACAAACATTCAGACCATAACACCACCCCACTCTTGACAAGTCGGCATGTTTCTACTTCAGTGTCTTTGCATTTGCTCTTCCCTCTGGCTAGAATTCTATTGTCCTAACTCTCTGAATAGATTTCCCTCAATTTTTAAAAATAAATTTTAATAAATTTTATTTTTAGAGCAGTTTTAGGATTGCATAAAAATGGAGTGGAATGTACATAGAATTCCCATATACCTCCTCAACTGCTGCAATTCCCACTTTCTCCTTTTGTTAACATTTTGCATTAATGTGTGTGGTTCATTTGTTACAATGTATAAATTGATATTGATACAATATTATTAACTAAAGTCCATAGTTTACATTTTTACCTCAGAGTCCACTAGTTGTGTTGTAAATTCTATGGGTTTTGAAAAATGTATAATGACATATATTCAACATGCAGTATCATACAGAATAGCTTAACTGCTCTAAAAATCCCCTGTACTCCACTTATTTACTCTTTCCACTCTCCTCCCTCCAAAAACCCCTGGCAACCACTGATCTTTTTACTATCTCCCTGGGTTGCTTTTTCCAGTATGTGAAATAGTTGGAATCATACAGGATGTAGCTTTTTCACATTGACTTTCACTTACCAATATGCATTTATAGTACCTTCATGCCTTTTCATGGCTTGATAGCTCATTTCTTTTCATCACTTATAATTCAATGCATGAATGTACCACAGCTTATCTATTCACCTATTGAAGGACATGTTGGTTGCTTCCAACTTTTGGCAATTATGAACAAAACTACTCTAAACATCCATTTGCAGGCTTTTGTATGGACATGCTTTCTCATTCATTTGGGTAAATAACAAGAAGCATAATTTTGGATTGTATGGTAAGAATATGTTTAGTTTCAGAAAAAAATCTGTCAAACGTTTTTTCTTTATTTTCCTTAACTTTTTAAAGTCTTTATTCAAATATCACCTGTCAGGCCTTCCCTAAAGATCCTATTTAAAATGATAAGCTACTGTCCCTCTACCATGACCTTGACACTTGATACTACACCTTGACACTTGCTACACACTGAATATTTATGTGCCCTTCAAAATTCAAATGTTGAATCCTAACCCCCAATGTGATGGTATTTGGAGGTAGAGTCTTGGGAGGTATTTAGGTAATAAGAGTAGATTCCTAATGAGTGGGATTAGTGCCTGTATAAAAGAAATCCTAGAGAGTTCCTTTACCTCTTCTTCCATGTGGGGACACATTGAGAAGATGGCCATCTATGAATCAGGAAACAGCCTTTCACCAAACACTGAATCTGTCCATGACTTGATCCTGGACTTCCAGCCACCAGAGCTATAAGAAATAAATTTCTGTTGCTTATAAGCCACCCAATCTAAGGTATTCTCTTATAGCAATCCAAATAGACAGACAATACTCTCTACTCATTGTCCTTACTTTGTAGCACTAACCTATATGTAATATACTATATATATATATATATATATATATATATTACTTATTGAGGTGTCTCCTTTGACCTTCTCACATCTGATGCCACTGGAGTATAATGAGAGTGGGGATACTTTTCCTTTTTTAATTAAATGCTCTATACTCGAAGCCTAAAACAAATTATAAGGACAATTAAATATACTTGTTGAAAAGACAATAAATTCAAGGTCATATAATTGTCAAGAATAGTGAAGGGTCTGAGATTTTACCCTACTCACAAGCTAACAAGTCACTTTGCTTTAGTTTCATGGATGCTGGCAGAAGACATGAGTCTTCCAGGTCAGAAGCAAAGGATTTTATTACTTTCGGCACAGCAAAAACTATGAGCTTCATGTTTGTAATGGTTCCCCTTGCTCCCCAAGTCCCATGAAAGCAATATGACATCGGCCCACATATTTGTTGCACATGCTTTGGGTTCGTAAGAACTTCAAGGTTAGAGAAAAACAATCTTTTATAACGGACCACAAGCAAACCTGCTAGACCTTTGCCCTGGAGGGAGATATTATCTTTATTACACTAGGCAACAAACAAACCTTATCTCTGTTCCAAATCTATTTGATAACATCTTAGAAAAGGTAGTCCATAACAAAATCTGTCAGTGTCTTCCCAAGATGTGCAGAGACGCAGGAGAGCCATGGAGAATTGTCTCCCAACAATAATAACTAGGTCAACTGTACGCTCTTTAGCATTTGTCCTATTCATCCCTGTAGGGGTATCTGACCTTCTGAACTATTCAGAGATCCCCAAGTGCTTCATGCTACTTTGTGTCTCTCAATGTCTTTTCTTCCATTCCCCGAAAGAGCTTTTGCTATCCCCTTCCATCTAGTGTCCTCCATTTCTAATCGGTACATATCTGTTTTTCTTTCAGAATGAAAGTGGAACATCCCTTCCTCATCAAAGCCATGTCTGAGTACCTTTGGAAATGTCAACAGAAAAACCCAAACTCTGTAAAATAAATTAAAAGGGTTTATTGTGAGCTATATGTGCGTGACTATGGCCCAGGGAATATGGTCTCGAGAGGTCTTGATGAAACTTGCCCGAGCTGGCCAGGTTCCAGTTTGGCTTTATACATTCATGGAAACAGGAATTGTAGGTAAAACCGTAAATCAGTACATGGAAAGTACAGTACATTGGTTCAGCTTGAAGAGGTGAGACACCTCTAAGTGGGGGCTTACAAGTCATAGGGGGGTTTTAGGGATTCTTTAGTTGACAATTGGTTGAAAGCTAAGCTTTATCTAAAGACCTGGAGTCAGTAGAAAGGAATACTTGTGTTAAGACAGGGATAAAAACTTGCCTGCTGGGTACAATGAACAGTATTCTGGTGACAAGCACACTAAAAGCCCTGACTTAAACATTATACAAGCTATCCATGTAACCAAAACATTTGTATCTCCTTAATATTTTGAAATTAAAAATAAATAAATAAACAAAAAAATAAATAAATACAAAAAAAGAAGGTCTGCTAAAACGCTCAAGTTAAGATAAGGGGTCTTCTGTCCTGTGATGCTATACTGAAATCAGGCTGAAAAGTAAACCACATTACACTGGGTTAATAAAATCTATTCAGTGAGATTTTTTCATTTGTAGACAAGACTCACCAGATCTCTTAGAAAGGAATGTGGGCAAGAGAAACGTAGTTCAGAGTTCAATCCTCATGAGTAACGATCACCCCACATTGGTGCCTGCATTTTTCCCTATCAGACATCTGTCAGAGCACCAAGGAGTTACATGTTTATATGTACAAATACTTCCTACTGTCCAGTGGTTCTCTCTCACTGGGTCTTGAGATGCTGGTGAGGTACAATTTAGGATGGAGAGTTGCATGCTAATTATTACTAATGTTAAAGTACTGGAATTTCCCTCTGCTTTGTCATTTAAGTAAATTTGAACAGCTTCAAGATCATCTTCATTTAAAAATGACCCCTCATACACTTGCATTTTAATATGCTTTCTTTTTTTTTATTTCAGAATATTATGGGGGTACAACACTTTGGCTATATATTGCCCATGCACTGCCCGTGTCAGAGCTACAATCGTGGTCATCCCCCAAATTGTGCTCCCCGCATCCATTCAGTGAGAGTTTTCCCATCCCCTCCACCCCCGTCCCGCCTGCCCGCCCCCTGATGAATATTATTGTCCTGTGTGATGTAAGTGTTGATCAGTTAGTACCAATTTGATGGTGAGTCCCAGTGGTGCTTGTTTTTCCATTCCTGTGACACTTTGCTTTGAAGAATGGGCTCTAGCTCCAACCAGGATCATACCAGATGTGTTAATTCACCATTGTTTTTTATTTCTGAGTAATACTCCATGGTATACATATACCACATTTTATTAATCCACTCATGTATTGATGGGCACCTGGGTTGTTTCCACATCTTTGCCATTGTGAATTGTGCTGCCATAAACATTCACGAGCAGATATCTTTATTATAGAATGTCTTCTTTTCCTTTGGGTAAATACCAAGTAGTGGGATTGCTGGGTCAAATGGTAATTCTACTTTTAATTCTTTGAGGTATCTCAAAGATTACTTTCCACAGAGGTTGTACTAATTTGCAGTCCCACCAGCAGTGTATGAGTGTTCCTATCTGTCCATATCCCCGCCAACTTTTGTTGTTTGGGGATTTTTTTATATGAGCCAATCCCACTGGAGTTAAGTGATATCTCACTGTGGTTTTGATTTGCATTTCCCTGATGATTAGAGAAGTTGAGCACTTTTTTATATGTTTGCTGGCCATTATTCTGTCTTCTTTTGAAAAGTTTCTGTTCATGTCCTTTGCCCATTTTTTAATAGGGTTGTTTGATTTTTTTCTTGTTGATTTTCCTAAGTTCTGTATAGATTCTGGTTATCAGCCCTTTATCAGATGTGTAGCATGCAAATATTTTCTCCCATTCTGGAGGTTGTCTGTTCACTCTAGTGATAGTTTCCTTGGCTGTACAGAAGCTTTTTAATTTGATCAGGTCCCATGTATTTATTTTTTTTGCTGCTGTGAATTGCTTTGGGTGTCTTCTTCATAAATTCTTTACCTAGGCCAATGTCCATAAGAGTTTTTCTAACATTTTCTTCAAGAATTCTTATGGTTTCATATCTTAGGTTTAAATCTATTATCCATTGTGAGTTGATTTTTGTGAGAGGTGAGAGGTGTGGGTCCAGTTTCAGTCTTGTACATATGGCCATCCAGTTTTCCCAGCACCATTTATTAAGACTCAAACTGCCTAGATTATTAAGGCCCAACATTTTTCCAATTTTCTTCTTACATCATTAAGATAACTGAAGAAAATTCTTTTTTTAAAATTTTTTAAATTATCTAAAAGCTCGTTCAGTCTTGAACTTGATAACTATGCCATGCATATGACCCCAAATTTGTTACTAAAAGAAGAACTATTGTAGTACAGTATCAAACTGGTAGCAGATGGATTATTTCACTCAAAATAATTCTCCTTAAATTCCAGTTTACAAAAGTAATATGGTATCATACAATGTGATGTTTTTTTAAAAATATACTTTGTTAAAGAAAAGAACCGAAACAACAAAACATCTATTTTTACAACTTTGGGTCAGAGTTTCTCTTAACCCACTATACCTGAGAGTAAAGCAATTGCATTAGGTTTCATTGTTCAGTGTGTTGAGACTACTGCAATTTCTTTTGGGGTGAATTAATGGCAGGCTTGCAGTTTTAACTCTCAGCTGCCTTCCTTTAATTCATTTGTTGCAACATTGCTAGAATTTTTACATTTGTAATATTTAATAATGGAAAGCTTCTCTTTTTAGTTCATTCTCATCAGATAGCTATCTGGCTTTTCTAAGTAGAGTACATAATAATTGTGCATGTTATTGGCTCATACCACCAAAGGCATACTTGAATATATCAGGTAAATAAGACATCTTGTAAAAGGAAAAAAAAAAAAAAGAGAGAGAGGTATTGCTATGAAACTCTGAAAGCTTAAAACTAGACTCAGTATTATTTAATATAGTGCTTAGCCTGGAATTAGGTCACAGGATACCCTAGGGCATACTCTCTTGTAAAAGCAAAAATAAATACTGTAAAGTAAAATATTAGTATATACGCTTTTAAAAACTCATTATTCCCATTTATAGTAAGAATGAAAACATAATATACATCTTAACATCAGTCACCAAAATATTTAGGGAAAAGAGGCATAAGATACATGTTCTTTAGTTTATGTATTTTGTGATTCCAGAGCTATCATCATCTCTACTACAGAGTGGAAGTTCAATATACCGTCAATTAAGAGGCAATATAACAAACTGGCTAAGCCTTCAGGCTTAGGTTAAAATTCCAGTAATGTAACTATTGGTTGTGTGACCTTGAACAAATTATGTAACTCTTCTGAGCTTCAATATTTATATTTAAAAAATGGGTAAAATAAAGTATCCTTATTATCTTCATCATATGCATCAAAAGTAATATATTTTGAGCTTTATCTCTCTTACGATGTGCCAAGAATACTGTGTACTATGCGTTTTATGTACATCATCTTATTTAATCCTCAGAAAATACCATAAAGTATGTTTTAAAGACGTGGAAACTGAGAAATAACCCAGAACAGTTATAACATGTGCTTAAAGTCACATAGCTAGAAAGAAGCAAAACCTAAATAAAAACTCAGGTGTGTATAAATTCAAAATCTGTACTCTTATCCAAGATATGGGATTAAATAAAAAATGCATATTAAACTTTTCAGCACAGTCAAGTCATAGAGTAAGTGCTATGCCAGATGTCCCCAGCAAGTGCATAAACTGAGAATTTTCTGGAGGTGGAAGGATAAAGGAGGAAGCAGGAGGAGGCATTCACAACTTGTTCTTCCTCCATCCTCTTCAGTGATTCACATCATGAGTCACTTCCAGGTGGTTTTAGGGCAGAGAGCCCCAGAACAACTAACAAGCATGTATAGAGGAAAGAAGAAAATAGACTTTACCAAAGATAAACACTGGCTAAGTGAAACACTGCCCTGGGGAAGTCAGTCAACTGCAAAAAAAAAAAAAAAACAGGGGACACTAAACTTCCTAACTTTAATTATGTCATTGGTTTTAGAATAGAATGTGATTGTCAGGAAGGATAAACTCATCATGAATTTGCTGCAAATAATACATGGCTTCCCACTTGCTTGTACCCTATTTTCCTTCACTCAGCTTGTCCTTGCTCCTATTTGGCATTGCTAAAACCTAGCCCAATGTTTTGCCCTGTTTGTGTAACCAAACTACAGATAACAAAGTTTAGGGGCATTTCTAAAGCCCAAGTCTTTTGTTCCTGTATTCCCAAATCAAAGTTTCCTGTTCCCCTTCCTGCAAAGTTTTTTTTTTTTTTCTTAACTTACTCGGTGGCACATCTGGCCCCTTTTATAAATATTTTCCCACTCAGAACCCCAATGAATGCAAAGTTATGCTGACGAAAGAACTGGCTATGTGTTAAGCATAGTTTCTGGCCACTGCTCCAAACAGATACCAAGCCAGAACTTGCAGGTGTGACGTTTCTACCTAGAGTTAGGAATTACAAGTTGTGGTAGTTTGCCAGGGCTACCATAACAAAGTACCAAGAACTGGGTGGTTTAAACAACAGGAATTTATTTTCTTGCAGTTCTGGTAGTCTACGGGCCACCCTAATGACTTTATTTTAACTTAATTACTTTCTAATGGTCCTATTTTCAAATACAGTCACCTTCTAAGGTAATGGGAATTATGGCTTCAACATATGAATCTGGATTTGAGGGGGACACAATCTGGCCCATAACAGAAGATATGCTGCATCTGGGTCCTGACTTCAGAACCAGAGCCAAAGACTTAGATTGACAGGCTCTCTTTCTTCTACTCCTGATTCCCTTTCATGTAGGATTTAGGCTAACCTTCAAGTGGTCTCCAGAGATATAGCAAGACAGTAGGGAAACATACTGTGTTGATTTCTGAGCTGCTTTCCTTGCCCTGGAAACTCCTCATTTTTCAAATGTTTATGAATGAATAGTATGATTTACTCAAAACAGTAATTTGTTTTATTTAGTAATTTCTTTTGCACAATTAAAATTTCAAAAGTCTCTGTTGATTCAATGATACATTTAGTGACAAGAGAAAACTGGCAATGTTAGTGTGCAGCTCAGTGAAGTGGTCTATGCTGAACCAAGACACATAAACTCATTCTCTGCAAAGATCTGAAAGGTTACAGTGGGAGAGGAAAGCAGAAAACCATATCTCTGTTTTCTCTGTTTTCACGGGGTGCTTCTGTCAGCCCCACAGCTATCCCCACTGATCCAAGGAAAACAGGCTGGCGTGGTTGGGACAGCTGGCAGAGGAAGGAGATTTGGGCAATCATCCCTCCTCATCTCAACCCACACTGACTAATTCATAGAGGACCCAGGTGTCTGGGAGCCAGAATTCAAATTTACATCCTCTTTGTTCACCAACTCTGATGGCAGAGATAAGGCCATTGCCTATGCCTCATCTCCTGCATTAGCACCAGGCGGATTCTTTCTGGTTTTACAAGTACTGTTTTTCCTGGAGAGCATAGCTTTTGTGTTTTTGTGTTATATTTACCTTCCTTTCAATTTTCAGTGCTTAGATAAGCAAGTTGGGATTCTTTTTAGTGGTTTTTTTTCAAGTCTGTCCTGAGGCCAGGGGGATGGGTGCATTGTGTGAATTCAATAATAAGAAGATTTAGCAAAGAGGAAAATGATATGTTGTTCTTTGGAAGTGCTCCTAGAGGCTCAGCTCTGGGCACATTTTACAAATCAGTGATCTTGGAAGTGCACTTCTGTTAGAATGTATTAAAATCTGCAGTGAGTGTGAGCAAAGCTTTTCTCCCTTGTTCCTTGTCAGAGGCAACACCCAGAAAGAGAACTCGGCTCCTTTTGGGCTTGCTCTAGAGCTATTTTGACAGACTTTGTTTTTATTCTTTGTATAGTCATTGTTCTTGCCTTAATTATTTTTTTCACCACGGAGGCTTAGTATTTCTTCCTGCAACACAGAAAACGAATTTGTGAGAAAATGGCTCATTAATCACATTGATTCTAAGTCATTTGCAAGTGTTAATTACATAACAACCACAAAAAAACCCTCTTAAATGTATCCTATAACTAATCATAAAAGCTCTGCAACACTTTCTCTGACCATTTGAAAATTGCTTTGTTTCTGTCATTATATAAATGTCTTATATTGCACTGTGAAATAATTTAAACTCTGGATCACAGCTACCTCCACTGAAATAAATGGTTTCTATTTCTCCTGTGAGCTAGTCATTCTCGTGATTTTCTTTTGCATTTGGTTATTAATATCATAGAGGTTACAGACAGCTATTCCCTGATAAAACAAATTTTAATTTTGATAGCAGAGGTTTCACTCTATTGGGAAAACTTGATTAATCACTTAATCATTTAAAATCAGGCAGGTCTCTGTTTTTAAAACCTCAAACTGGTGGAATTGAAATGAATATTAAACTCTCTGTCTTCCTCCATGTTAACTTCCTTAGAAAATTCCAATTAAATAATCATTTCTGTCAAATACAAAGATACAACTGAACATTGCTAGTGGAAGTAGCTTTGAATCTATAAATACATATATGCATACACAATATACACACACACACACACACAAATGAAATAGTGGGAGAATCAGGAATGATGAAGACAAAATTATTTTCTTCATAAAAAGTATAATTTGAATAGTTTATTTTTTCTCATGTGACATGACTGCAAGTACACTGAATAACTCAGTTTTGATGTAAATTCAAATAGAAAGGATTAGATATTATATCATTGCTTCCATTTGTATCTCATTAAAACCTAGCTTTGATTTGATAAATTCAATCTTTCATCTGTTCTTTTCTTCTTCCTGTTTTTCCTCTTTACTCTATTATTTACTTTTTTCTGTTTACCTTTCTTTCATTGTTTGCCTTCCCTTCCCCTCTCTGAACTTATCCTCTTTTGAATTAACCCCTTTTCTTTTCTTCTGTTATTCCTCTGGCACTTCCTCCTTTGTATTACTGTTTCTCAACAGCCTTCTTTTTCTCTAGTGTGTTCTACATTCTGCTGACTTCCCCTTTAGGCTGTCTTGTTTCAGCCTATCATCCTATAATATTAAATGATATCATAGTTGTCTTTGCTCTTGTCTCATTGTAATGCTTTGTTATCTCCCCTTGTGTTTCCCTCTCGGCCTTTAAATGATGATTTTGTACTGGATTTTACAATTCATTGCCTTGGAATGTAAAATTCTAATGAGCAGGGATCGCATCATCAGTAAAGTCTGTGTAATGTTCAGAGATTCATGAGTGGAGAATCCATTTTGAACAGTTTGTCAAGGGAACTCCCAACCACCGTGAATCAGAGCAAAAGATAAATTCACCAGAAGTATTTTTTTTTTAGGCTTCATTTTAGAATCCATATTCAGTTAAGCACCTTTTGGGACAGGATCTTCTAAAATTGTTTTATTTTCAGACTTCTCTTTTCTCTGCTCCATGAACCATGTAATAACAAAACAAAAACCACAGATGAGCTCCCTACATCTCAGGCAACAGCTTTTCTGTAATACAAGGAAGCTAGATTTATAAAAGAAAAAGGAAGGAAGGAAGGGAAGAAGGAAGGGAGGAAAGGAAGGAAATCAGTGTCTGAGAGGTAATGAAGAATTACAATTTTTGCTAAGATTAAAATGTTCATATCCATAAACATCTGAATTAGAGAAAGAGTTATCTTCTTATGAATGTGCATGGTTGTTAAATGTTACTGTTAGGTAGACTGTGGCCAATAAGAACCTGATGAGGTCAAAAGAACGGAATCTTTAGGAAGGCTAAGCCTGTGTCTCCAGCATCTCTCTGAATAGCACCTTCTCAAACACTGTAGATATATCTATAATTATGCTAGGCTAAAAGCAGTAGAAGCCACCAAAAACACGTGAATTATCCACATTGAACTATAAATACTATTGAAATACATCTCTGGGAAATAAAGCCATGGCAGTGTGCCTTAACTGAGAAAGTTATAAGAAGTCATGTGGTTATGACATTGAAGATCCTGAACACACCTGGAAGATGGTTGTTCTGTCTGTAAGAGGAGTCAAGTGGTATTTTCCTTTAGTAACAAAATTTCAGTGAAGGCTGAAAAGTGATGATAAAAGACTCCAGATATTCCCACATTCTAAGCAAAAGGCTCCAGATATTCCCACATTCTAAGCACAGCAAGGTTTTCTGTGATGCATTGGAACAAGACAAACACTTCCTCTTTGCCCCATTCACTCAGTTAACCTAAAAACAGGACTGCAAGGGGGTTTAAGTCTTGGAGAAAAGTTTCAGTCTTCATAGAGCATCACGAAGACAGCCTCTTCTCTTCCCTCTCTTTTATCTCCCTAAAGCAAAAGCAGGTGATGAACACTTGAAGGGAATTACTCTTAAACATTTGGAATAATGACAAGAAGGAGAGATCAAGACTACTTTCTTTGGCTGAATATTGACCTGTAGGAACCAAATTCCCCTTATGCTGCCATTAAAATAAACAACAAGGAGAGATTTATTAGAAAAGTGATGTGAAGGCCTAGAGGAGAAGTTTGCAGGCAAAATTGGGGAGTAAGACTTGTGCAATTTCTTATCAAAATTTCTAAAGGCAAGAAGCCTGCTAGATCCTGTTGGAGTTGCCCATGATAGCAGAGCAAACATCAGGACTGGTGTCATCAGCCTGGAAGGAATATGGGAGCAAACTCAGGCCACTCCATTCATAAGGTATACAGTGCAGAATGGGGAACCAGTGGTTGTGGATTCACATGAAGAGGCACATAAGTTTGCAAAAGGATGGAAGCCATAGAACTGTCCATCTGAGAGAAAAATTCATGAGAATATAAGGGAGAGACTATGTATAGAGTGATGGAACTGGAGTGTCAAGGAAAGCCAGGGAATGCTACCATTTAAGAAGTGTGTAAAAAACAAGGGGCCCAAGAGAAGTGATCTATGTGTCATATAAACTGTAGGTACTAGATCAATGTTTGCAAGTTAATTATCACCATTTGTTTTGGACACATGTTCCATAATCTGGATTTGTATTACACAGTTCTCCAATGTGATAGTCCACCATTGTTAGGTCTGGTGGAGGGTAAACAGCTGGCAAGGAAGTGGCTAAGGGCAGAAAGCAGGAACCGAATTGTAGCTAGGAACCAAATTGCAACTAGAAACTGTTACTTGGTGGGAATATACTTAGTAAAAGGTTCCTAGTAACCTTTAACTGACCTAGAGCTCATTACTATCTAATTAGCATGGCATGGGTAGATATTTGTGAATGATTCTGAGAAAGATGCATACACAGAAAGGGAAACTGTTACATAACCAACCTGTTATGTAACCTGTTATATGATCTGTTATATAACACCAACCTGTCAATCACCCCAAAAGGCGGGAAACGACAACCAATCCTGCCAGGAGAAAGGCAGGACAAACTAGTGAGCTTATAAAGGCACCATGTGCTCAGCCTCCAGCGTCTTTCTCATCTCCTGCAAACTGACCCATTCCACTCTCTCTGGAACGTATTTTCACTTTGTATAGCTTCTTTCTGTACTTTCATTCTTTCTTTTATGTGATAAACTGTTTGTGTAAAATTGCTCTGTGTTTGTGATCACTCCATCATCGGCTCGACTCGGTACCAGTACTCATTCTTGTCACTGGGAACCAGGGCACCAGGGAACATCCAGACAACCCTAACACCATTGGATACAAGACCAATGTTAATGATTATTAAAGTGAAAGAACTTTCAACTTTCTCATGTAAAGATAAAGACAAGACACACAATTATAATAAAAAGAATAGAACAGTCATTTCAAAATGACATACAATTATACAATAATATCAAGAATTAAAATAAATATCAGAAACTTCAACAATTTAAGACACAAAATATGAAAAATCTCTAGTTTTTGAAAGAAAGAAATTAAAATTCTCCTTGATTAAGGTACAGCTTCTTATTTCTATCTTACAGGTGATATGAAAGCAAAGATTTAGGCATACTTGCATGAAAGATAAAAGTCTCTTCAAAAAAGAAGGTCAGGTTAAAATAGAAAGTCTAAATAAGAATTCTAAGAGAGAGGGTAGAAAACCTTTGTGCTTATCAGCTCTAGGTAATTGAATATTTTTTTCCTCAAAGGCTTTTTTAAATACATACATGCTGGCCAGAAGCATTTGGAATTCCCTTGACATTTCATTATGTAATCCAGATTTTCTAGCAAGATTTTGAGTATCATAGGTCCCAGGAGTCTTTTTTTTTGTTTGTTTTTTACCACTTTTCATATTGCTAAATGTAGTTTCAGGCATTAGTGACTGATTATGGATAAGACTTTTAAATGGAAAGGAAAATTTAGCCTTGCTTGATGAATCTTGTTAACTTAGAATGTGTATATGATCCAATAGAGAGAAAATAGAATGGAAACAGTTTAGGGAAAATATGTTATTAAAAAGTTTATTTAACATTGTGCTTTAAAACATTCATTGTTTGCTGGATGTTTTTACATTTTAACCATGACTGTAATTTTAAAATTGCATAGATGCAATCACGAGATCTATGTCATCAGTCGGCACCAGAACCAGTATCCATTCCAATTGCTGGAGGCTCTTGATGGTGGTTTGCTATCATCCCTGGACTCAACTTTGTTTCTTTTCATAACATTTATGCTTTCTACATTCAAAATCTATAAATGTCACTCTAAAAATTAACATCTATCAGCTATAGCAGAAAAGAAGAAATATTACCAACAGTCTTAGGAATTTTAGTTAAACAATTTTTTAAAGAATAAAAGATAATATAGGAACAATGCTGATTTTCATAGGTAGTTATTCAAAGGATTTTTTTCTTAATTTGTACACATAAAATAAAGCCTAATAATCCTTGTGTCAATAAAAGTACATGAAACCAAGCATGGGATGATAAGTAGGATTTCATTTAAAATTACTCAGATGCAAGGATGTTGACAGGGGATGTGATGTGGGAGAAAAGAGGTAGTGACTCTGAGATGCAGGGCACAGAAGAAGACAGATTAAAATAAAATTAAATGGAGATTATTAGTGATATATCATGTGGTTGTCTACATTTAATGTGTTTGTGCATAAATACTGGAGATAAAATGAAATTACTATCCAAAATGAGTAATGCTATTAAAACAACACTGAATATATTACTAAATATATATGTATATATATTCAATATGTATTCAATATATAAATAATTGCAATGCAACTGAAAAACAAGCACGTAATTTTACAAAATATAGGTCATACAATATGTACATTATAAACACCAGGTATAAGTTGTGTTTTAGACATATGTATATAAAAGTACATTTTGGAAATTATACTTTCATTAATTATTTGTTTTCCTATATCCCTTGACTGTGTAGAATGAGAATGGTTAGGATAGAAATAATGATATTACAGGAGATCATTGTATAAGTTAGATAAACAAGCCTTCTACTTCATAGAAATCATGTACACAGAATTATGCTTTGGATTCTGGGATATATGAGAAGAATACAAACTGAGCATCTCCCCTCTCCCACCTCTCTGTAAACAGGTTAGACAAAATTAAATTATCATGTCACTAATTATGTAAATGCATTCTTTCTTCATTTGCATTTTAGGCAAGAGAGCATAAAGCCATATTCACACAGACACTGCCAAAATATTGAAGAAATGACTTCTGAACTAGAAAAATATTACTTACGGCCCAGGGAAAAAGATTGGGGAAATGGAAATATGTGTGCTTAGAATTACTATGCTAAAGACGAATGCTAATTAGTAAAGGACATGCAAATTAAATGCAGTAGAATATATTTACCATCAGATTAGAAACAAAATTTAAAAGATTGGCAATATCAAATGTTGATGAGCAGTAAGGAAACAGGCACTACTAAGCACAGCTATGGCCTCCAGTGAAATTAATTTAGCATGATATGCTAAAACTATAATCAAATATACCCATTGACCAAAAATCCTACCTTTAAGGAACTATCTCAAAGAAATAAAATTTGCGCATATTGTATACGCTTTCAAGGATAATTCTATCAGAATTATGTGTAATAGCAAAAACTGGAGGTAAGCTAAACACCCATCAATAAATTATGACATGCCACAAATTATAGAACATGATACAGTCATAAGAAGACCAGCTAGTTCTTTATTTACTGATGTGGAGCAATTTTCTTTTATATGACTGAAAGCAAAAAGCAAGTTGCAAACCTATGTATATACGTGATTCCAATTTATTACAATAAAAATAAAATACATAAGCATATATGGTATGTATTAGGAATCCATAGATATTTAAATAAACTTATGAAAAGTGTGGAAGCGTGTCCACGTAGTAGGTACTTAATAAATGTGTGTTGCACTTGATGTTTAAATTCACGTATCCTTGGGTTTCTTCTAAACTCAATCTAATTTCTGATATTGTGATCAAGTTTGTTAGCGGCAATGATGAGTAATTGCTGTTTTATTTTTCTTTTTTATTTCTTCTTAAAGATATGCATTTTCTCAGTTCCACCTTGTTCATCCTTCAGTTCAATTTATTAATTGTTTTAGTATATCAAATACAATTATACATAAATATATATTCATATGCATACACACACATGCTGAGTAGATTTTAGCCTTTTAGAAATATGACATACCAGGAGAGGAATGAGATAAATATATGAATGACTATAAGTAGAAACCATTATGAATCTTTAATTACAGAGGTATAAACCAAGTTCTGTGGGCATTCACATTAGGGACAGATTAGGTCTTACTTTGTCAATCAGGAGGTGGCATTTGAGATAATTTTGAAGGAACATTTATCTCTTTATGGGTGATGAGGGAAATTCCAAGTAAAGTAGTGTAAAGCAAGAATATAGATAGAAAATCTGGGCACGTATGTGAAATGATGATCAAGTCTGTTTGACTGTAGTGTAGGATATATAAAGATGAAAAGTTTGGGAACCAAAAAAGGACACGGGGCCATATTGTGATATAGAGCTGTTATGTCTTGCCAGAAAACAATGCTTACCAGGAAACAATAGGGAAGCCACTAGAGGACTTATATTAGGAGAAGAACATGTGTTGTCTTTATGCAGAGACCATTCAAGTGATCATTCAACACTGATCTTTTGTCAGTCTCAAAACCAGTAAAATGTCAGCTCTGTGATTCTCCTATACTAATGGCAATATTATATGCATATATAGAAAAATTAACATATAAAGCCAATAATGTAGGGATTACTACTATATCTGTGATTATTTGGACTTTATTTTTTCCAAACTATGCAAAATTAGAACATTTCATAGGTTTTCTGAGAAAAGGCAAGTGGCTTTACCTGTGTGATAATAAATGTCCTCAGAGATACTCTGTGAGAAAATTAATAATTAGCTCTCTAGAGATGAAACCGATCACACTGTAGAAATATAAAGAAATCATGTGAATTTCTGAAACAGTAGCGCATAATTTGTTTGCGTGAAAAAATTGAAAGAATACCAATAGAGATGTTGAAAGAAATGTGCAGTAAATATATTTATTTAGCACACAATAATTGCTTTAGGATTTTTTCCCCCAAGATTAGGGAAGATTATCTTGTCCTGACAAGGCTTCAAATTATTTTTTAATAAGGCACTGAGTGACTGAATGGAAGATTTGTTTATCTAAGCCACAAATATCAGCTTAAAAAGTCCCCTTATTTTCTATTTGTGATAACATTAAGTAAAAGTCAAATATTACCTACTAGTTTTTCCGACCTCTGACCAGGAGTTTCTTTGAACCAATTACAATAGCCCATGCAGACCATCCACATGCAAGGTCAAAGGACATGCCCTGTTCACTGTTTTTTTCTCTTCAGTGACTTGCTTTCTTCTTTTATTTCCAAAATCAATAATATAATGTCTAGTTACATCTTTTCCTTTATTATTTGGTGCATGAAGAAGTACGGGAATCTTCTATTTCTTAACAAAGATATTGCAGAGTTGCAAGCAAACACAATTTTCTGTTGACAGAGAAGGAGGGAAACACTGAAATGTTACGCTTTCTTTCGTTCTTTTCCCCCCATTATAAATTTTATAAATTATCTCTCAGAAATGGAATGGCCTCGGTTTTATAGTCACTTGAACTCATAGGAAGAGTATGCTGAGTCCTTGAGTTCGTAGTTGAAGGAAACATTGCCTCATGGCAGATGTCCAAGAACAACACCAAGTTTCCCAATACTCTACTTGCTTCCTTCTTGTCAGAAGAAAAAATGACCTAGGTCATTCACATCTGGGTGTAAAACAGATTAATTTCCTTTACTAGAATGTTTAAAGAGAAAAGAAGAACTAATACAGTGAAAGGAAATGGGAATAAATTCTTAGTGGCAAAACTCCAGACAATGGTACCGGAATAGGTGAGTTTTGGCATATTGCTGTCGTGGGGTCCTCCATGCGCCCTTCCGGTCATGCTATACTAAAAACCAAAGTACTTTTGTTCTTCTCAACTTGAAGATTCAGGGTTCATCACATGCTTAAGGCAAAGAGGCTAAAAATGGTAACTATTTGAAGATATTTATGGTAACTACTTGACTAACAAACATTATAAAAATTAATAAACAAAAAAATTAATAAACAAAAATTATAGCAAATTAATCATACCTTTTGATATGTGTTAAAGGCCAATAAATGTTCAACTGACCTATTGAACATAAACGCTCATCCTGGCCTATTGACAGAGATCTATATAAGCAGCTGAAATTGTTAATGGGTTAAAGCACAACAAGGTACTCACTCTTAAGATAGTGTGTGTCAATCACGTTCTATCACATTTATTATGATAAGTCTATCTACAGAAAAGCAGATTCTTATGACTTCTTTGAAAACCAAAAAAAAAAAAAAAAACCATTAGCAATAAAGTATAAGATGAAAAGGGCGCTTAACTTAGCTCAGTTAATTGATACCTCAAATTCCACAAGGGTACAAGGCAATGAAATATTGCCATAATATGTGTCCCAGAATCCTTCTCATTTATCTACATACTACCATCTATCAAACAAGATTCAGCTTACTTAAAGCATATAAATAGTTATGGTTATGTGAAGTTCTGTGGAAATTTACTAGCTATGGTTGTCTGGGGATCAAACCCTGGAGGATAACTCAAATCCACACAAAGGAGAGCAGGTTCCATGGCACGTCTGTCCAAGCAGCTGGTCTCTGCTGTCAGGGTAGTCAAGGCAGTGAGATTCCACCGAATGCCTTTCATTAGTTGTCTTTTGCACTAGATGGTGTTAGACAAACATTGCCAGACTTGGTGATGATATCACAGGCGTGCGGAAGTAGGAATAAAGGAAAAAAAAGCATTGCCAGATGGACTAAAGGTGACCATGAATAATGCAGCAAAGTCAAGCAGGGAAGGAATGGCAAACACACACACACAAAACTCTTTACAACTACCTCCAGTGACATTAACTGGCACATTTTAGGATCAAAGGCCTATCTGCCTTTAGCCTGCGCCTTACAGAATTGCAGGCCAAAATAAATGCACAAGTCTCCCTCAAGAAAGAAAGTTATGAGTAGTAAAATAAAGAATAGCCCTCTATGCACAGCTGGTGTCCCCTTTCTAAACATATTACTACATTTGAAATCCACTCAATAGATTAGTTAGTGGAATCCAGAGAAACACTCCAACGGCCTCATCTTCTCAAATAATAGGAGAATGTTTGTGTATGGCCACTTATAATTACTCTTGCAGCAAAGAGTGATTTAAATAAACAGACTCAGTGTCAATCCTTAATTATTTAGGTTACTTCCTAATTGGGAACTCAGAAAATATAGATTTACGCCAGGAAATTATAGAATCATTTCATTCAGAGGCAGTTGTAAATCGTTATGCCATGATTAAAGATACATCAATGTTACCAGTAAATAATAATATGAGAAGTATGTGCACTAATCTGGGTACACTTGAGCCACTAGACATTCATTTTTCTGGCCCTGGAGAAATAAGATATAAATTACATATGTGCTATAGATATAGCAGATGGACAATGCTGGCTCAGCTTTCTGGTGGTCTCCACAGGAGGGAAGGAAATGTGGTGATGTCCACACAATACGTGATAGAAAGAGAGACTGGGATTACAGTTGCAAAGCCAGCCTGCAAACTGATTGGGGCAGGCAAATGGGTTTTGTAGATGTTTGATGTGACAAACAGGTGAAACAGTCGACAGACTGTTACTTAGAATGTGTAATGCAGGATTAATAAATCCTTCATAAATGCCTCTTTAAGAATAGTTTATTCCCCATCTACACACCTATCTTCCTCCAGGTGCATAATTATTAATATTAATCTACTTGAATTTACTTTCTGCCAATAAGAGTGATATTTCTATAGGTAATTTGTAAAATACTTTGTGTGTGTATTATATGCTAGATATTGTGTCTCTCCACTATATAACCTAGGAAGAACTAATTCCAAAAGGTTATGAGATATGATGGTGGGTAGTGATTGAGCTGAGATTCCAACTGCATCCACTGCTCTCTTTACTTACAGTTTAATTTCTACTACAAAGTTACTTATAGCAGTTTAAAAGGCTTATAAAAGGGTTATGCCCACCAGAGGCATTTATATAGGATGGGTGGGGATATCCTAAGAAAAGAATATATTCTTGACAGCCCTGGGTTTTTCCAACTACCCCACTTTCCCCCATACCCAATGTTTTCCACCCTGTATGTAATCTCTCCCCTTAGCCTACCGTGGCAGAATGCCAACTGGTCATACACAAACTCTTACTTTCCTCTGCAAACAAAGTGATAGTTTAGAAAGTTATTGTTCATGTACTCTCAAGTTTCTAAACTTTCATCGGCTTCCCATTGTCCCTAGGAAAAATCTATAGTCTTTGAAATGCTCACCATGTTTAGGTCTCTGCTGACGTCAACAGCTTCATCTCTCTACGTTCTGCCTTCTGGATGTCTTTAAGTTTCTTATTCATGCAAGCCTCTGTCTTGAATTTGAAAATACCATTTTCTTGACAAAAGCATTAAGTCATCCTCTTCACTTTCTTGTCTGAAAAATTCCTACTAATTTTTCTGACGCAGGGCCAGATGTCTTCTGGAAAACCATTTGAACCCAGATTACTTGAGGTTCACGTAGCTCCTACGGTATTTGTGCTTCTATTTTGTTAGCTTTATTTACACCCAGAATTATTTACTGATGATAAATTTTATGAGGCCACTGTACCTTTCTTACTCATGATTGTAGCATCAATGTGTAATTTGGTAGTAAAAAAAAATCATAAAAAAGAAACTAAACAAAAGCCACCAATGAATGAATGGATATGCGAATAAAATGGCAGGTAGAAATCTGAATAAAAACTAATGGCTCTCTAGCATAGGTTCCATTTAGCCTTTTTTAAAAATTTCTCAAGTGAAAAATGTAAATACTTAAAAAACCAATATGACAAGCACATAATGCCTACTTCTGGGGTATTGTCTATATTCATAGTGCTTTGTGAAGTGACTATTTAACATGTGAGATATGATGTTTTGCAAATAGAGAAAGGATGAACAGATATGGTGATGGCTGTAGTGTAAAGGGACTGTCTCCAGTTCAAACAGGGAAAAGCCGGAGGTTGCGGAAGTCATGAGGGGAAAGCGAGAAGGCAGCCTGTCAAGTACGCTAATGAATTTGATAGCACAACACAACCAAAAGCATTTTGTTTGGGCTTTAAATTGAAAAGGACTATTTAAAAACAATTCTAAAAGGATGTTATACTATCTTGTTATCAATCAGTGCATGTGTTGCCATATATGTCCTGTTCAAGGTGAGCCAGACCCTCACCCATAAACCAAGGCTTTAAACCTCCACTTCCAGTGGTTGCTGGTGATTTTGTTTCTCTTAATATTATTTTCCAAGCTAAATAATTCCTCCAGTGACAGGTGTTTTGAATAAGATGACTATTCCAAACAGCAAACTTTTTACTGAAGCCTGATTTAATCAAGACTAATATATGAGCCCTTTTGAAGTGATTGGATTTATTACTTAGTGTGACAGCTTCAGGCTAGGCCTCTATCATGCAGACACAGGATTTCTAGGTACTGAGGGAAGTAATTATTATTGTGTTTAGAATGCAAGGAACTCTAGAACAATGGAGGCAGTTATGAAAAATGGATTTTTTGATGATTGCTACTATCATTCTTTGCTCAGGAAAGGAAATCTAGATACAATAGTCAGTTGTATTCTATTATCATTAGATCAGAACTGCTAGTATTTTCAGTTATGAGAAATGAAACTCTCAACATATCTCATATTCTTTGATTTATGTTATTCTACTGCAGTCTGATTTTTCATGGTTCATAATTCATCATAGGATTTTAATACAATCACAGAGTGATAAAATCAAGGAAAAATATAACTAAAGAGGAAAATGATTGCTCCTGTGGTCTGTGTTCCATACAAGTCAAATTATGTTGAATTTGAATTGGGGCTTCTGAGGGAAGGACTTGACCCTGTAAGATTCTCTATAATACCACTGACAAACACAGATTTTCTGTGCTTAGCAAATATGTGATTTCCTTTTATGAAAAAAATTTCCTCAGAAAAAGACAAATATTAAGATTATATCCATAACAAAAACACTAATAGGTCTGGAATGGATAAGGACCTCCCCAAATCCTCTCCTCCTGTTAATGTAGCTTTGAAATGATTCCAGGCACGTACATGATTTGCCATGTGAGTGACACGTGTTTTGCTGTGATAAGAACATGGAGCATAATTCCCCTCCCTCATGAGAATGTTACATCATACCTTATCAGACAATATATGTGAGTTATTAGCTGCTTCAACTATTGGACTTCAAAATATATATAAACCCAAGACTTTGACGGACGCAATGAGGGCTTAGGCTAGGGTACAGCTACTCTCTGCCAGGCTTTGAACTATTCTCCAAAGCCTTGCCTGCCAGTGCTGGCACTGCTCATTAGTGCTAAGGGACCTTGTGTGCTATTGCAGATCTCCACCATGTTGGTTAAATCATCTATCCTGAGAATCTCTCTTAGTAATTTATGCCTCAAACTTTGATTAGGCTTTACATCCATAGAGGCCTGCTTCCATCCTAATTGAGCAGCTAGACTTTAATAATTGGACTCTAAATAAAATTGGAACTCACTTTCTGGTTTAATGTACCTGTCTATCAAGTGTATTTCCTGTGAGATCTGTTCTCATTCTTCTCTCCTTATTTTTTTTAAGAAATGAGGTGTCTTTCTCTGTTGCCCAGGCTGAAGTATAGTGGCCCTATAGCTCATCACAACCTCCTGGGCTCAAGCAATCCTCCTGCCTCAGCCTCCTGAGTAGCTGGGACTACAGGTACGTGCCAATATGCCCGGCTAATTTTTTCTTTTTTTGAAGAGACAGGATTTCACTATATTGCCTAGGTTGCATCTCCTTATTTTAATCATACAAAACACCTCCACAAAAGCTATGAAAATGCTAGCCAAATGGCCAAACTTTTTCAAAACTCTAGAAATTAATCAAATACTTGCAACAGTTTAGGGAGTCTTCATTTAAGAAAAACAGCAAAATCTCAGTAAGAAAAGTGAACTTTGTGGCATTTTAATGTGCCCTAGCCCCAGGCCCCTCTCCCTAGCTCTGTGGTAGCCTTGAAGACCAACAGCCAGCATCTTCTGAAGAAGATGAAATGGGACTGGAGTTCCTTCAAAGCAATTTCCGTGGTTTCCTGGAAAATCCCACTTGCAAGGCTTGTTTTTATTTGACCTGATTCAGACCTTCCACAGTGTGAACAGTCTTTAACTGAGGGTGGTTTTGGAAATAATCAGTGGCAATTGTTTATCATCACAGCTACCCGAGAGAATGGTAACAGTTGAGGAAAACAATAAACTGATCAAAATAATTAAGCGGAAAAAATGGGGAATGAGGCATTCATAGTACACTTTGAAAAGTTTCAAATTATTTTGGGGAATCTAGAAGACCACATGCATATGTATGACTGTACACATGTCCAGTAAAGACCTGCGAAGGCCCTCAGCTTTCACAGCTGACTGACCTTCAGACTCTGAGTGAGCAGTAAGTGAAGGCTAACATGGAGTAATAACCCGTCTGCCTGAATGTTGAAGGCATGCCCTCACTTGCATACAAAGTCCCTTGGCAATGTCTGGGAGACTTGTTGGTTCAAACATTTAAGAAAATATTTGCAAATCATATATCTGATAAGGGTCCAGATTATCTGATATCCAGAATATATTAAAAATACTCTTACAACTGAACAACAAAAAGGCAAACAATCCAATAAAAAACAGGCAAAGGGCTTGAATAGGCATTTCTCTAAAGAAGATACACAAATGGCCAAAAATCTTATGAAAGGATACTCAACATCATTAATTATTTAAAAAATGTAAATCAAAATCACAATGCAATACCACTTTGCACCCATTAGGATGGCTACTAAAAAAACAAAGAGGAAATAACAAGCATTGTTGAAGGTGTGGAGAAGATTAGAGCCCTAGTAAGTTACTCATGGAAATGTAAAGTGTCACAGCCACTTTGAAAAACATTTTGGCAGTTCTTCATAAAGTTAAACATAGTGTTACCATATGACCCAGCAATTCCATTCCAGATAGGTGCCCAAAAGAAATGAAAACATATATCCCCTCAAAAACTTGTACACAAATGTTCATGGCAACATTATTCATAATACCCAAAGAATGGACACAACCCAAATGTCCATCATAAACAGGATGTTGTACACCCATACAATAGAATATTTATCAGTCATAAGAGTAAAGTACTTTTATGTACTTTAAAGTACTTTTCTTACTGAGATTTTGCTGTTTTTCTTAAAAGTAAACATGAATAAACCTTGAAAATATTATACTAAATGAAGGAAGCTCCACACAAAAGGCCACATGTCGTACAATTTCCTGCATATCAAATCCCCAGACTAGGCAAATCTATAGAGACCAAAAGCTAATTAGTGGTTGCCAGGGGCTGGCTGGGAAGAAAGGCGATTAGTAAATGACAGCTAAGGGCACGGGATTTCTTTATAGGATGATGAAAATGCTCTAGCTTACCAAATGGTTTTGTAACTTTGTGAATATACTAATGATCACTGAATTGTATACTTTAAAAAGGTAAAGTATATATCAATAACAAAAACACAGATAACATTTCACTAAAGAAGACATAGAGAAGAAATTCACTTTGATGTCAATTTTTATATACATTCAAAATTGTTAGTAATTAATTACATGGCATAACATTAAACAAAAGTTTAGGTGAAATATTACCTTTGGGACAGTAGCAACCCCCCCCAAAAAAATCCTCAACAGAATTTCAAAGTATGTTTGCATTCTGGTAATTCAGTTTTTACTATTAAATACTTTGAAGTAGAACAAGTTGGGATTCTGAGATAATTCATTTCTCCTAAATTCACTGTATAAATTTATGCTGCTTTGCTTAATCATTCATTCACTCATTCGTTAATATATTTATTTGTTTACTTCTATTTATTTAGATATTTAATATTTTACTAATCATAAGCATTAAGTAATGGTGCAAAATGCTACTTAAACATGGTGAAATCAAGGATAGTGGAGGTCATAGCTCTTTTCTCATGTAATTATAGAAAAAATCTAAGGCACCATGTGGAAATATTTTAAGATATTGCCATCCTATATCTCTACTAAAGGAAATCAAATAAGGAAATATCATCATGGCAAGGAAGTCTTTTCATAAATAATTGAAAAAATTCTTGAGCAATGATGAATATTATTTTAAGTGCCTTATATGTATTAAATTCTCACAACAATTCTTAGGACAAGTACTATTACTATCAGCATGTTATATTTGGCTACTGTGTGATCAAGCTAGGATTGGAACCTACCCAGAGCAGTCTTTGTCATGCTGCTTATCTGGGTTTTGAAAGGATTACTGATTTGGTATGAAAAATATTAGTGGGAAAAGGGAATTCCATATTTAGAAAACAAAAGGAACAGAAAAGAAGAAATAGGAAGAGGATGTGTCTGATTTGACTGAGACTGATGGGAATTAGCAATGGAGCACATGAAATGAACAAGGTGTGGCCAATTAAGAGTGGACTGGGAATGACAGACCAAGAATTTGGATGTAATCTGGAATTAAACAGGGAGCCACCAGACAGTCTTGAGAGGAAGACTAAAATGTCAATGTTGATTTGTGTCAGAGTTTACTTTTTAAAATTTCCTCAGTACATAGAAGAACTCTATGAAGCTTAGGTATGTTTTTGAAAGCTCTCTAAAGTTGCATATTTTCTTGAAAGTTTGTATAACAAATTAACTTTACTAATAAACAAGGGTCAGTCAGAATGAGGAGAAATACATATGCTTTGGTTTTCTGAAACAGAAAAGCAACGAATAGTTAATGGGATGTTATAACTCAGGAGTCTTAAGGTTGAAGCCTTTCATATTATGAAAACAGTGTTTTATGAGAGTAATCTTGCCTGGTGTAGACTATTTGCTTGAGAGGATATAGGAAGATCTGTTAGGGAGCCATTAGGGTAATCTATCATGCAATAGGGTCAGAATTATGTAAATCAAATCCTCAGCCAAGAAATCTGGAAGAAGTAGATTCAAGTGATTTTGTCCCTTTTGGATTCCCTTCAAAACATAAACTATTTCCACATCTTTGCAATTGTGAATTGTGCTGCTATAAACATTCGCGTGCAGATGTCTTTATTATAGAATGACTTTTTTTCCTTTGGGAAAATACCCAGTAGTGGGATTGCTGGATCAAATGGTAGTTCTACTTTTAGTTCTTTGAGGTATCTCCATATTACTTTCCATAGAGGTTGTACTAATTTGTAGTCTCACCAGCAGTGTATGAGTGTTCCGATCTCTCCGCATCCCCGCCAACATTGGAGTTAAGTGATATCTCATTGAGGTTTTGATTTGCATTTCCCTGATGAATAGAGAAGTTGAGCAATTTTTTGTATATGTTTGTTGGTTATTATTGTGTCTTCTTTCAAAAAGTTTCTGTTCATGTCCTTTGCCCACTTTTTAATGGAGTTGTTTGATTTTTTCTTGTTGATTTTCCTAAGTTCTGTATAGATGCTGGTTATCAGCCCTTTATCAGACATGTAGCATGCAAATATTGTCTCCCATTTTGTAGGTTGTCTGTTCACTCTAGTGATAGTTTTGGAGTACTACTCGGTCATAACAAACAACAGTGAATTATTACTTCTGGCATTATTCTGGGTGGAGCTAGAGCCCATTCTTCAAAGCGAAGTTCACAAGAATGGAAAAACAAGCACCAGTGGTACTCACCATCAAATTGGTTACTAACTGATCAATACTTACGTCACACATGGAAATAATATTCATCAGGGGTCGGGCAGATGGGAGGGGGTGGAGGGGATGGGAAAACTCACACCTTATGGCAGTTAAATCTAGAGACCTATCAGATTCAGCTCTAATGTTTTTTGCAGAAATGCATCATAGGTGGTACTGTGAGCTATTTCTTCACATCAGGAGGCACTAAGGCGTTGCTGTCTCCCTATGCATGATGCTAAGATTCGGCTGTGGGATTAGATACTATCAGTTTGACCCACCCATTATAAAGTTTCTCCTTATCCTTTCAGATAATAATTTTTGCTGCCATGGGTGGCTATTGCTTAAATCCATTATTTCATTAGGGTTTGCAAAATGGTTAAATTCTATTTCTGTTACTTTTTCTACCTTGAATAAGAAGCTGAGAAAGAGGAAAGAGGACAAATGTGGTAGGAATGGGATGTATATACTGTGTTTCTTGCACACTCAATCTTTCTTTATTTTATATTACCAAACAGGTAAGGACTGTGCTTGCAAATTCCTGATCTTTAGTTAGGGGGAGGTGGAGAAAACATGCACACGTATTAGCAAATTTAGTCCCTGTCATAGTAAGTATAACATTGGTGAGCACAATGAAGGGAGCAGAAAATTCTATTTGGGAATTGCAAGTAGTTAGAATAGCTAGAAAAAAGGATATGTGTGTGTGCATGTGTGTGTGTGTGTGTAAACGTGGGTACATGGTGATAAGTCTGGAAAAAGAGAGGACACAGGAAATGGAGGATGTTATTAGTTATATAAAATAGTTTGTAAGGTTTTTTTTCCCTAGTAGGCAGTGAAATGAAGAGATTTAAGCAAAAGAATCATATGAAAAATGAAAATTTTTGTTGTAGGAATATCACATTTCTAGCAGCATGAAGGGTGGACTAGCAGGGGAAAGATTGAAGGCAGAGACCGGTGTAGTCATTATGGCTGCAGCTGAAGTGGAAAATGACGAAGGTATGAACATGCAGTTGCAGTTAAGACAGGTATTTTATGTGCTTCTAGCTTAGCACTTGTTAAATTCTAGCATAATTGTCTGTTGTCTGCATTGAACTGCAATGTATTAAGCACAGATGATTGGACCAATCTGCCCTGGGTGCAGGCAATAAAGGTAGGTAATTTTAAAACGTCAACAAAACTGACTATAAATTAATCTGCTTCTTATTATCACCATGCACTGGCAATTCAAAATAACATCAGTGTTAAAACTCCTCCCCCCCAAAATTATGTCGTGAGTCTAAGTTCCAATTCACTTGTTTCTTTTCATTGATTTTAATTGATCAGTTTCCATTTAGTCTTCTCAAAAGCATTTCAAAGAAAACTTAATTAGCCTCTACCTTAGCACCCTGGTGCTGCAACCGGAGACTAGAGAAAAAGAGACTGAACGGTATAAAAAGAATTTACTCATGAGAATATAATCTTGACTATGAAGATTATTATTGAAATAGAATTAATATATTCTTCAGCATAGAAATATATGTTCATTAAAACTCTGTATTCGAAAATATATTCGATAATATTTTTGTGATTTTTTTCCTGGAATATCTTCATCTACTACAGTTCTCTCCCATATTTAAATTTATAGACTTGTCTCTTTCCTTGTAGAGTCTTCTTTTCAACGTGGTTATATCTACAAATTTAAATCCTGTTTCCTGCAAGTCCCAGCTCTCATTCCACTTTCACTGTAAAGCTGTCTTTTCCTCTAAATCCATGTAGCAATATTTGTGCTTGTATTACAGCCAACCCCACTGCCTACCCTGCACCACAGTCACTGTGTACACACCTTATGGTTGAAATTAAATCCATAAACTCATAGGCATCTTTATTATTGCCGTATCGTTGATATATCTGGCAAAGTAACTAGACCATAGGAGGCACTATAGAAATAGGCATAGATTACCTTGAATCATTTATATGGAAAATGTATATGATTCTTAAGATTCATCCAACGCTGTAGTGGTGTAATTCTTTTAACCCCTGTACGTTAGGATTCAAAGTAACTGTTTTTAGGACTAGGGAATGGAGGGAGTACATTTGAAGAAAATAAATTTGATGTTTAAGGGTTTTATAGGAAAGCCTTTCAAATTGTATCATTTTTAAAATGAATATAACTACTCTTTCATAAATTCTGCCTAAACTAATTTAAACTAAAAAATACTAATATACTGGGTCACAAGTTATGTTTATTGTATGCCAAACAATAGGTGAACACTGTAGGAGAGGAGAAATAATTTTCAGGCCTGGTCACTGCATCTCAAGCAGGAGATGCCAAAATCACACTCATCCAAACTGCAATAAACTGTGAAATATTTTTAAAATACCCATTTGAGTAATCTCTCTGTGAAGGGATCAGCAAGGTAGGATCAATGAATGGGATTTGGCCAGAAAACACTGTAAAATGGCTTTTAGCAAGTCTGGTGAGGCAGGAGGAATATCTATCAAGGACTGTTGATGAGATTCTTGCATTGAAAAGGGTGTTTATTAATTTGCCAAAATCAATGTGTCCACTGTGTGCCAGACACTATCTACTAATTACTTCTCCCAGTCAAAGAAAAGTAAAATCTTAACCTATACAAAACTTCTTTCAATCCAATGAAAAAGGCAAATGTACATCATTATTCTTATGCATTATAAAACATAAATGATAGGTACAGCAAGGATGTTTTAAAAGTGATCTGAGATATCTGAGGATGGAATGATTAATAATTCTTTCCTGAGGAATTAAAGAAAGCCTTGAAGAGTAGGTGTCATTTGAATTAAAACATGTAATATGAGGAAGATTTCAAAAGGTGGGTGAAGAAGTTTATGTGCCTTTGGGATTTGGAGGGTGGGAGGTGGTGATGATTTTAGGGCATAGGTAGAGCCATAGCAAATCACTAGTAATTGGTGTTCAAAGAGTGTGCTTCTAGATGTGAATCTGGAAAGGGTGGGTTACAACTGTGGTAGATGGCAAATGGTCACATTTAGTGCTCTTCTCAGGAAGAAGTAAAGCATACTTCCATACCCTTTGAATTGGGAATGGCGTGCTTTGACCATTCTAAATAGAACACAGGGGAAGTGATGTATGAGTTTGGTCCACACCTTGAGAGCCTTGAATGTTCTTTTGAACACTGCCACAGTGTGAATAGATCCGAGCTAGACTACTGGAGGGGATGTGTGGAGAACTAAGGTACCATGATTGAAGCCTGTCAATGGTCAAACATTGAGTAAAGCTATTACAGATTATTCAGCCCCTGCCAAATTACTAGGATTTTCAGGTAATTAAGCCCAGGCGAGATCAGTGGAAGACCAGCCCAGCTGATGACCGGCCAAAATGCCAATCCACAGAGTTGCAAGCTGATAAATGGTTGTTTTTTCAAGCCACTATATTTTTGGAGTAGTTTATTGCACAATAAAGAATGGATATGGAGCCACTTTGTTAGGGTCCTATAATGTACCCTATGAAGTGTTTGGATTTTATTCTATGAAAAGTCAGGAACCTTAAAATGACTAATACAATTGTGTCCAGCTTCCCTCAACTTGACACAGCAGAGCAGTTATTATCTAAAAGTAGTTCACTGTAACTTTGAACTCCTGGGCTCAAGGGATCCTCCTGCCTTAGTCTTCCAAGTAGCTAGGACTACAGGTGTCCACCACCATGCCTGGTTTTTTTTATATATATATATATATGTAATTTTTTTTCTTCTGTAGAGACGGAGTCTGTTATGTTGCCCAGGTTGGTCTCGAATTCCTGGCCTCAAGCCATCCTCCCACTTTGGCCTCCCAAAGCACTGGGATTACAGGCGTGAGCCATCATACTCAGCCCTAAAAGTTTATATATAAAAGTTTTCTGTCATGCTGTCCCTTTCTTGATCCTTTGACTAGAGAGAGCAGACTTTTGTTGGGGCTTGTTTTGTCTACATCTGTTGGTGTTTTCAGGTTACCAGCTTCTTTTGCTCCAAGTCTGCTATATATGAGGCAAAAAGAAAACCCAGAATTTGTCTCAAAGATCAACAACATATTTAAGAAACACAAATTACCAGTTGTTGTTTTTAGGAGGAAGCTTACAGTCTGATTCTCTCAAATCACACAATATGTTGTTGATCTTTGAGACAAATTCTTGGTGTATTGTAAATTCTCACCAGACTCTTGTTGAAATGGGTCATGGTTCAGAACTTTTATTCTAATTTAGTAAGAAGGACTGTAAGGATGGACATTCTTCTCTTAGGTTGTAGAGATACGAAGATCTGAAATAGTCCTCAGTTACCAAATTATTTCCATTGCAATTCTATTTGAACTTTTGTGTTGGGAAAAATACAGCAGGGTGCAGGGTATTTCTCAGATCCATTCCTTGCCCTTTGCTGCTGTGCTTTGTACCACAAGGGAGATCTCTTGTACAAATTATATTTTCTAGTCTCCTTTACCAACTGGCTTCTACTTATATTGGAAAATGGAAGGTATTGGTGGGAAATTAGAATGTGGGATGAAGTGGGAAGTGAGGGTAATTTTCCCCCTTCTCTGTGCTTTGGGAGGCATCTTTGGAAGTGACTGTGACTCCTTAGAGGCTATAATTCTTAATGGAGAGCCTGCTCCTCTATATTCCAAAGTCTGCATTTAGTAGTGCTGGTTCCAAGATTATATTATAGTAAGAACACCACCTTCCTTTTTTTTTCCAGCTCTAGAAGTAGAGGTAATGCTTTACTTGAATTACGTCATTTAAATCTTCTCTATGATATTATGATCCCTTTTTTATCCCCATAATCCTGTCGACCACACAAATAGTAAGTGGTAGAGGTGAGATCTGAACTGTGGCAACTGAACAACCAAGCTTTACCCACTTGCCGGTGTGCTGCGCTACATCAAGCCATGTTGGGACTGCCAACCTTCCCCAAATGAAATGTAAAACATGACAATAGCTCTTTTCCTACAGCCTGATAGATAATTTAAGGTTAATCATATATCTTGGTTTTATTTACTAGTCCACTGTAGGTGATTTTTTTTTATATGGTGGAACAGTGAGAACTCTAAAAATACATCCAAAAATAACTATAGATTTTTTTTAACTTTAAGTTGATGATTTTTCTCTCTTCCTATTATGCTAAAAGAAATGATACCACAAATGCTGCTCAACTTCCATTGTGACTAACCACAGAGGAGATTGAATTTTATAATTGTTGAAGATATTTCTACCCTCTCTCAGCCTATTAAAGCAAAAATTTCATGATATATTTCTTTCTGTGGAGATGGTGAGGCAAAATTGTGTGGCTTGTGATAAGAAAGCTTGGTTCCACATATGCAACAAGAAGAAATCACTTTTCATAAAGGCTGACCTTTTAGCTTGCAATGGACATTTCTGAGTCTTGATTTGTGAGAGGTCACTTCCCAATTGTTCTTGAAAAGGCTTTCAATCTGGTTGTCAGCTAAAATAAAATTATAGTGTATTCTCAGATGAGGTCTTTTTCTCTTGTGGGCTAAGGGTTTATTAGCCAATACCAAGGCTATCTGGATCTGACACTATCTCCATTTTGAATTATGTTTAAACTCGTCAACATTAAGTCTGAACAGATCATTGAAGACAATTTAACAATTGAATATTTTTAAAGAAGAGTCAATGGAAATTAAGGAATTCTAATACATTTTCCTTTTTTTAATAAATACATAAAGCTCTTTACCATTCCCCTCAATTATTTTGATTAACATGATCTTTCAGAGCATCATTATACCAATTTTCATAGCCTGATGTAAGAGACTCATTTCACAGAAATAATTATGACTAGCGTTAATAGATGAATGTTGGTGCCATAACACAACAGTATAAGGCATATTTACACCATCTTAACATACATAAACACCATACACATACACAAAAAATCACAGATCCGGAACAAAGAAAATTCAATCTTCTAGACAACTTACATCTATAGGCTTTGCCTAAAACTTTTTTTTTGTTTTATTTTTTGTATTTTTTTCTTTCCAAGCAACAAACAGATCTTCCCTATTTCTTGTGAGTTATTTGTAACATTGTGCTCATGCAAAAATAATACTTGTTTTATTGCATTAACATTTAGACAGTTTTGGATTTGGATCCTAAAACCATCATCTAAAATTTTAGTTGATGTTCCTTCATCCACATTGTCATTTCAGTTGGTGAGATATGATGGTTCATTTTTGGTGAGTTGCAAACATGTCCTGTTGACCACAGTTCAAAAATCAAGATTCTAAGCTTCTTGATCATGCACATTTTGCTTTCATTCTTGCAAAATGGTTTGAATCAGATATACCATTTTTATTTAACATTTATTGATTTCATTTTTTCCCCTTTTTTATCATGTTTCTAAAAACAACAACAACAAAAGGATGAAAGAAAATATTGTCCCCACATCCACTGTTCACAAAAAGGAAGAGCAGCAAGAATCACACTGACCATTGTTAGGACATCAGTCAGGTGGTGACACTGTAGTAAACATTGAATGTCATCAAAATACTGCAGGAATGTGATAATTACTATAACCCATACTTCTGCAACAGTTCAGACTGCCATTGGCGTTTGCGCTCTGGGAAATAATCTGGAATGTGGATCTTTTTAAAATCCTGAATACACTTTTTCATTTCTTCTTCCACACTTAGCTTCTCACAGACTTTCTTTTTGGAAAGATTTGTTTCCCGGGACTTGCTGATGAGTGTCTGAAAGAGTTCACTGTTTCTGCGTTTGTCTGGTGGGGGCATCCATTGCACAGGTGCTTTTTTGGAGGGGCGATCCAGAGTTAAGGTGTTAGGTTGGTGAGCTGCTGCCTGCTGGGCATTGGGAGGGTTGTCCTGGGGAGTGCTTGCTTCTGAGTGGCTGTCACAACTGGAAGTGGAGAGCTCATTGCAGGAGGTCCCACTTTCACTTCCTTTATCGGTGACTTTGTCGTGTTTCCTCTCTTCGTGTTCTTGATTAGGTGACACTATTTTCTGAGGTGGTCCTAAAAAAGAAAAGAAAAAAGGAGTAGAACAGTTGAATAAAAAGTGGGAAGGTCAAATTAAATAAATTCTAAATTTTCTATATTAAACTAAGAATATTTATCTTAAGAAAAATGCTGTTTGTTGCACTCATCTATGTTTGAGGCATTAAAGACAATACCTAGGGCCTTTAGCACACCTTGAAACATGCAGCAGGCTGATTAATTATTTATAACAATAAAGGTCAAGAGAGTTTGCTTAATGAAAATTTTTGCCATAATGGGTCATCAATAGCTTTTTACTGAAAAGGAGATTTTTGTGATATTAGTTACTAGCTCCTGAAATCTGAAAAAGATATATGTAAATGTTTTGCTAGTCCTCTATCTGTTTCATTAGACACTTAGTTCATTTATGTTCTAGCCACTGCATTAGGTGTCCTTTATGTATATATTTTGCCATTGTAAAAGCAAGAAAGTGCCATCGCTCTATTTTACAAAGTAGCAGTGTTCTCCTGGTTCAGAGCTGCAACAGTATCATTTATGCTTCTAAATGGGAGGCTGGTTTAAATCTTACCCTTATCTCTTAATCTTGTTTCCTGTCTACTTCTTGGAAAGAATTATGAAAGTGCTATAAGATATATATGGGCCTAATATTATGGTGTGAAAATATAGTTGAAATATAGTATTCTCTTAAAATACAAGGCTTACAAGTTGAGGTAAATTACCTAGGAAGACAATTTTCAGAAAGTGATAGTTTGCCAAGATAATTATTTCAAATACAGAGTTTATTTCCAAGAGGGAGAATATTTTATTCTAGTTGACTCCACTGGGGGATTAGGGCTTCCATCTAACATTTATTGAACACTACCACACACCCAGAACTATAATAAAACCTTGATTAAATGAAGCCCAACCATTCAGAGATCTAAGTTACCCAAATCTTATTTTTTTCCTTATAGTCAACCTTTATGAACAAGTTGTGTAAAACAGATTTTGTGGGAAGGCATCAGTATTTTTACACAATTTTTAAGCAATTGCCCAGGGGGTTCTACTGTACAGCCAGAGTTGAAAACAATGGGTTTGATTCAGAAAGTCTCAACCTTGGCTGTATACTGGAATCACCTAGAAAGCTTTAGATTATTGATACCTTGGAGGCAACTTCAGGCATCCTGATTTAGTGGTGTGCCACCTGGCCATCAGGCCATTTAATAGGTCCAAGTGATTCCAGTGTGCAGCCAAGGTTAGGAACTATTTCTCAGTCTGATATATATGAAATGAGTTAATAACCAATAGGGGTAGTTTATATTACTCAGAAGGGTGAGAAGACAAACCAACAAATATACTTTTCATAAAAGCAGCTCCTATGTGCAACTTACTGCTGGTTGCTATATCAATTTTCCTGTTTCAAATGAGAAGAAACAAAAGTTGATATCAAATATTTAGTTGAGGGGGATTAAAGATTTTAAAGAGCTTTACAACTTTTCAGAATAATGGAAATATTCTATATCTTGATTGTGGTGTTGGTTACAGGACTGCATACATTTGTGAAAACTGAAAGAACTGTATACCTAAAATGGGTAAGTTTTTTTTGGTATGTAAATTATACCTCAGCCTGACTCCCCCCAAAGAAAACAATAAAAAATTTAAAGTATATGTACCTATTTGAGGGAAGATCTTAATGAATATTTCAACCTTCCTTTGTCAGCAGTGCAGTAAAACCAGAACAAATGCTGATACACCTAATTGTTTAGTAAGAAAGTGCACTAATACATTTCAGAAGTATTCACAACCTTAGATTAAAAAAAAGTTTTTTGTTTTTTGTTTTTTTGTTTGCTTGTTTGAAGCCTCTGCAATTTTTATCTGCTTTCAGGGAGAATGGGGGTGAGGCTTAGGGGTCGGCCTAGGGGGTGGAAAAGATGGACTACAAACACTGTGCTGGGCCTTCCTGGGTCCATTTTCTACACTCCTCTGTCCTCAGTGGCTGGTGGGTGTGGACTCTGTCTAAGCTCCCTTGCCTTCTGTGTTCCAGTTGGATTCAGCAATGGCAAAGACTAGCAAGACAATGCCCTCACCCCACGCACCCCTAGGATTGCTGTGATCTCGTTGTATCCCAGGAACAGAGGCCCAGCCCTATCAGACAGCTCCTTCCACCTCTCTCTTCTTTCTCTTTTCCTCCTTCACTCTTTCAGCACCCTTCTCTCCAGATTCCAATAAGTCAAGGCTCATATATCAGGCCTGCAGATATCACCCAGGCCTACTGTAACTAGCCCTAGGGTATTGCCCACACTGTTGTAAATTGTCAATGTTCAGTTCTGTCAAATGACACAATTGAGTGTGCCCTCTCTCTCTTCCTGAGTCCCTGAATAATAGACCCACCTTGACCAACAGTCATCTTCTCCTTTTATTAGAGGGATGTTACTTAAAGGATTGGTTTTTTGTGGCACCAGATCTTTGTGGCAGTAATATTGAAAAACTAATAGGTTTGGAATCCTGCTGACTTTGATTCAAATTCTGGCTCTCTAGCAGATACTAGCATTGTGGCCTTGAGCAAGATACTTAGCTCCTCTAAGCCTTAATTCGCTCATCCATAAAATGGGGTAGGACTGCTTTCCTCATAGGGTTATTTTGAGATTAAATAAGATACCATATCAAAAGGTCTAGTACACTTATTCTCAACAATGAGAGTATATATCAAGGTATATCAGTGGAATTTTTTTTGAATGTACATATGTCATGCCCATCCCTAGAGACTTTATTACAGTGTACTGAAGGGTTTGCATGTGTGTGTTTATATGCAGTGGGGGTTGGTGGAGGAGATGCAGCATCTCTTTACCTAGTTACCTTTACAGCTGAATGTGATCCCAAGACAGTGTGAAACTCACCATCCTAATACAACATAGGATATAAATAAATGTTTTTTACCCTTTCTGTCAATCTTTTGCAATACTTTAACCAAAAATCCCTATCCAAGGAATTTATGATTTTCACTTCCAATAATGACTAAAGGGTTAAACTGCAAATATCTAAGCAAACCAATTTACATTTAAGGATAAATGAATGATGAGAAAAATAATTTCATGTCTATAGGCAGGAGCACAGAACATTACGCAGAAATACCCAGGCAGAAAAGTAATAACAGCAAAGTGGAAGATAGTACGGAAAGAGAATACTAGGTACCACCACAGCAAATGCCTTATTCTGTCTCTATTCACTGGGAGAAAAAAATGCTTAATGATAGATGCCAGGGAGGATACAGAGTTATATAAGGTCTATATGTTTGCTAAATAAGTTACAAACAGTTATTATGCCCAATGGCATTACAATTTATTGATGAAAATAAAGCCCCCCCTGCAAAAAACACACATGAATACAGATACTTCACAGTACAGCAGAATGCAATATATGTGTGATAGAAATTAATTGCTCTTGTAGTGAAAGACAAAAGATCAAGGACGACTTCTTTAAAGAAGGTGTCAATGAGTTCAGCCAAGAATTTTGTATTGAGCACCCACTATTTGCCAGACACAATGCTAGGTTCTGGAGGAGACACCAATATGGGCGAGCTCTCTGTTCTGATAAATCTCACAGGCTTACTCTAACTCCAAGTGTGTGAGGACAAAATGATGCAGAGAAAAAGATTGAATATGTGTGGCCAAGGACCCTTATAATTTTCTGGAAAGACGAGCTAAGATGCATTCCACACCAAATGGTTCCTAACAGAATTTCTTTAAAAAAATTTTTCCAATTCTTTCTCCATTTTCCTTGCCACTTTTTAAAAAATCACCCTCCCTTCTCTCCCCCAATAACAAATAAGATGGATCAAAGCATGGCCAGAAATATAGTCTATTTTATTGTATTTTGTAATAATTAAGTGTTTAAAATGCATGGGATAATTTAGAATCTCTCTTTTTGTAGACTTTAAGAACTATGAAGAAAAGGGGGTAAGAATCTGAATTTACTATGATTTTTAAGAGCTTATTTAAAAAATAGAAAGAACTTACAATAGTTATACACATTAATGAGATTTAACAAATATATACACTTTTATTAGTCCTATTTATTAAGCTATCCTTAGGCAAGGTGGACTCCAAGCCAGACCAAATAGATTCAGAGGTTTATATTGTCACTTAACGGAGAATGCTTAGGTTTATTCTGTCCACATTTTTGAATGTTTACAATAATATTATAGTTCTTTGTATAAATTATTAGGGATGACTAATAGTCTCCTTTTGATTTATGCCCAATTTTTTGTTACTTGAGTAAGCATACTTTAAATTGTTATTGATAACTTAGTGGATTCAAATTGGAACTAAGATACAACAACTTAAACTGACTTATCTGTTTTTTATGACATGAAACTAAGAAAAATAAATTAATTCAGAGGAAATAATGATTTACTCTAATTGCCTAGTTTTCTTGCAGATGTCTGCTAATTGTAGGCTTTCAGGAATAATTTAAAACTTTAATTTTACATTATTCCATTCAGTGGTCCAAAGCCACTTGATATGCCTTAAGCACTACATGAATGATAATTTAAATGTCACCAAGTCTTCAGTACATGGTAACAGCATGACTATTAGAAACTTCTTTGTGTCTCTTCAACTAGTAATAGAATCAAATATACAATACATACCTGAATGATCTTCCTGAAAGCATTTTTGCCCTGTGAGTTAGAGCACTAATCAGACTTGGTATAAAGAAGAAAATGTCAATGTGCTTTGGTGGTCTCATCAGCTATGCTTTCTTTCATCACATAAAGAACTTATGACTAGTTATTAAAGTGTAAGCCACAGATCAGTGAATAAGCAAATCTCATGCTTATCTAAGATTTATCTTTACAAAAGAGTTAATTATTTAAAAGCGTTAGATAAATAGGTACATCTAGAAAATTTAAAATATTGGAATAATTAATCAACTTTCCATTTGGCCATTTGCCATGAAATAGACTAAAATATCCACCCAGGAATGCTCCATCCGTTGAGCATTTTTCAGTAGGAAGTACAGCCTCACCTAGGAGACTGCAAACCAGCTATGTAGGTCATGCCCCTTCAAAACTATTTTTTAAAGAACAGTCAGTACACATACATGCATGCGCGCACACACACACACACACACACACACAATTATTCAGCATAAATATACACATTTTATTTGGCCATGGTGTGGCATATTTGTTCCCTTGAATATTGAGAGTACTGATTAAGAAATCCAAGTGCTTCTATTCTAATTCTGGGTCTGCACATGTTACCTATGCACTTATGAATTGTAGACAAGTCTCTTAGTTTCCTTAGTTCTCAAATTAGTATCTATTAAAAATGAAATTAGGATAGTAATACCTAGCCATGTGACTATGGTGAGAATCAAATGAGACTATTTATGTGAAAGCAATTTGTAAGCTGTAAAGTTCTACATAACACAAATAATTATTATTTTATAGTCTAGAATTATATAATGTTATACAGATTTAGATTTGAGAGGCTATAGGTGTTAAATTTTCATGTTCCAAAAGGAATTTATTTAGGAAAATAAAACACAAAAGCCCTATTACAGGTTATCAAAAAAATGTGTGAATTAAAAGCAGCAGTAAAAGCATTACATTAAGTAAAATAAAACAAATGGAAGGTATCATAATGGGCCCAAACTTGTAAAACTCAGCAAAACAGGGCTTTTGATTAATTCCATTGCATTTTATTACATTGAAATAGAATGGAGGAAAAGATAGTTTGTCCAGTCATTTGTGTAGATAGTGTGGTTCAGAAACTAGACATCAATACTTTTGTCTTTAAACAAGCCATGTGATTTCTGGGTAGTTCTAGGTGTGGGCATGTTCAATAAAAGTACTTCTATATTTTTCTTTGAATACACAAGCATTTCCAAATAAAGTCTATGTGTATAGCCGCACATTTGAAACAAAAATTTATTTTAATATCTTTACCTGCCTCGTGATGATAAAAAAGACTGTGTATGTAAAATGTGTCTGCAACAGGCACAATTCCTAGAAGGGAAATTATCTTTTAATAGTACTAAACTCAATGGTGTGTGAATGGTTATGTGGTACTTGAACAGAATGAACCAATCTATCTTAAATATCAGCACCACATGCTTCCAAGTATCAAGCAGTTGCATCAAAAGGGGGAAAAAATCCTCCATTTTGATTTCACAAACATTTGTGTATCTATGTACAAGGCATAATGTTAGTTACAGAGGGAGAGACACACACATGTGCACACACACCCACACAATCACAGTCCCTGATATCAACTACTTAAGGCTTAGGGTGACAATTGCAGATGTAACTAAAATTTGAATAGGGCATGGAGAAGGGAGTAAGGAATAAAATAAAAAGAGGGTGACTCATGATTGGAGTGAGCTAAGGAATGGGAGTCATTTTTAACTCATCAGTAAAATTGCCATACGAAATTAAAACTTAGAGGTCACAAAGGAGATGTGTTCATCTCAGAGTAAAAGACTATTTGAATAAATAAAAATTAATTTATATTGAGAAAAATGGAACTCATTCCCTTATGTTTTCTGTAATCTCCATTAGCCACTTAACCACTTTTAAATGGGTGAAAGATAATTAAAAAATAAAATAAAAGAAACAAAAAGAAAGAAGTATAATTTGAAAAGGGAAACATCGTGGTACTCCTTGTTTCATCCTGACATCATCACCAACCTACTCTTTTGATTCTCTGTACTTGTTAACTTTTTATTGCATTTACTTATTTATAATGTGTCTCTCAGTCCTTACTTGTAAATTCCTTGAAGGCAGAAACTCTGTTTTTCTATTCTATAATGGTGCCTTGATCAGAGTACTTGCTTAACCAAATTAGTAAAATGATCTTCACACCTCTAAATTTCCCTACTATCTACTATTAACTATATCATTCATTTGGTACTTAGCATTCCCACCTTTAATGTTATTAAATATTCACTTAGATGGCCATAGAGTAGTAAGAATGCTCCCATCACCCCCTGACACAAAAGCTGTCCCCAAGGTCATACTTCTGATGTACTAAATCCCTCAAAAAGTTTATTATTTCCATGAGGGCAAAGATGATGTCTTATGTTTCCTTGTATCACTCAGACAGTTCATAAGGCTGGTGTTTTATCACTGAATAAACAGTTCTATTAAAGTGAATAAGCAAATGCAATGTAGCATTAAAAAAATGTGAGGGAAGATATATTTGTTTAGTGGAACATATATTGGAAGAGGTTTCCAAAAGCAATCTTATTGCCTTCCGCTCATTCTATAATCCATATCTTCCTATGACTCAGCCATTTCTTTAGATGATGCTCAAAGTTACCTTTGGCTACCCAATGGATTCACATTTTATTTTCAAGCACTTGTCGAGACTTATCAATTCTACCATTACAGCAGCTCTTGAATCTATCCCTTCATTTCTGTTCCCATTTCCACCACCCATGACAGATTTCTCATTATTTCTCATTGTGTTTCCTAACCAGATCTCTGACTTCACGTTAGTCCTACTTCAAACGATTCTCCACACCATTGTGGAAATAAATATTCCTAAAATCTAATTCCAGTAAGTATCTCCTTGTACAAAAACCTTCTAAATAGTTCCCCTGCACATAAAATAAAATTTGAATATGACATCTTAGCTCTGAAGATTGTCCTCTGTGTGACTCAAATCATTATTTCAGCTCATCTTTGAGTGCTCCCTATAGAGTGACCACAATATACTTGTTTTTGGTAAATGCCTCACTTTATTAGTGCCTGCTTCCTTCCCTCTGGACTGTATTCCTTCCTTGCTCCATATTCCGTACCCCTTTTAACTATCCTTCAAAGCCTGTTCCAAATGTTGTTTTCAGTATAAAACATTCTATTCTCACATTTGGATGTGATTTCTTGTGATTTCTTGCTCTTTTAATGGCCAATAGCAGTTTGTCTGAATCTACCTCAAAGTATTGGCCCTATTTTATCTTAAATAACAGTTATTTCTGTACTCATTTTAACTTTCATCCCCATGTTCTGCCCCACAAAACAAACACACACACACACACACGTGTACGCACGCACTCTCTCTCTCTCTCTAATATAGTCGTTTATGGGACAGAGATTCTTTCTCTTTTATCTTTGCATTTCCTGAAGCACCACCACATGGCTAGGCCCATAAGCATTCAGTAACTGTTTATTGACCTGAATTAAGTGAAATTAGTATTATCTACAAAACAATGTCTAAACATATAGGAGATTTTTTTTATCCCCAAAGAAGTTCCTTTTTGTTGTGTTTTGTTTTAACAAGAAGAGATAAACCCAAATGTAACTACGCTTAAGGAGAATAATGAAAACAGAGAAGGAAATGAAGGCATGGAAAAGGACACAGCTTTAGCCGTCAGCGTCAGGAAGCACCTCACAGTCTCTCTAGTTAATGAAAACATCATTCCTTTGGGAAAGTCACCCCTTTTAACTTATTCAAGAGAAATAATAAGTATTTGAGAACCATACATAATAAGGAAAAATGATTTTCTTTGCCCTGCAGAAGAATTCTAGCAGGTACATGATTGTACGTGCTGCCTGCACCTAAATACATCTAGTAGAAAAGGTGTTAGGTGTTCACTTGTCCTCTCAGAAGCCCTGTAACATGCAAAATTGTTACAGACACCTTGAAAGGCTCTTCATGTACAACTGATCTCCACGTTTCACCCATGGGAGCTAGGATTCTATGCCACATTCACCCTTCTTGTGCTTAAAACAAAAACAAAAACTCAATAAAGATGCCAAGATTCCTTTCAGACTCTGCAATCAAGACTGATAAACAACTCCTTACTCATTCCCAGGTTTCCAAGTCGGAATGTCCCATTCCTTACTATTGATGTTATCTGAGTTATTTTTCACATCCTAGGTAGCCACCTTCTAATAACCTCCTTTTTCACAAGCATATGGTATACGAGAGGGAAGATTTATCTGGTTTTCAAATTTGTGAACACAATTTGTGAACAAGTCTATGCTTGCTTGCTCCACATCTATAAAATGTGGATCATAACACCTACAAGGTGCTTGGCAAGGATTAATGAGATGTTGTCTCTACAACACATCTGATGGCTCTGGAATGGGGAAGAAAAGGTGCTCTGTAAATATAGGTTGGAGGTGCATTTATGATGTGCTGTGTATAACAAATTTATATGAACATAAAACCATGCTGGTTGTAAATTATTGTTACCTGTTATACAATACTAAACAGCTGCCTTAAACCTGAGAAAAAACTCTTGGTGACAACAGGGAAAGAAGAGGTTGAGAGGAGGCAAAAAAAGCAAAAGAAAGAAACCAAAAAAACAGGCTAACCCTCTTGGGTTGCAGGAGCAGTAGTAATTGCCAGCAGATGCCACAGTTGAGGGGATTTTTATTTGTTGGATCTCTTCAGATCTTAAGTGCCTGCCTGCCAATAAATGTTTTCAAGTATTTCCAACAGTGTTCAGTAAGATGCAACTTCTCATAGCTGCTATACTACTTAATGTGAGTGCCATCTCCTTTCACTTTGAGATTTATAAAAGTGTGTTTGTTATGGAGACAGCTTGGTGCAGAATCACTAGAATGAATGGAAAAATGAAATTATATATGTGCATAGCAGAGCTTAATTTCATTTTGTGATGCAAGAAAAAAAAAGTCTAGCCTTTGAAAAACAGCCAAAAGGGTCTTGAAATGAAGTTTTGACACCTACTAGCTGGTTACCAAATGTGTCTTTAAGACTCACTTTCCTGTTCTGCCTAAGAAGGAATAGAAATATGGCACCTCTCTCCTAGCGTTGTTTTAAGTCAAAATATATGTGAGGAAGTCCTTCGTAGTGGCTAAAAAGTGGCTTCAGAAAAGACAGTAGGTGCAAATCCCTGAAACCTGTAAATTTCACTTTATATTACAAAGGTCTTTGTAAAGTTGTGATTAAGGATTTTGAGATGCTGAAATTATCCTGGATTATCCGGTTGGATCCTAAATTTAATCACAGGTATCCTCACAAGAGGAAGGCAGAGAGAGATCTAATACACACAGAGGAAAAGCAGGCCATGTGACCACAGATTCAGCGATTGGAGTCTCGTGGCAACAAATCAAGGAATGTCGGCTGCCACCAGAAATAAGGAACGGATTTTCCCCTAGAACCTCAGAAGATAGAGGTTGGCCCTGCTAACACCTTGACTTCAGTCCAATGAAACTGATTTCAGACATCAGGCCTCTGGAGCTGCAAGAGAATAAATTTCTGTATTTTTAAGTCACCAAGTTTATAATAGTTTGTTACAGTAGCCATCGGAAACTAATACAAGTGCATTTAATCTAATGCCTAGCCATCAGAAGATGTTGAGTTTCTCATCTTATATAAATGAACATAATATAATCCCTAATAAATGGATGATATTGAATGTGAATTACAGGATCTTAATTTCCCTATTAAAATAAAATTTCCGGCAGGCTCTGTCAAGTTGTCATCCTGTTTTTGCTTAAGCTCCTCTAGTAATGATAAGCCCATAACATTGTATTGCAAATCATCCTACTTTGAGGGTTCCCTAATGTTTGAAAATTCTTATATTCAGCCATAATTTGTCTGCTAAAATTACGCCATCCACTGGTCCTATTTCTGCCTTCTTGGAGCAATACAGAATGAATCTATTCCCTTTTTTCAATTAACAGTCCTTAAAATTTTGAAAAACAGTTATCATATCTAGTCTAATTCTCCTCAATTGTATAGATCAACCATTATTTGAACAATGAGGTGTACAATCTCCTCACCTCTTCACTGTTCCCACAATACACCATGTTTTCTTTTTCTACAAACACACAGATACAGCCACCCACCTACCCATTCCAACACATACACACAAACACAAATACATATATGTATAATCACTGAATTGGCTCTTATCTATAGCTGACCCCACACACATCTCAAGCACCTGATCATTCCTGAAGTTCCAGTCTCATGTTTTTACTGCCTCTTGGACATCTCCTAAACTTCAAAAATCGTATGTCAAAAAATAACCCCACTATTCTTTTCCTTCTAAACCAGTTCCTCCTCCTAGGTTTTCTATTTTTTTTCTTTTTTATAAAAGTACCACAATCTGTGTAATCACCCAGGTTTGAAATTATGGAGTCATCTTCACTATTTTGTTTCCAACCCCTCTACAATTTCCCTCCCTCTGTGAACAGTTACCTAACCCTGTTGAGTGTACTTTGACAATACCTCAATTATTTCCCCCGTCTTTAGTCTTTACTCTCACAGTTGTGATCCTCTTTAACTCTTGCTGAATCTATTGCAATGACCTTCCAGACACCTTTCACCTCTAATTTCTACCTCCTACACCCATACTGAGACAACAATTCCAGCTACATAGCACTAAATCATGACTCTTACTATAGTACCTGTTCTTAGATTGTGTCAATGGCTTTCAGAAACATATCAAAAGCTCTTAGCTCCATAGACAAGACTTTCCATGGCCTAGTACCAACTTGAATTCTAAAAGTCATTTTCTATTACTTCCACCCTCTATTCAAGCCAAATTGAAAAATCAAAAAATCATAAATACCACATCTATTCCTGTCTTTAATTCTTTACCTATGTGAATGATAACTAGATTTCTCCTTATAACTATATTTGTACACTTGGAGTAACTTCCTTATTGTGTATGTGTGTCTGAGAATGTACTTGGCACACCAATCTACCTTATGTGACAGACCCCAAGCTTTAGGCTAAAGTAATATATCTATAACCTAGACTGGGCCAACCATTATACCCTATCAAGTCAGCCCCCTACTCTACAGCAAGGATGAGGATTGGGAGGCAAATTATCTGGAGTACTTCCCACTGTTTATGAGGGTAAAGAAAGGGAAGGCCTTTACATCTCTGGCCAAAAAACTCTCAGATGTGACTACAGGTGACTAAGTTCCTCCACCCCAACCACAGTAAGAGAGAATGAGAGCTGAAAAGTAGTGCCAACAGTATTTGGCTGTCCAAATCAGCAATCCCTCTGGCTAGCTCTACATGTTAGGCAAGTATTTTATACCAAATAAAATATAACTCTTATGAGAAAAATTCCTTTTATAAAACTGTTTAGATATTTTATTAGATGCAATTAACCTTGAAATATAACTGAAACCTCTCTTCCTGAAACAAGTTGAGTGATGTGTTTGTTGTATTTGACACTGGAGAACTCTAACACTTAATGTTTTATGCATAAACCTAACTTTTTAAATGCACATTTCAAGTTACTGACCAGAGAAGTTGGGAACATATAATCAGTGTGTATTTGTGAGCAAATCATTATGATAGCAACATATACCATTTAAAGAATCCCAGGGGTTTACTGTTATTCTACTAAAAGGGTCATGTGCCCCCATCCTTTAAGGCCAGGTTGGTATTATTGGAACCATTATTTTACTATTATTGGCCAAGGTTGAGCTTCTTATCCATTCTTGTGTCCTGGGTGAAAAGATCTATTTCAAGAAGTAGATAGGGGTGCAAGGTAAACACAAAGATACACACACACACACACACACCCATCCTATAGCAATATGTCAATGTGTGTCACCTTTTCCTGTATGGCCACCAGTTAAAGGAGATTATGAGCTGAGAGAAACAAACTTAGTAACGGAATCAGGACAATTTTACTTAGTTAATATTTTACCAAATGAGTTAAAAGTTGTAATAATATTTAACATTTATTGAATGATTACTATGGACTAAGCACCATGCTTAGTGCACTATAGGTAGCATCTCATTTACACCTCACAATAACCTCATAAAGTAATGGCCTCTTATGCTTATTTTACACGTAAGAACCGAGGTTTACAGAGGTTGTGAAACTTGACAGGTCACATTTGGAACTGGCAGAGACAGTATTCTGACCTAGATGTTTCTGACTTTAGAGCTTATGCTGAGTTAAGCTCTGAGATACGCTGCCTTAAAAATCCTGAAAATGGTGTTAAAACCAGCTTTCTTGAAATTCTAAACTAGAGATATAACCACTCTTAAATTTCAAGCCTTGATAGGATTAAACTGAAATGAATATCTGTAAAAATTTGGGGATAAAAGTGCTTAACTGTACCTGAGTATTAGCATTTCTTTAGATCATTGGTGATACAACATTACTTTATATTACAGTTAGCAATTTTAACAAAAACACTTTTAAAAGGCTATATATGTGAAAATGTAGACTGTGTTTCCTAACTCAGTTCTTTGTGACCATTACTGAACTGAGCCACTTTACCCAGACAATCTCTATTTATCAAACTTAAGTTTTTCCCATTTCAAACCAAATGGTTAGGTTGCAATATCTTCTGAAATGCATATTTTGGTGAATTCAGGCCAATAGAAAAAGGCCAATTTACATTAATTAGATGGGCCCATCGTAAGAAGCAACCATGGTTAAAAGGAAAATTATATATTTAAAATGCAAATCTCGCATTTAATGGATTTACAGAGTGACATTAAGGAAATAGATGAGAAGATGTAGAAGGAACATAACACAGAAGGAACAGAGGGGATAAGGGAATTATCTTAGGATTCATGACTTGTCAGGTACTATAATTTCCAAAATATCAGAATTATATTTGTATAATAAGGCACCTTTAAGACTGAACCTTTCAATGATGTGTACCTCTTGATCAGGAAAGGTTCTGACATAAGGACAGAAATTTCTGCTAAAAGCTTTCAGAGCCTAATTAAATAATGAGTTGATTCTGTCAGTGTTGAGAAGCCTTGAACTTTTCATGTCACTTTACAGCGCACTTTAGTCTAAACCTAATATTCCAATAGCACCAGTAACATCAGTCTTCTTTTCTGACATTAAAGCCTTACAGATTAAAAGTAAAAGATTGTGAAATGCTACTAATGAAACCATTGCAAGATAAAAAGATATACTGGTCACACCTTCTGTGTGGATCAATCAAAATGGTCATGTCAAGGAAGAATTTGCACTGGAAATACTTTTGGAAAACTGTATTTAATTGCAAGATATATTAATGATTACTTATTAAAAGCTTGGAGGTAGAAAAATTTTTAAATATATGAAGCATTAGTAGCAGTATGCTCTTGGTAGGAGTTATGTGACTCATAACTTTTCATGAAGTGCTCAGGATGCACAGAAACTAATATTCTGCTTTGACTTCATGTGGTTCACTGAAAGTAATCAGGGGTGCCTACTGTTTGTTCACTTTACAAAATTACTTAACAGAATTATGCACTATTTGGATGAAAAATTCAAATATATACATTTCTTTTAGAGTGAAAATTTCCATAACAAGGAACTAAACTAGAGCTATAATTGCTCAATTACAAGGACTGACTAAAATGATCACTAATTAATTGAAAATTATGATTTACAATATAATTGATTTTAATACAATTGTGACTGTATATTGGCTTTATATAAGTATCAAAAATAAATACATTAACCAATGACTAGGAATACACACTCCTTTGTTTGAATGTGTTATGAATTGTTTTGCAAGCAAAACTATAAGGTCAAGGCCAAAAATCATATAGAAGATTAAGAAGATCCTGATTTTGTAGATTAAAGAGCAAATGAGAATTGTTAATGTTTGTTTTTCACTGGTTTTATTCTATTAATTGAACCTTTTTGCTTATAATAGCACAAATATACACATAACTAGAAAAAAATTTTATAATTAAAATCTTTAGTATTATGTGTCCAAATCACTCTACCTTTAACTACCTAATTAATGACAAAAGATTATTTTATAATGCAATTTTTGGTAATACACATTTTATTAAAAATATTACCTTTTATCATGGTGCATTCTAGGGAACTCAAAGTAATTACAAGTAAAAATGAATTAAATCCACACTACTTTTATTGGTAGTATTTGTTTATAAAATATCAACACATATTGGCATAATGCTTTTGGTGCTATAGAGACTACAAAACATGGCCTAGTGTATTATAGTCCAGAAGGGATAGAAAAAAAATGTAGGGGATTAAAGCAAAATGGTGAGCCATTTCTTCTGTATTTCCCAATCTCTCACAAAACCCTTTAAAATCTTAAGCTGGTACAGATGAAAGAGGAAGAGGGTAGGGGGGAGGAGAGAGTGGAGGGGAGAGGGGAGAGAGGGGAAGGGGTGGGGGAGGGGAGCTAAGGGGAGGGGGTAAGGGGAGGTAAGGGGAGATAACACATCAAAACAATTTACGCCAGGGAGGAGGCAGGGAGCAAGGCCAAATTTGTGTTTTGTGACAATCAACCTGACTTGAGTGAGGAATGGCTTGGGAAGGGACTGAGCATAGGCATGCACGTCATCAGCAGCTAGAAGCCTTTCATTGTTTGTGAGGTGAGAGATGATGACACATTGGAGTAAAATGCTGATGGTGGAGGTAGTAATGGGGAGAAGGGAAAAATGTTAGAGAATTTTGGAATGCACAAACCAACAGGATTAGTGATGACTTGGCTATAGGTAAAGGAGGGGGAGCTGTATGAGAGATGAAGGTATCAATCATGATGCTTAGTTTTCTGGCCTTCATAATAGACTGGGTGGCAATGTCATATTGAGATAGTAAATATTGGATGAGAACTAGGTTTATGAGAAAAAAACATGAATTCATTTGTTATAAACTTATGGAATTTGGAGGATTTAACATGCAAGTGGAAATTCGGGTATGCTTTTGGACATATACTTGTTTAGATTTCAGGAAAGAAGTTGGCCCCTGACTCCAAAAGAGGAGATAAAGAATATAAGAGAAAATGTTAAAAAAAAAAAATCATTAAGTCATAGTATAAAGTGGTTGCTAACAATCTGGAACCAAGATCCAGATGATTACAACAGGGTTGGGAAGAAGGCTGACAGGAAGTAATAGCATACTAAGGACATTTTTCCTGTTGAGAAAGAGAATATAGATTCTGGTTAATTCTATGCATTGGTAGGAAATATGTTAAGCAAAGTGTTAATTTTTAAACTGCCTACTAGAAGAATAAAAATACGAGATATACATTGAATAGTTAGAAGTAAACAGTAAAATGGAACAAAGTAAGTGAACAGTAAAACAAACAAACAAAGCTTGTATAAAGTAAGCATGTTACATTGACACTGAGTAAAGGGAGGGAAGGGAGAGCAGTGGCAGCCCCGGCCATATTCTCTTGTTCCAACTAGAACTCCCTTGACTGCAGAAAGAAAGTAATGACATTCTAAGAAACAGAAATAACCAAGGAATCCTTTCTTACTTATCATTATGGTGAAAATAATGACATAAAAACAAAGGGAAAGATAGGGAAACTCATAATTTTCTTTCTTTCAGTCCTTCTTTACTCATCAGTAAGCCAAAGGTAGAGAGTGTTGGTAGAATGTTCACATATCAAGAAGTAGAATAAAAATGTTAGCTTAGTTTTGTGCAACGTTTCACCTTTCTGGTAAGAAATGACGTGCAAGGGAATATCAATTGTGTAATTTTGGTGATTCCACATACAAGAGTTTAATGCTCTTATATTTGCATTTAAAAGTGGCATTGAACAATATAAAGCTAAACATTAAAATTCATGCTAATAATTTAAAATTATCTTTACTTACAGCAGCATTAAATAGCAAATAAAAAATTCTATCTCTCACACAAGCACACACACACATACATACACACAAACGCTGTGACAAACTACGAGAGACCACAGAAGAAAGGGAAAAATTTTATCTTTTAGTATCTTTAATAGATTTTTTCCTGCTTTTTGAACAAGGGATACCACTTTCTCATTTGGCACTGGACCATGCAAATTATGTGAACAAAAGACTTCAACCAATTTATTTCAAAATGGAGAATAATGAAGCCACTACGTACCAAAATCTGCAGGACACACCCAAAGTGAAAGAAATTATAGCCTTAAAGAAATAACAGTACAGTCTTGAACATATTTAATTAAAAATGAGAAAGAATAAAAATAAATGAACTAAGCATTCAACTAAGCATTCAACTTAATAGACTGGAATACAGCAATATAACACAAAATACATAGGAGCTTAACATGGAAAAAAGGTAGGAAATAAAAAAAGGAAATAAAAATATGAAGAAAATAAAATGAAAAGCTTGTGGTTGTCCAGTAAAGAGAAAAGGGAGAAGATATTATTAAGAATGAGAAAATGGGAATAATTAAGATGTAGAGTGTTTAAAATGAGAAAATATACTATTAGTAAATTTATATCAATAAATTTCAAATTAAGATATCTAAAATACATAAATTATAAATGGTAGCCACTAAGAAATAGAAAACATGATGAAATGCATATAAATAAAAGAAATGGGAAATAATTTCAATATTTAGTCCTAAAAAGGAAGCATTTACAAATGGCTTTATAAAAACAGATATGTGAGAAATGATAAGGTCCATTACACAAACCCATCCAAAGAATAGAAAATAAGAGAGTTTTCCAACCAGTTCTGTAAGCATGAATAACCCTGACATCAAACGCAAATATACATAGAAAAGAATACTGTGGGCCTGTCTACTTTCTGAGCCTAGATGTAAAAATCTTAAATAAAACATATACAAACTGAATCCAATGATGTATCAAAATATAATCGATCATGTACGACCAAGTAATATTTATTTCAAAAAATGAAGGGCAGTTAATCACCATGAAATATATATTATATTACCAGATAAAATGAGAAAAATAATATAATCATCACAATAGATATAAAGCAACTTTGGATAGAATCCAAAACCCATATTTAATTTAAATTTTAAAAATAGCAAACTAAAAATTGGGAAGAAATAAAAAACTCTCTTGACTTTACAGTGAAGTATCAAAAGTATTTCTATTAAAGTCAGAAATAAGCCAAAATTACCTGCTGTTATTACCACTCTTCAATATTATACTGAAGGATAGAGTTGATAAGAAAAAGTGAAAAAAAAGAAAACCTATATATATTGGGAAAAGGAAAAAGAAAACATTATTTCCAAGTGATGTGATGGTTTATCTTCCATTTATGATGGAAGAACTGAAAACCTCTTAAGAGATTTTTGTAAGGAGACTGGACACAAGATGATCATACAAAAATCAACCACTTTCTGCTACATCAGCAATACTAGCTTAAAAATATATAGAAAATTAATTATACTCAGTGTAACAACACAAATTTCAAATTACCTTTGGATAAATGAAACAAGAAGTATATAAGGAAGAGTATGAAACTTTGAGACTATTGGACTTTATTGACAAACCTGGACAGCCTGGATAAAGGAAGAGAAACAATATGTTTCCTACTAGAATAATATTGTAAAGATGTAATTATCTCCCAAATAAATGTATAAATGCAATACAAGACTAATGCAAATCTCAACACAATATTTTATGTAACTTTACAAACTGATCTTGAATAATTTGCAAAAGGAAATAGACAAGAATAACCTACAATATTTTAAACAAAAAAAAATTCAAGTGCCTTCCTAGATATCAAATTATATGTTAAAACTTTATCATGATTGTGACAACATGGAAAATTGTGTCAGTGGAATGTAAGGGAAACACAAAAACCAAGCTATGTACCTATAGAAATTTGGCATTTCAGTTTGATGAGAAAAGAATGCACTATTCAATGAATTGGGTTAAGGCAACTGCCTATCCATTTAGAATATGTATCTATAATTCTATCTCACACCATATGTAAAAATATATTTAGGATGAATTAAACAGCCAAACCTAAACAAGAAAGCTGTTAATGCACTGGAAGAAAATATAAAGTCCTTTACAAATAATTCTTGCTGTTTAATATAAGTCATACAACTTAGAAGCAATAAAGGTAAAGTATGACAGATTTGGTTTATAAAAATATAAAATTTCTATAGGATAAGGCACCATTGTAGCATCAGACAAGTAACAAGTTAAGGAAACAATAAATATAATGTATTCTGACCCAACTGAGATAAACAAAACAGTCAGGCTGGTAGAGATCAAAATGTTACATGTATTAATGATAAAATAATTGGAAAAACTGGGATTCGTTATGAGGGAGAAATGATTTTGTTATCGCTGCACCCCAGAATTAATTAAACTTACATACAATGTTGTAGGTAAAATTAGACAATTAGACAGTTACAGATCTTCTCCCACACCCCGTGGGGGTCTGGCCCCACTAAAGCTCATGGTGTAGAGGAACAAAGCAAAATACATCTTTTCTGGAAATAAGCAGGTCCCAAATAAAAGATTGCAAAAGGCTGAAAGGAAGTACACCAATCTGATATTATGGTTTCTCTAAGGAAAAGGGCCTAGTATTGGGGGCAGTGAAGGCAAGCTTTCCTTATATTCAGTTTTTAAAATTTATAATAAATATGTTTGCATTATTTGGCGATTAAAAATGCAGGTGTAGAGAGACAACAAGAGTCCTGGCTTCAAGTCTCAGGTCTGCTAGCAACCAGTGGAATGATCTTCAAGAATGAACTTCACCAATTTGGACCCAATTCATTACTGTTTCAGGGGAAGCAATTACATGGTAACCAGGTGGTCCTTTTGAGTCCTGAAATTTGCAAACATCCCAGCAGAAAGATATGGGAATTGAGGGCCCAGTGTTTCCTACAGGAAAGAGTTGGTATCTATCCACTTGACTCAAAACAGCCTCCAGCCATAATCCCACGGTTTATGTACCAAATGTTCACAGTTGCTGGCAATCAAGATGAAGCTGTTGCACATTAAATGCCCAGGTTATTGCTGTCTCTGTCTAGGGCCTTGCATGGGTTGATAAATGGAAAGGAAAGCTATCTATCCAGTGACCCCAGTACCTGCTGATTGCTCTCCTTATGCACTTTGGGAACCAGAGACCTCTCCCAGATTATCTCATTTAAACTTCTGTGAGTCTCTGTTTATCCTCAGTTAGACTGGAAGCTTGTAATTTAGGAGGAATTGTGTGTGTAACAGTTGCTACAAGCCCAGGCTTTGAAGACAGACAGGCCTGGGTTCAGGCTTGGGCTTAGTCACTTCTTGGCTGGAGATGACCCTAGGGAAGTTATTTAAACATCTCCCTACAATCAGAGTGTTCTCATCTGTGAAGAGTTGTAGTAAGTATTACATAAAAGATGCTATGCAGATAAAACATTTTTCACACAGCAGGCTTGCATTATTATTTTAAAAGTTAAAAAATAAAAATAACAATAATAACCATTCAAAATGAGCTTTTGCTGTTTGTCAGGTCCTTTTAAGAGCTGTACTCTACAACAAATTGTGAGATAGTATATTTGTGCCCAACTATCAGATGAGAAACCTAATAGTGAGAGATATTAGAGGCCTTGGTCTTAACACATGTGTTGTAGCTTCCTAGCTGGGTGACCTTGAACAAGTTACTTGAACTCTCCAAACAATGGATTACTAATATATAAAATAGAAATTAAAATGTGTCTTTCACGAGGCATTGTGTCTTGTGCCCAGCAATCACTCAACAAATAATTTAAAGTAAATAAATAAATGAATGAATAAATCTTCAAATGCAATGCAAGTGGTAGGTATGAGATGAATATTACATCATCTCTTTCATGTCTTTTGTCAATATCATTTTCTCTGTGACTTCTACCCTGACCACCTTATTAGAAATCATATCCCACCTGCACTTTTTCCTGATTCCTCTTCTGATTTTAGAATTTACTTTTTATGTTTTTTCAATATTTTCCCCTCAACCCCATTAGAATATAAGCTCCAACACCTGTTGTATCTCATAAACCTGGCACATTATAGATATTTGATAACATGTATTGAATAAATAAACCAATGAATGAATTATTGAAAAGTCCTTATACATCTTTCTCCTTTCTCCTATAGCTTTGGAATACAAAATCGGTTTTTCACCAAATCTGTGTGTCAACATGTAAAGTTAATGTATTTAAACAAACATCTATCTCCTTAATTCTGTAAAGGAACTGTGAAAACCCTGCCAGCGTATGACACCTGTGTCAACTGCTACACAAGGATTGAACATAATATAACAAAAACTTCTTTGTAACAGAAAAAAACACCCTATGTTCTCTACAGGAAGCCTAGGATAATGCTGGAAGATGAAATTGCTTTGCCTGAGGAGTTTCATTAGGTGCTGCGAGCATGGGGAATGGCTTGCTGCTGAGTCACTAGCGGTATAAACACACGCAGAGTAAGCAGGGATGAGAATCAGAGGCACAAGAACCAGGATGTGATAATCATACTTGACCTATTTGGTGACTTCAGAACTTCTGGGGCTCAAGAGAGAAGTACTGAAGAAATCCCAGGGGATTGTGACAGGCTAAGAAATCCTGTGTCCATCAGTTTTCCTCTTTGGATACGAAAGGTGAACAGTCTTTAAGAAGAGGTTCCAATTTGCTTTTTTAGAAAAATTTTTTTTTCTCAATTTCTCTGGCAATTATCTCTCTATTATTCTTTTCTTTCCTCTGTTGAAAGAGTTTCTGATCATTACCATCATTGTAATATAGTAATTGCATTCAGTGTTTAACCAAAGGCACCACTAGTAATTATTTTTACAACAGTTTTACTGAGTCAATACCAATTGGTGTCACCTCTCATATTTGCCCCTGAGCATCCTGGCACTGTGAAGGACCAACTAGCAGGGGAAGTAATTACCTGGGAGCATGGCCACAGGGACCCTCAGAGAACTGCAGCACCACCAGAATGCATCTTAATGAACAGCCTTTTCATCTTCACCTCTACCTCTTATAACTACTTCCATAACATGAAGCATTCCCTAATTAGGATCATCATATCAGGCCACAAGATAGAATACAAATTATATGAAAAACTGCAAAATAACACCAAATGAAAAGTTTAGTATGCTCCAAAAGTATGATATGTGCAAATTTTTCATTGTAAAAGAAAATGATCTTATCCAGGAGCAGAATAATCAGGCTGCAGTTATTGAAGTCCTATGTCTCTCAACTTCTCGCTGATACATTGCCCTTCCCTTCAATTCCTTTGTCCTCATAAAACTCAATTGGACTCTCCTCTACCTATAAATACTGCAACTACTAAGTAAAGCTGCATTATCATATTAGGAGTTAGAAACAAGACTAGGGAGGATATGTTTATTTCTGCAGTGCTTGTTGGCTCTGACTTGATAACTGTACCGGTGTCCAGACAGAGGAAATTACAAACCAGTTTAAGGTACATCTTTCACCTATGATCTAAGTCTCTAGGCAATATAGGGAGAACTTTTCTGTTTGTTTATTAAGAAACATTCAATTTCCTTGTATATGGATTTTATTTGAGGGTTTGTTCTTTTAGAAATGGCATGCACTTTCTGTTTAACTATCCTAATAGAAAAATTAAACCAAAAAGAATAAAAATGCATTGATCTAGAATCTTGGATTTTTACCCCCTCACAAGCAATAATATTTAATGATCTGTTAAAATGGGGTTTTCTGAAGGGTTTTTATTATGCATACACAGCAGGGCTTGCTTTAGAATGGCTTCTCTTGCAATGAGGAATAGAAAACAGATGTGATGGGCTAGAGCACATAATAAGAGAATATGAGATTCAGAATTTCTGTTCAAAGGCAAGATACCCCCTAGGGAATATCAGGTTCAAATATGATTTTCATCTCTTTGATTTCACCCTTTGGACTAGTAAACATTTTATTCTATGGACTTCAGAAAAAGGTCTCCTTTCTCCTTTTGCCATATACATAATTTGTTCTCTGTCTTTATTCCTCTCTCCATAGATATAGATAAAGATAGACATACATACAGGTATAGATACAGATATAGATATAGATACAGTCATACCAGCATTCATTGAGCTTCATCTACTTGCTAGGCATTGTTATGGGTTCCTTATATAGATTTCTATTTTGCCTCTAATTACTCGGTTTGCTGTGTGTTAATATTTTGAGGAATGGTGGGGCTTGAACTGACAAGGACAACTCAGTGGGAAAAATTAAAATTAAAATGTAAGATTGTGTATGAAAAGAAAAACAAAAATAAATATACGGGTAGAGGCACATTAAGGTATCTGGACAGATTGAAGCAGTAGACATGTAAAGTTAGCTGGCTATAAAAAAGCTACACTAGGGAGAACCATGGAAATTATGGAGTTCTGACTAAATAACTCCTTGAGTTGAAAGCTGCTGTGAGTCCTAAAGAGGAAGAAATGGTAAATAAAAAACAGGGCCGTAATAGAGAGACCAGAAGGCAAATTAACATCTCTGAACTCAATTTGAGACCTTCCTATTTGAATGCCCAACATATATTTTTCCTGGGCATTGTGTAAATATTTTAATCATTATCTCTTAGCTTCTCATCACAATTCTTTTCCTGAAAATGTATTCTCTGTCCCTGTGAAATGTTTAAGTGTCCTCAGTGAATCTGAATCCTTTAAGAGTTTGGGAAGTCAAATGATTATAGCAATGAGCCTTCCGAATTATTTAACTCTATCTAGGGTGTTTGTGTGGCAATAAAAAAAATACCAAGGCATTTTCCTTTATCTTATATATGTACCCTCTATCAGTCACAGAAAAATTTTTTTAAAGCAGGAAGATAATCTGGAAAATGTTTTTATAAAATAATCAAGGAAGAAGTCTAATGAAATGAGGTTATACATATAAACAATTAGGAAATTACAAAGCAGTTTGTTATAAAAGCAAGTGGCTGTTTTGCTGTTTTTTCTATTTTTTTGACTGACTCTAAACACACCTATGCACTATGCATTTTGATAACCACACAGGAAAATTTTTTTTACTAAACCCCACCCCCCTCACACAAGATTTCCGTTAAATGTGATAAATAAATGCTGGAAGAAAGAGCTTCTGCTCTTGGAAAGTAAGAAGGGGGAAAAAAAAATCAATTCCCTGTAGGAACATAGAGATGGGGCACAACCACATTTCTGATAGGAAGACAGGAAGGAGGGGGACCACTCTTTCCTCTTTTAAAATATGCCTGGAGGCCTGGAGCCAGGCACTAAGCAGTTCTATTTCTAGGAGAGTTTCCACTTCTTAGAGAAAGATGTAGTTAAAAGACAGAAAGTTAAAAGAGAGAAAGACATAGGAAAGCTTGCTCTCTGAAGGTGGGCAGAGAGTCAATGTCACCATCAGTGGAAGTAACAGCAGGACTAGGCAGGCAGGCAAGTTGGGAATGAAGCAGAGATGAAGTTCACCAGTCCCCTAGAGGCAGCAATGTGTTCATCATGAGTTTGCCTAATATTTGTAAATAATCTTATATTTGCAAGGAATTTCCCTTTCACCAGCTCTATTTATCCTTAAAATAGCCTCACGATACCATTAGAGTGAGAAAATATTATTAGGCTCATTTTATTTATTTTCTAAAATTGTATTATATACAATTGCATACATATAAAACCACATGTAACATATATGTTACATAATGAAGCATAATATTGCAAACAATGGTGATCATACCAGCAAATGTAAGAAGTAAAACTTTACTAATAGCCTTGAAGGAATCTGTGGCTTCTTTTTGATGTTATACTTCTGCTTATCCCACAAAGACAGCTATTCTCCTTAGTTTTTATTATTAACTTTCCCTTGTTTTAAAAATTGTTTTACTACACATAAATATATAAACACATATATATCTGGTATGGGTTTTTGTATTTGATTTTAATAAAAATGCTGTCATAATTTATTAGTATTTTCAAATTCAACATTATATTTCTAAGATTCATCCATGTTGTTGTGAGTTGCTATAGTTCATTCATTTTCACAGTTGTATACTATCCTATTGTGTGACAATACCCTCTCTTCTCTCCCATCACTGGACATTGGGACAGTTTCCTGTTTTTTCCTATTATGAATGGTGCTATTGTGAACACTGTGACTAACGTTTCCTGGTACACACATGCAAGAATTCTGTAAAGTATATCCTGAGCTGGAACAATTCGACTTTAGAAGATAATACCATATTATTTTCTCAGATTTTCTTTGTTTACTAATTTTTTTGTCTGTTTGGCTTATATATAATGAAAAAGAAGACCAAAATCTATCATGTTAGTAATCTCTAAAATTCCCCATGAGTATTCGTATATTTTGTGTTATTTATTACAGGTATTTCATTATTTCATTTTTATTGTACTTTATTATTATATAGTTTTATAATATCTATATCTTCCTGGTGAATTCAAATTTTTATAATTTTATAGTATTTCCCCTTTTTAGCTAATATATTCCTTACCTTAAAAATTCATTCATCATTCCATTTATATGATATTCTTAAAGAAACACTATTATAGACAGAGAACAGATTTGTGGTTGCCAGGGGATATAGATGGGGGTTGGAGTATGGTTATCAAAAAATAGCACAGGGGATATTTGTAGTGATAGAAAAGTCTGTATTTTGACAGTGGTGATGGTAACACAAATCTACACATGTAATAAAATTGCATAGAAATAAATGCACACACAAAAATGAGCACACAAAAAGCCAGTGAAATCTGAATCAGTGGATTGTACCAATGCTAATTTCTCGGTTGTAATATTGTACTCATTATTCAAGGTGTTACTATTGGAAGAAACAGGGTGAAGCATACATAGGACCTCTCTGTCTTATTTCTTGCAACTGCATGTGAATCTACAACTACAGTCATCCCTTGGCATATGAAAGGGATTGGTGCAAGGACCCCCATGTGTACCAAAATCCACACATACGCAAGTTCCGCAGAGGGCCCTGTAGAACATGCATATATGGAAAGTCAGCCCTCCATAAATGTGAGTTTTGCATCCACAACACTGTATTTTTGACCAGCATTTGGTTGAAAAAATCCATGTATAAGTGGACCCATGCAGTTCAAACCCATGTTGTTCAAGGGTCATCTGTATTTCAAAAGAAAAAGCTTAAATTTATAGAAAAAAATCTACTGCTTTCTTTTTATTAGACTATCCCTGGTACTTCTTTTTCCACTCTTTTACTTTGAAAATTTATAGTTCCTTACATTTTAGATGTGTCTCTTGTAAACTGTGTTAAGTTGGAATTTCATTTTTTTATCTCATCTGAAAATCTATGAATTTTAGCTGGCAATTTCGGTACATTTATATTTATTGTGATTACTTACAGCAATTGGATTAGTAACATCTTATTTTTAAATATTACTTTTTCTCACTTTTCCTTTTCATCCCATTCTTTTTTCTTTTCTTTTTTATGACTGAAATTTTATATTATATTTTTATTCTTATTTCATATTTTCCTTCAATGAATTTGGGGTTATAAATTCTGCTTTTATTCTTTAAGTGGGTATGAAGATTTACTATGAATACTTAATATCTTTAGGTATCAAAAAAGATCATGCAATTTTTCTAAAGCAAAACACGTAATAAGTGGCAAAAGTAGCACTAGCCCTCATAACTTCTAATTCCAATTCCACTGTTTCTTCCATCTGATACAGTATTACAACTGGCTTACATGGATAAAGTTCATTGTCTGTTCCTTTGAACCCAATATTTAGCATAATATGAACTTCCCAATTAATTATCTTTAATGTGTACTCATTTGTACAGTTCATTTATTTTTAATGTGTATCAGTTTTATGTCCATGTCAAGACTGGAAAATCCCTGAGGTCAGGCAACATACCTACTCTCATACATTTACCCCTCTTTCCCTTGAATGTTTAAGTGAGTCCTGAGCATCAATACTCATTTACTAATTGTTTATCAATACGATCCATGCGTTGGTGCTCAGGACACAACACCCCAAAATATGACTGTAGGAGATCAGAATATGCCACCCCAAAATGTACTTTTTTGGCATATTGAGTTATTTTGAGATGGTTATTTTGAGAAACCTCAGACACAGGAGTAGCTCTGACAAACTCCCATTTTATGAGGAAAATTTTCATTAGTAAAGGTATGCATACCAACAAGAGAGCAACTCCCAGACAACTTCTATCATTTGAGAGACTTTTACCTGGATAACAATACAACCGTTATTTACATTTCTTCCCCTCACCTTCCCATAACTTGGTGCCACCACCTCCTGGAAGCCCCTCTATTCCTTTCTGTAGCTCAGTATCCTACAGAAGTGTCAATCATCTGGCCCTTCTTTGAGTCTCATATTTTGTGAGACTCTTACATGTACATACATGATTAAAATGATTTTTCTCCAGTTAATCTGTGCTATGTCCATTTAATTTGTAGCTCAGCCAAAGAAGCTAGGAGGGAAGAGGGAAGCCACTTTTCCCTCCTCTACCCATGGAAACTCTTTTGCTCCCACTTTCTTTACTTTGTCACCCCTCTCTTTCTCCAGTATACAAAATGCAATGTCCTCTATACTAAAGGTCTTCTCAATTCTGCATAAAAAAGAAACTACACATATTAATGACCTGTACATAGAGTAATAAGAACAAGGATATACAGCTTAGTATTTTACCAGTATAAAACTAAATCTATAGGAAACTATTTGTTAAATAAAATAACAAAACACCATGACCCAGAGAGAAAATAGGCTTTGCTTGTGGAGCACTTTTTTAATTAAAAAAAATATAGATGAGTGATAATTCAATTTTAAATAACATTTATATAAAGATAGAATTCTTGACATATCTAAATGCTAACAACATTCTCTTTTAAATTGTTCATAATTTTTTATAGGGAAAATTTCATCAGTTTTAATTGAAAGCTAAGGGCATTTAAATTTCACATTTCTACATTCTAATTATGATATTTAATTAGGAGGTCAATAAGTTAAATCCTTAATTCAAAATTCTTCAGAGATTTAACAGAAAAGGCTGCATGGAATTGATCATGAATTTTAGCCAATGTCTGTTTTGAGAACTGGTATCTTTCCAATTTGTAATACCTCATTAACCTTATACAGAGATTCAATGAATCCAAAATTGTACAATACAAAAGGGGCTTTTGGATTCTAGTGGACCAATATTAACCACTCCTGAAAGGAAAGAACTCACACATATGAAAACAACAGGGTGTCTGCCCTAACAGATATGTCTTTCTTAGATTATAAGACCAGAAACAGGTCTCCTGTGCACTGTTATGTCTTATTAGAAGCTTTAAAATCACCTAAAGCCTGATAATATGGTGAGGTGCAGAAAGAAGCAACTGCTAACATTCACTGAAGCCAAAAGGCATTTTCAGTTTTTATAGAAAGAGACTCTGAATGAAGGAAAATAGTGCAGAACAGAAAATTAGTATTTGTGAAAACTATCTCTGCTATTAAATTTTTCTGAGTGACAACCCTAAACTAGAGTTTATGACAATATAAACTTCACTATGTCATAGAGATAATCAGTATATACATCTTAAGATTTCACAATTTAGTTTTCTTATTCCTATTACTAAAGTGCCTTTTTAATTCATAGATATGAGTGGGTACGTTCAAATGTTGGCTTTTCATCTTTTATCACTTCATACAGAAAGTAGATACATTAAATCTCATTGTGACGTTATTACCAGGCTTTACAAGGTAAACAGCAGTAACAGTCATAAGGTCAACTAAGATCCTATTTTCCACCCAATAAAGTAGAAAGCACTAACCCAATAAAGTAGAAGGCATAACTGATCCAATACCCCTAACCCATTAAAGTAAAAGGCACTGTTATCACAATTATTGGAGGTATCCTAACACTTCTGAATGAGTAAGAGGTAGGGTGCATGGTGGATTGTAGGCCTGTGGGAAGATGAAAACAACACACTCACTGCAATTGTGATTTTTCACTTGAGGTTGAGACGAGTTAAAAAAAATATTTTCCTCCATTGTAAAACAAAACCTGTGTGTCACAAGACTAGACCTGAGAATATCTGAAGAAAAAACAAAAGGCTCATGGACAGGACTTAACAGTATACATTGAAGTCATCACTGGCTTCTACCATAGAAACAACTTCATTGTGTTCTGACTGTTTTGTTTGTTTTAAAATTGTGTATTTGTGGTGCATTTGTGTGTATGAGAGAGACAGAATGATAAATAACAATATGCACAAGTGACTCAACAAACATTGGAAGTTATTAATATTTATTTTTTGTCAATGGAGATTCATCTTTCTTGATCTGAAGATCAAATGAACTTCCCACTTATCTAGAAATAAATGCTCCTTGTTCATTTCAGTGCACCAAGGTGTGCAGAAATGTACCTAGGTCTCTCTTCATCATACCAAGTAGCAATTAACAATTTTTTTTAAAACTAAACTTTAGAATAGTTCAAATGAGAGAAGGTTCAAGAAAAGACAAGCTGGCGTCGAGAGCAATCCTTATATGCAGAGAGAAGTGAATAGTTCTCACCAGGGCTTTCATTGGTTGAGAGTTCATTATGTGACAACCTTATTTAGGACTATAGTGAGAATTAGGAGAAACTCCAATTGGCATATTCTCTTCACACATACTGAGATATCAGGTCCAATCCCCCAAAGTATCATTTTCTAAAAGTTCTCTAAGACTCCTGGGAGAAAAATAAAGCAGATTGATTCTTACCCAAAATTAAAGGTGGAACTGGCAGAATGTAGTGATTGTTAAATTGATTTGTAGGAAAATTTCATTGGCTAGAAGAGAAATACTTGTGGGGGAAACAAAGGAACATTAGTAGGCCACATGGAAGTCTCAAAAGGTAAGAAAAGAAATGTGGAGTGCCGTAATATGATATCCGTGTTTGGCCAGTGCTGCTGAGTCAGAGGCTTTCCTAATCCCCATCCTCTACTTTTCCTGGGTCAGTGCAGCCGAGTCATACAAGTGTGAGAGATACACACTTGAGCCCAGGAGTTCACAATCAGCCTGGGCAACCTAGCGAGACCTGTCTCTACAAAAACTTTAATAATAATAATAATAAAAGAGTTAGAGATACAGAGCATAAAGTGAGATTCTGAGCAAAATAATGATTATAAAATCTTTCTTTGCTTCACAAAACTGTAACCAGATTCCTACGGCCACCAACTTTCATAACATTGGAACTATGTTTTCCTAAGTGTACCTAGAAGAGAGTTTCATTCTCTTCTACTCAAAGCACTGTGGTCCACGTTTCACCTTGTAGGGCAGGGCCACATCCTTCCTTAACTCATCACTCCTCCATGAAAGCCTAACACAGGTTCCCTTTAGTCATTTGAAATACTACTCTAAAGAAACCAAATCTTAAAATATCCTTAATGAATATTGCAAATTTTAATTTTATTTCTGATTTTATGCTCAATCCATGATTTTAGCAATTAATTTATCTGAACAAAATTTTTAAATGTTGCAAGTATAATTTTGATCATTTAAAGCAAATAGAAATGACAACAGGAAGTAAAGAACCAACTAATAAATTCTAACTTTCAGTTGCTTTATGTTGTGGGCTGAATTGTATATCCCAAAAAGATATGTTCAAGTCCTAACTTCCTGTACTTGACAATGTGATCTTATTTGGGAACAGAGTCTTTGCCAGTGTAATAAATTTAAGACATGACCATATTGGATTAGGATGCACCCTAATCCAATGACTGGTCTCCTTAAATATAAGGCAAATTTGGGCACACAGACGTAGAGGGAAGAATGTCATGCGAAGACAGAGGCAGAGACTAAAGTTATACAGCTGTAAGTAAAGGAATGCCAAGTATTGACAGCCACAAAAACTGAGACAGAGGTAAGGGAAGATCGTAGCCACAATCTCAGAGGAAGCATGGCCCCTTGATTTCAGACTTAAAACCTTCAGAACTGTGAAAAAATAAATTTCTATTGCTTTAAGCAACCCAGTTGTGGCAATTTGTTATGGAATCCTTACAAAACTAATGATTTTATAATTAAATATTTGTCACGGTGGTGACTATTAGAGATACTTTTTGGTCACCATATCTGTATAAAAATAAGATTTCTCCTAATTGTTCCAAAGACTTATCTATATCAGTGAGAATGAAGTTAGGATGATCTACACATTTTATCAAAGATAAATTATCTATAAGCTTCAGACCACAACAATGTGTAATTTATGAATATAAAAATGTTAAATTCTTTATTTCCATTAAGTGAAAACTATTACTTGAGTGTTTATGTAGCCAAAATTCACCTGTACGAAATAATATGAGAGGTACAAAATATTATAAGATATGGTGGTTTTGACATTCATGTTGTAGGAAAGCACAAAGATTTTACATATATGGGTCAAATCAACACATCTGGTGCATAAAACATTACTACGAATGAGTCCACTGACTTTACTACCCATTTTTTAATGTTGAGTCTTGAACCTTATGTTTGGATTGAAAATGAGTTCAGAATTTTATCCAATATTTATTTGATCTATAGGATAAATTCTAAAAAGCTTATTATGTGACTATTGGAGCAGTCTGAAAGAATGCCGAAAACCAGGAATAAAATGTCACTTATCTGCTGTACCTGATTATCCAAGCTGAACAATGGGTTTTCTTGTGGGTTCAAATATTTCCAGTAAGGCTTGGTAAACATATTAGAGCCCACACCTAGTACTACACCAGTTAGGGAAATGTCTACATATGAAGTGCTGGTAGAGAAAGACGAAAACCCATCAAAGAACTAGATCTAAACAATTTGCCATCTTAGAGAAGCTGATATTAAAAGATTGAGTGCTCTCATAAATTCAAGAAATAGTACCCATGACAAGATCTAGAAAACAATATGCCATTCCATTTTAGTAGTAATGATGGTGGTCTGGATGGCAAGGCAGGAAGGGTTAAAGTAACTTCAAAGGGGAGACAGGGCCCCTCCTTTGTATAGTGTAATCTCAAAGTGGTGCTTAAAAGAGTTGACTAGGGGCCTGCAGAAAAAAAGGGATAGTTCAGGGTTTCTTTGGAGATGGGGATATAGAGATATTCCCTGATTGACTACAGATAATCAGAGTGATGATGAAAGATTCACTTGCTTTGTCTATAACTAGGGAGGCAAGTCTGGGAAGGATACACCTAATGTCTAACAACTAGAATGCAGTAGTAATAAAACAGGCATTGATAAATTCAGAAGAGGGGAAAAGACACATTTATTTGATCTAAAGGATAAATTCTAAAGTTCACCAAGGTTTGAAGAGTTCACCAACGTTTGGCTAGGGCAGGATGTGGTAGAAGCAACACCATGCTCTACTCCTGATCCTGCCCCAAACACCATTCACTGCCCCTGTCCATATTCCTTTAGTAAAGATGTGATCATTTAAATATATGTATTGCTAGACATTTTGCTTCTGTTACCCATTAAGGAACATTTTGCTTTTGATCTCTCTATATTTCTCCCTCCAAAAAGGGATGCACCTTGTCAACTAAGTTCCTTAGGGGTTCTTAACATTAAACAGAGATAAATACACTCAAAGGAGAAGAACAACAGTTATGTGGAGCTTGGACCAAAGGTGGAAAGTTTAGGGGTATTTGGGGTGAATAATTCATTACTCTGGCATGTCAGGAAAATGAACTGAAGATGAAAAGAGAACATTTAAGATGTACTTTATATCTGCCTCCACAGCACTTGAGATATTACTTTCAGTGGAAGGGTTTGTTTTCTTTTAACCATACTACCATTCTCAGCCTACACTATGAGGTTCCTGGCTTTCTATTTGCTATATTTTCAGAGACATGTGATGGATTTTAGGATCAAGACCCAGTTGCACATCAGAACATATCTGCAATCCTGATATGAGCTAGCAATGTATGTCATCATCACTGCTGAATGGGGGACTTAGAAGGGTACAAATAGGAGGAATATAATCCCTGGGAATTATGATTATTCTTGGAATGCTACTAAAAGAACAAAGGGGATCTCTGGTAGTTAAAAATTTAAAGTCTCTCAGGTCTAAATTCATCCTTCAGTACCTTCTCAGTTAAAATAGACTGGACTCTTAGGCATTTCTCCTTTACGATGAACACTATGTTAAGCTTTGGCAGTAGAGGATGGTGGACCATTGCAGGAGGTATGGAGGGGTTCTTTCTTGTTTCATTGTGCTGTGTTTTGCTTTTCCTCCCTCCTGCAGCATGGTCCATGAGGGGTCTTTGTGTGTGTGTGTGTGTGTGTATGTGTGTATGTATGTGTGGAGAGACATCCAGTGCACAGACAAGCTACTGCCATTGTAGAGCTTGCTTTCTAGTGAGGCAAAGAGATATTCAACAATAAAATAAACAACAATATCTGTGATAGGCACAATAAGGGAAATAAATGTAATGGAAAAGATTTATTTAAGATCAGGGGTCAGTGGAAACCTCTTTAAGAACTGATATTTTCACTAAAACCTAAGTTGCAATTCCCTCAGAGAAGCAGAACTGCTATGAGATTATAGAACAAGGAATTTATCACAATACTTAGTCCTTATGCAAGAGTGAGTGCTAATGGGACCGTCTAGGCAGCCTGCCAGCTCTGTTTGCAGACCTGAGCCTGAAGTTGATATAGGTCAACCAGACTCGTGGCCAGGAAGGAAAGCTCAACGTAGATGAGAGTGAGGACAAACGAGAACCTGCAGAGACAAATTGGAAACCAAAAGCACACTGAAACCATGTCTGTCTTTCAAGAACTCCAACCTTGATCGTGTAGGGGACCTGCAGAAGTAGCTGGCCCCTTCTCCAGGACAGCACACATAGGCCTAGGACTCAGAGAAGATGAAGAAGGAGATCTGGCCAAAGCTGGAAGAGCTGTGGATTGGGATGCTGCCACACCACAAAACATAAGTCACCATATCAGTGAGATACCTGGGGTACCTGAGTGCCTGGTGCCCTGTACCATCATTCAGACAGTTAAGAGAAACTGTGGCTGCCACTTCACTTCCACCTTCGTAATCTCATGCAAAATATTTCTTGCGTGCAAGGCTAACCTGGAACTATACACAGAGGGAATTTGGGGGCATTCTGTCTTATTGGGTTGAGCACAAAGGCCCTACACCTGCCTGCCATGCAAAGAGAGGTGGGAAGAGCAAGGCAGAAAGAAGGGGAAGCAGAAATAGCTGGAGGCAAAATTGGGCTTGAGGATTTTTAGGAAATAACAGCAACAATGACCGGCTAATATTGGACAAGGTGAAGAGTAGCCTTAATACTAGGTAATATGGATTTATTCCAAATCCAATAGGAAATCATTGAACAGTTTCACCAGAAAAGTAATGGGCTTAATTATGTAGAGAATGCAAGGAGGGCAATATTGGAAGCAGGAATGTTTTTCAGTAATCCAGATGAAAAATCATGGTAGGGAGAAATAGATGGGTTTTTAAAAATGTAATTCAAAGGTAGGACCTGCAGGAGTGTCTAAAGGCTTAGATTTACCCCCGTCCCCCAAATTGTATTTATTCCCCTAAGGAAGGGGACAAGGGTGGCTTATAGGACTTCTGTTTCTAGTAACTGGATAGATGGCAAAGAAAATGATGAAGATAGAGAACACTGGAAGATCAGATTTTGGGGTGAAGGAAGAAGGGAAATCAAATGTAGCATTTTATACCTGCTGATTTTGAGATGCCATTGGAACATGCAGGTATAGAAGGGTTAAATAAGTTGCTCAAAATCATAAACATTTCTAACAATGGCACAGCTATTTTCCATTCACTCAAGCTTCATAGATACTCTGAAGCAGTCTGAACCTTTGTTAATTCTTTCTCGCTCTCCATATTCAAGTCAAAATTTATGCAATTAAGTAAATATTTAACTGAGTACTTACTGTGTTCTCAAGAAAAAGGTGCAGAGACTTCACAGAGCTCCTACTCTAGTGGCAGAGAAAGAGGTATGTTAATTTTTAGGGTCAAGGTGGAAAGAGCTACACTAGTGTGGCAAGTTTTATTTGATTGATTTCTAAGTATGTATCACATTCATTTCCTCTTTACCCCTATAGTTAAAGTCTTGTTACCCTTACATCTAGATCAGGGTGGGCAAATTCAAGCCCGTGGGCTGGCCAATTGTTTCTATAAACACAATTCTGTTAGAACATAGCAATGCCTATTCATTTCCCTATGGTCTGTGACTACTTGCATACTACAAAAGCAGAGCTGAGTAGTTGCAACACAAACTATGGCCTGCAAGCCTGAAATATTTATTACCTGGCCCTTAAGAAAAGTTTGTAGATTCCTGATTTAAATGGAAATATGGCAATATCCTTTAATGTGAGTTTCTCAGTTCCTCTCTCTCCTCCATCCAATCCTTCCTACACATCACTGCTAGATTAATAACTCCAAAGCTGCTATATTCCTTTATTCCTTTCTTCAATGAGTCATAGTACACTTAAGTATAAAAAATCATTCTATGAGTGCCTTTCAATATATAACACACATGCTCATAATTTTTTAACAGCTCTCTACTGCCTTATGAATTAAATATGAATACCCATTTTGGTATTCAAAAGCCTCCATTATATGATCAAGACCTAACTGTTAAGGCTTATCTCCAATTACACCTCAGTAGAGGTGCTCTAGCAAATTGACTCCCTTCCTTTTTTTGTAGTTTGTCACCTCTGTGTCTTTCTTCCTCATGCTAATCTCTACCAGAAAGCTCCTCATTCTCCCCCTATCTTTGCAGTTTCAATGATACCCATCTGTGTTGTTGGGATAATATTAGCTTCTAAAAGAGACAAACTCTAAAGCTTCAATGACTTAAGAGAACAAAGATGTATTTCTTGTCCACATAATCATTCAATGCAAGTATTCTTGGTCAGTGGTGTGAGGTGAGGTGGCAAGTGTGGTAGTCTGCTTCACAGAGTCATTCAAGAGTACCATCTTCAACACACATCCTCCAAGGTCAACCATAGCATCCATGCCCAGCTGGCAGATGGGGAAGAGGTGGTGGAGAAGGGAGATAGCTTCTTAATCCCCTCAGCCAGAGAAGTCATACACATTGCTTCTGTCTGCATTTCATTGGTGAGAACTAGTCATGTGGCCCCACATAATTTCAAGGGGGTTTGAGAAATATGGTCCCTGGCTAAGCATCTACTCCCTAACAGCAACTCCACATTATTAGTAGGGAGCATGAATCTCTGGTGGGAAGTTAGTGGTCTCTATCAAACCATCTTTCATGGCACATCTCTATACCACCTTCTTAATCAGATAAGCTCTGTTCTCCATTCAATCTTTGCAAGACTTCTTTTTTAAAAAAAATCTATTATTACGTTCTAACAGTTTTTCAGGTATTTATCATATTGGGGTTTTTTTTTAAACTTGATTTCTTTCTTTTTTTTTACTTTTCTGAAAATATCATTTATTAAGCTTAGATTACTAACAATACCCTTCCTATCTACTGTGGTGAAGAGCAAAAAACCCTTGCATTATATTTCATTTTAAATTTGTTGTGCAGGAAATAATTTTTATGATCAAGGGATCCAGAACTTTCCCTTCCCATACACTACAAAAATTGATATTTGGATGTTGCAGGGGATGGATTTAGTGAATGTTTTCTGAGAGACAATATCCCTGAAGTGAAGGTGAGATTCATAGACAGTCCCTGCTACAAATGCATGACAATCTTAGACTGCAAATGACTATATGATTCCCTAACTGTTACTTGTTGAATTTTTTCTCCCTAAACAAGGTATGTTGAAGTCCTAAACTCCAGTACCCCAGAATGTGGTCTTATTTGGAAATAGAGTGTTAACAGAAGTAATAAAATTAAAATGAAGGCATTAGGGTGGGCCTTAATCCAATATGACTAATGCGTTTATAAAAAATAAAAATTCAGACAAAGCGACAGACACCCATAGAGGGAAGATGATGTAAAGACACACAGGGAGAATTCCAGGTAAAGATGGAGCAGAGACTAGAGTTATGCTGCCACAAGCCAAGGAACATCTAGGTCTAGCACAAGCTGGAAGAGGCAAAAATGGGTATTTCCTCTACAGGTTTCAGAGGGAAGATGGCCTGGCTGACATCTTGACTTTGGACTTGTAGCCTTCTGAAATATAAGATAATAAATTTCTGTTGTTCTAAGCCACCCTGTTGTGTACTCTATTACAGCAGCCCTAGGCAACTAACACAGTACTGTGGGATTTCATCACTTAGTTATCTACTGAATCCTTTCTCTGGTACCCTCAGAACTTCTTTAAACATTGGTCTTTACATGGGCAGTGCTGATATGGACATACTGCTATATAAAGACTTCTTCAGGAATAACTTGGAACCAGTACCCATGATTCTAACCCTGTGGGGGGCACTGCTTAACTACCTAGTGCAGGAGTCCATAAACATTTTAATCAATGTTTTTGGCTTTGTGGGCCATATGGTCTCTGTCATAATTAATCAACTCTGCCGTTATAAGGCAACAGCAGGCACAGACAATGTTGTAAATGAGTGGGCATGACATTCCAACAAAACTTTATTTACAAAAACAAGTAGTGGGCTATAGTTTATCAACTACTGATTTAGTCTGACAATATTGGAAAAATTTTATATGTGGTATTTAGGCATGTCTGGGTAGAGTGATACACAAGGAACAGATTATCTTTTCTTCAGCCCACAACTATAGATTCTTGGATCCAACCACTTAACCGTTGATTTAAGAGGGATCAAATGACAGAGGTTGCATTTGGTCAAATCCACCTACCATGTTAGAAATGTAACCCAGTAAGCATTTTCTTTGATTGTGGACCAGTATTCTCATGATCTGTGGAGAAGTATAATTTAGAACCTCATAAAAATGTCATTTGGAAGTATCCATCAAATAGCACAGTTTTGATATAAACATATTAAACCAGAGAGTCTAAGAGTCAGAGCTGATTACTTCTTTCCCTTCCCTCTTAAGATGCAATCCATCCACATGTCCTGTCACTTTTATTCTTAAAATACACCTCAAATATCTACATGTCTTATGGTCCCAGTGGCTATACCCTTCATCCAGATAACCATCCTCTTTCTTCTGATAAAAGGTGGAGTCCTGTTGTCACTCTTTTTACCTGACAACTCTTCTGCACAAAGCAGCTAGTGATCCTCTTAAAGCCTCGACCATACGATGCCACTACCCTATTTAATACGTATAATTGGTTTCTCATTGTCTTTAAAATGAAATCCAAACTTCTTCCCATCACAGTGATGATGTGACCACACCTATCTTTCCAGCTCCACCTCACACCACCCTCCCTGTATCAGTTTGCCAGGGCTGCCTTAACTAAGTACTATAGACTGGGTGGCTTATTTCTTACAATTCTGGAGCTAGAAATCTGAGATCAAGGACTTAGGCAAGGTTGGTTTCTTCTGAGGACTCTCTCCTTGGCTCATAGATAGTCTACTTCTTGTGTCTTCACGTGATCTTCTCTCTGTGCCTGTCCTAATCTCTTATTTTAAGGACACGAGTCATATTGGACTAGGGCCCACTCACATGACCTCACTTTACCTCTTTGAAGACCCTGTCTCCAAATACAGTCATATTCTGGGGTACTAGGGTTAGAATGTTACCATATGAAAATTAATTTATAACACTGTCTTTCACTCGTATATGCAAGTGATACGCCTTCCTGCTTGCTCCTCAAACACACTTTTTTCTTGCTTCGACAATTTCACTTGCTTTTCCTCTACCTGCAGTGCTTTTCTGCCCTTTGCGTGTCTGGCTTTTCTGCTTTCTTTTTCACTCTCACTGTCATCTCCTCAGAGGGGTCTTTCCTGGCCAGCCAATCTAAAGCACCATTATCACCCATGGTTTCCTCATCACAGTCTAGCCTAGCTTGTTTACTGTCTGTTTCCCTCCTTAAAATGTGATCTCCATTAGGGCAGAGTATTTGCTTCACTCATTTATTGCTTTAGTCCCTCGGTGCACAGTATGGTGACTGATACATCAAAGGGCCTCAGTAAACAATGGGTGAATAAATGATTGTCCCTTATGCTTTATATAAAGTAGAAATGTTTTTCAAATAAATCATCAAATATTTTCTAACTTCTTTTCATTTTTTTTGGATTTAAAATACACAGACTCTGAAGCCAGACTTCCTGGGTTGAAATCCCACCATTGACATTTCATAGCTCTGACTTAGAGCAAGTTGAATAGCCACTTTGTTATTCAATTTCCACATCTACAAAAGGGCGATGATATCTGTATCTATGGTATTAGATTATTATCACGATTAAATGAGTTGTAGATAAAGTATGTAGAACTACACTTAGCACATAATAAATGCTGTATAAATATTTGATGTTATTATTATTTAGGATATGCAAGGTACAGTAATAGTTGCTATAGTTGATGCAAAGAGATGAACACCATTTTCTCTTCCCACAATGACTTTACTATATAGGTAAAGAAACTATATAAGTTAAGTTATTCATATAAAATTCCATTGACCAATTTAAAGCAAATGAGATGATATAAATATAAAATATTTGAAGTAATAATTAGGGCAAAAATGAAGATAATTAACATCATTATGCATCATATATTTATTCCCAAGTGAATAGTACTGCCTAGTACTGATTTCACCACCTCATGATCTGGCTTACAAAACTGTCTTACAAGAAGCGTTATTTACAAAGTATTTTACTGGATATTACATGTTAACTCCTGAACTGTTCCTAAAAAATATTCTTTAATGGTGTAAAGAGACAGAGTGACAGGCAGAAATGTACAGCAGTATACAAGATGGCTCAGGGCCTCTCAGTTGGCACCTCAAAGTTTAGGACCAAGATGCTGCTTATACCCTTATGTGTTCTTTCTCATGGAGGAATTCTTGAGCCAAACGATAACTTCAGTTTTGCCATTAAAATCTTTTAATATTCAGAGTTTGTCTTCAGGATTTAGAGATCTTATTAAAACATACCATTTTCAACAGCTACCAACTGGGAATATCCAGACTCTCAAGCATAATGGATGGAAAATAGTGTGGTTTCTGAGCCCATCTGGTCATCTGTGCTAGACAGTTCCAAGCAAATACCCCGAAAAAATTGATTTTGCTTGCAAATTTATAAATTTGGTCCTAAATTCTCTATGTTTATTTAGTGTTCCTCCACTGGGCAGCAGAGATGCTAAGTGGTAATGACAAACTCAGATATGCCCATTTAGATAATTATTTTGGATTCCAAACACCTGCTCCAAGAGTGGGTTGCTATTCAATAACTCTAGTTATCCTCCAGCTGCCATGTGACTTGTTTCATATATAGGCTAGGCAAAGATCATATATCCCACCCATTCCTCCCCACATGGGCTCTATCTCTGATTTTCAGGTCTTTCTACAATTGTTTCAATCAATGCTATAACACATTAAGTGGATATTTATGGAAAATCAATTCAGAGCACTATAATTAGCAAGAACTGTAAGCCTGGAGATGTTGATGCAAAGCATTCAACTCCAGGAAGGGATTATCTACAATAAAACTTGTATAAAATTACCTATGACATTTACTCAATCTTGGGTTTCTGTTGATTTGTTTGAGGTAGTACACATCATGGCCTTTATCTTATTTTTTCAAAAAATGATTATGAATAATTACTTAAATTTATATTTGAGCAAAATGGAAAGTTATCTTTGAATATGTAGTCTAAACATTTTCAGCACTATGTTAGAAATACTGCGAAATCTGGTATTACGTCTCATTTGTGAAATAATTTTAAAGTTTTCATGTATCAGAAAGGCATACTACAAAAAATAAAGTGCACTATCCATTTAATTTCATGTCCTTATGGAAAAATTTCCCTGGAATGAATAAATCAAAATGTCTCTTTCTCTTTCTCTCTCTTTCTTCCCCCACCCCTTATTCCCTCCCCACAATGGAATAGCAAGTTGTTACCAATTCAGGTTCATTCTAGGTAGTGACTCTAGAAATGAAATCAGAGTGGCTGCTCTAAAAATCAAGAGCTAAAATGGAAACCAAATGGAAATGTCTTCGGCAGCTTTGGGTGTTTATATAATGGAATGACCAGCTTGAAATTGGACACTATTGTCACTATCCCAAGCTTTTATATGTGTATATGTATGTGTGTGTATGTGTATATATACACACACATACATACATATATCAGAATCATTTGGGCAGACGGGGTACTTGTTAATATGCAAATTTCAAGACCCCCACAGTAGGAATTCTGATTCAATGGGTCTGAATAAAACCTATTTTTTAAAAATACCTAGATGAGTCTTAAGTGATCCAGAAATAGAATTTTCAGAAACAACAATTTCTGGACCAAAAGCCTCTCATATTGTTCAAACATTCTTACATCTCTCTCTTAATGGTTAATTTCTCAAGATCTTGTCTTTATTCTTCCCACAGCCAAATTCTCACCCCTCCTTTATTAATGATTGAAACTGTTAAAGGAGCTGTCAAGAAAAACTCAGCAGCAGAACAGAGACTCCAACTCACCCTTCTAACTCACTTTTTCCGTCTGTTACTCTGCTCCCTCATAGACCCAGTCTACTTACTTAGATCACCCTGTGGATTCTGACTAACTAACAGGTCTGTATGAGTCATCAGCATACCTCAGTTTCCAAGGTCCCTGAATGGCTGGCAAATGAAGTGTGCCATTACATTCTACTCCATTTACAAAAGAAAAAGAATTCAGCAGTGTTCACACTTTCAAAATAGAAGAATCAACCTTACATTAGTTTTACTCTCTGATGAAATATGATGACAAAAATAGAGTGAGCTATTACAAAGCTGGCTTAATAAAACTAATAAACAACAAATTTTAGTATAGTGGTTTCCTTTGGGGACAGGGCAATCCAACTGTAGCTAGTATGTTTTATTTATAAGATGAGACACAAATATATTACATTATTATTTATACCTATTTTAATTATATATAAATAAAATGGTATTAGATGATTATTATCTAGAAACATGGAACTAAGTGATGAACAAGTGAATAAGTAGAAAACAGTTGCTTTTGAGGAGCTAAAGTTGGAGTGAAAAGTAGAAGAAGATGTAGGAAATTCATTTTTTTTTACAAAATTTATAGTGCTAGTTAATCTTTTAAACTATATAATGCACTATTCAATACATATAAAATTTAAATAAAAATTAAAAAATATGAACTTAGCTAATGTTTTCATTTGTTTGGTTTTGGTTTTTAATTTTTTTGTTTTGTTGTTTTCTACAAGTGAGCTACTTAGTTTAGGAGCTCACTTTATGAAACTCTAGAGAGAGAGTCAAAAATAATGTGTGTTTTCCTTACTGTTCATTTTAGTTATTATCTTTATACTAGTCTGATATGGGTTATTTTGTTAGCTTTTTGGTTTGTTTGATTATTTTCCGCCTTTTCAGTATCTTCCAAAGACTCAAAATATTTTATTAAAGATCAATTCTTTTACTATTTTTGTCTCTCATTTCAATTCAGAGAGTTTCTGTTTCTGTGAATCTAATAATCACAAATATAATTTGTTCTTTTTCAAGTAGCTTCCTAATTCATCTCAATGTTTTATGGTGTTCCAGTTCCCCTGGGTTTGTTTACCACTTCAACAATCTGTATAGCACGTGAATAGTCAATCCCTGATTTCATTAAGATTAAACTTGCTTTAATGTAGCAAATACAGTTGCCCCAGTTTCAGATACAATGAACTGAAGGATAGAAACCAGGTTGTTGTCATATGGAACTGTCAGGTGCACTAAGTTACTTTGTACTTGTTTTATTTTTGTGTATAAATTCTGTATCTTGGGGTTATCAACATTTAGATTAAGAATATAATTTACCACAAGAATTCTATTATTCTCTGAAAAAGGAACAGACCCTGTGAATTTTAACTATTTTTTTCCTAAGAAACAGAGTTTCTTTAAAATCATACATTATTGACATAAACACAATGTAGAACATCTCAAAAAAGAAATAGTCAGTCTGTACATATGGTGGTTTCAAATACTTTCCTATTTACTGATATACTGAGTATTTCCTATAAGCTGCATGACCTTGAAAGGGTTGTTTAACCTCTGTGCATCAGTTTTCTCTTCTTTAAAAAGAGGTTTATAATACTATCAATATTATAAGATTAAAAAATTTAATAATAAGAGGTAATAATTATACACAATACTTACCTAATGTGTCAGGCACTGTTTTAAGCCTCCTTTACGTAATACTTACTTAATCCTCAAAACAATCCCTGACAGTTATTTTTATAAAGGTCTGAATTTTATAAATTAGGAAATTAATGCTGGACAACTGAGATACAACAATGTCTACTACAGACAGGGTTTCTACTTTTATGGGGCTTATATAGAAGATAAGCAATTAAAATCAGGTGTGATTAGTGTTTGGTCATGACCACATATGAGGTGGGATGGCAGGAGACAACAGCCGGCTCTGATATACTCTAGAGTGTGAAGAAAAACACCTCAGGGCAGACGAAGTAGTAAAAGCTGAGGTTCATGTGTTCTAAAGGTGACAATTCTGAAGATGACAACAATGATGGCCCGGGTAGGTGTCCATTGACAGATAGTTATTGAAAGAGAGAGTTGAATAAAAGGCTTTTCAGGATAAATAGAGGAAAGTTGCAGCTGGTTTTCCTCTAGTAAGTAGTATTAACAAGTATAACTGGACATGGAAAAATTAGCAGAGGGGAATCCATCCTGGCCAAGGGCAGACAGCAGGGTGTAACTAGGTTCATTGTGTCTCTCTGCTTTGATTCCCAGTGAGAGAACAGAACAGAAAGTCACTCCCTTGTGCCCACCCTCCTGCTTCCTGTTAGTCAATGAACATAGAAGAGACCACTCTATGCCAGGGCCTGCTGGGAAACAGCAGAGAATATTACAGATGAGTTCCCTGCCCTCAGGGCCTTAACATTCCTATGTGACCCTAACAAAAGTAAAGCCTTTACTACTGAAATTATTACTTTTATACATGAAAATCAATTTTTAAGTAATATTCTAGAAAATGCAGACCTAGGCTCAGTTCAAAATGACATTTCCTTTAATGACAGGATTGGCAGATGAACTTCATCTGGAACCATGGTGTAAAGAATGAATAGAATATATGAAAAATCACTAGGCAGAAGGTAAAGGTTGCCTCTAACAGCTTCCTAATCTAATAGCAAGCCAAGATCACAAAATCATCAAATCAAAATATAAGGAATTAATGTTAACCACTCTTGAGTGATAATGATGATAAGATGATACACTAGTAATAATCAAAAATACACACTTAAAGCATGTCAGGCAGTGTGCTAAGTTTTTTTCATAGACAGTATCCCATTCAACCTTCAAAACCTTTCATATATGAGAATCTTGAGACTTAGAAGGGTTAAGTGACCAATCCAAGGTCATTCAGCAAGAAAGGAGCAAAATTTAAATTCTTATTTGTCATGATAATTTTTGGATATAATTAAAACTAAGATAGATATATATACATATAAATATATCTATATCTATATATATATGGGGGGTGGGGATTTATGTGAAATCCAGTCTCTAAGCAGAGAATAGGCAAAGTAGCTCTCAGTCTACCTATAATGTTTTATTTTAATATTTGTGGCCAAGTTATTTTAAATAGCACACAGAATTTAATAGAGATATAATAGCACACATTTCTCAATTATGTGTCATACCTATGTGTTTACTCAGAGAGTGTTGACTCAGTCCTCCCCAAAACATATTATACCCATTCCAGGCTTTGAATTTACACACAGCTTTCACCCTGATTACAATTAAGTCCCTGTATCAGTCAAGGTCATGGCTGGACAGAGGACACTCAAAGGTGTTGATTGAGTAGAAGTTAATGAATTGACTATTGACAAAGGGTAAGCAGGGATAAAGGGAACCCAACAAGAGAAGCACCGCAAGGCTGGTAATAGAGGGAAATCCCTTCCTGTCTCCAGATCTGAAAAGCAAGAGGAGAGAGCAGTTACCCTGACCTAGAGAGGGCTACCCAGCATGGGCTCTGGCCAAAGGTCCAGGAACTCAGGCACTGCTGACCTGCAGCCATGAGAGAGGGAGCCAGGGGAATAAATATCACTCTCTCATGCTCCCAATATCCTTCAGCACCTCTCACTGCTTGAATCCTACCACAAGCTAGAAGGCAAGGAAGCATGGTTGATGTAGTACAAACAGTCAGCCTTCTAGAGTCTGCAGGGGAGAGGTAAGAGTTCAGGATGGTACTATGGTCTCTGGCCACCCAGTGGACAGTGATTGTAACACACACTCATAATACAAACAAAAAGAGACAGGTGAGTTCAGTTTTAGAGCCAAGCCTATTCACTTTAAGATGAGTTCAATTTTGGAAGATGTATATATTTCCTCCCATTCCTTTTAGAACTTTTAATAATTGTGAGTTGACTGTATTTAATTCTTGTATATATGAACATGTAATTTTGAAGCTATTTATACAAAAAAGAAAGTGATAACTATTCTCCACCTGGGATACTATGTTTAAATTTGCTTAAAAGGTACACATTGATTCACATGTAAGTGTGTTTACACGGAGGACCAGGAGGATGAACCCAGACGCTGGTGTTCAAGATATGAAGAAATAAAATAAAATAAAACTAAATTTAAAAATACAGCTAAAAAGCTATGGGACATGGCATTTATTCAGCACAATCCTGTTTCTACAGTATGGAAATTCCACTATACCCCTAAAAGGAACAATATGGGAGGAATCGTTTATGCTTCTTTTTTTATTACCTTCTTACTCCCCCCTCCTCCCCTAGGACGGAGGGATGACACCTGCCTGGTAAGTGGATCTGGAGAGCCTCTCTCCCTTTCTTTCTCTCTCTGCCTTCCCATTTTTCGTTACAAGATACACAGCAGTCCCTGCTCTTCTGTGGGTGGAACTTATCAGAACACACTCTGACCCTACAAGTTACGATTTGGAAGGTAGGAGTTGGTGGAATGGGGTGGAGTGGCCTGTAGTTCTGCATAAGTAAAATTATTAATTCAGGGAACAGCATCAGGCAGACCAATTGTGACCTAGATGTTAGCCACATTCTCCAACTCGGATAGACCAATGATGAAGCAAGTGTTTCGATCTCCCTCTAATTCACATATCATTTCAACTGCTTTGTAACTTAGGAGAAGAGAGGAATGATCTTATTACTATACTCTAAAAAGAAGTCCAGCAACAACTATCTTCAAGAATGAAATCATATAAGAAATCTCTCCTGATTCTTTCTTTATCCGTGAACATATGCACATTTTGTAAGAACTCTAACCTGCCCAGCTGCTTTCAGCAGGCACATCATAGAAGGAGCAAGATGACTCATTAAATAAATCTCAGGTGTTAGAGCAGAAGAGCACTGCTGAGAGATTAAGCAGAAACCGATGAAATGGCTGAGGTCCAAATTTCACAGTTTCCATTCATGTGTACATAACACCCAAATCTGTCCCTGTGATCACTCCCTCCCCAAACAACCTGTTAAAAACAAGAAATAAAACCAAAACATAAACTTTCCAATATCTTCCATTGCTCTCAGAGGAAGTGTGAAATCTCTGACAGGATATCTGTCCCTTTCTTCTATTCTGGATTCATTTTGTACCACAATCTCCTCCACTCTCCATGCTCTCCAACTCTTCAAACCCAATATTCTCCCTCTTGCCACAGGGCCTTTGTATGTCCTGTTCTCTCTCTTGGAATGTTCTCCTCACCCTTATTTTAGTTAATTGCTACTTATGATTCCTATTTCAGCTTGAGCTTCCCTTCCAGGGAAGCTTCCTTGACCCTCCAGCTTAGCCTATGGATAGTGTTAAATGCTCTCATGGCTCCAATTCTCTCTCTCTCTCTCTCAGTCCAGACTGTAGCTTCATAAAGGTAGAAACCATGTATAGTTTGCTAACCTACTATGTACAACAGAGTTTAGGAGAGTCTTAATAATTATCTGTTGAATTAAGGAATAAAAAAGAATACAAATTAATGAAAAAATATTATCACCAAAGTGTTAATATACCACATATATTATATATATGCAGAAATACAGACTAAATAGATTTTATGGGTCTTAGGGTACAGGATCTTAGTGTATTTCAAGAAAATATTCCATACTGAAAAATAAATTGATCTCTACATTAGATTTTAATAGTTTATTTTCTCTTTCTCAAGAAAAAAATCATTTTATTCTAGTGGCCTTAAGTTTAAAAAAAAATCATCTCTGCTGTGATACAATAAAGTTATTTCTTTACTATTCATATAATTATCCTATTTCTTGATCTATATAATTCACATATATAGTAGCATTATTATATGTTATTTTAACTCCAATAAATTTTCTAAAATTATAAATTATTCCCAAAATAAATGTATATCCAACAGTCTTATAATAGCTTTTATTTATAGAACAAAATCATAAGATACTGGGAAGCAGAATAGTAGAAGCAGATTGCTATGGAGGAGGAAAAAAAAAGCCCAGAGCACCTGGGTTCTAACTCATTCCACAAATTACTAGTTATATGCAGGGGTAAATTTAAATAACCTGAACATCCATATAAATGAGGGCAATGATTCCTGCTCTCTCCCTTCACCAAGGGAGGATTACATAAAATATAATATAGTTTCATCTCTTGGTAAAATCCAAAGCATGATTCAAAGCTAAGATAATTATAGTCTATCTCTATGCTGTAAAATTTCAGAGAGGATTTTGATGTTGTAGACTCTGAAGATATATTACACCTTTTCAAAACGGGGAAGTGTTAGGGCTAAGCACAGCCTATGAAACCAGACTGCTGGTCTCAAATTCCAGTTTGACCAGTTACTGGCTGTGTGACCTCAGGCAAGAAACTTAACCCCTCTGTGTTTATGTTTCCTCAGCAGTAACATGGAGACAATAATAGCACAGATCTCATTGTGTTATCAAGCAAATGAAATAGGATAACATATGGAAAGTCCAAAGAACATAGTAAGCATCATTTAAGGGTTAACAACTATTCATACAATGGTGCTATGTAAGAATTCAAGATCTGATATATTGGTTCCTTTATATTGGATGGTATGGATGGTGGCAGTTTATTAAGCTGTTCACCACATGATTCTGTTGCTTTTTGGTGGAGAAAAGAAAAAACAAAGAAAGCTCTGTTTGATACTTCAGGGATATTTTATGAAAGGGAATATAACTTTGCTAATAAGAATTTAATTAAGAGACATTCATCATTTTTCATTGATTGCTCCTATCTACCATCTTTTTGTCTCACCTTTACTGCGGCTTTTTTTTCTGCCTGAATGAGATGTGTGCCTTGTTCTTTTGATTAACTTGCAACTTCATCTCTCAGATTAGACCTCCAAATTTCCAGAGTGGTTTGGGTTCTCACCTTAATACCTGGTTTCTCTTGGTGTTGGGGCAACCTCACTTCAAGATTTGTTAAGCTGTCTTCTACATTTCATGCCAATTACCTCCCTATATGGATTTAGTAATATAGAAATTAGAGATGCAGCCTAATTCTAACTCCTGCAGAAATCATTAGAATTTTGCATAATGCCATTTATCAGGACTCCACTGCCAGTCTCCATTATGAGAAGCAGATTCACTTTGAAGCCCATTTGAATCAATTTGTAAAACTGCTTGAGATACTAACAGATGATTTACTGAAATTGAGATATAACTATCGCCTTCTTGGCAGCCACAAATGGTGTTCCTCTATCAAAACAGCAATCAAGTGAGTTTTGCATGATTTGTTTTTAAGAGACCCACGGACTTCATTGTTCATACTCCTTTCATCCTGGCAACTTCTTTCCCTGTTCTCTTACTTTGTAGAGATCAAAGGGAGTTTTGAGAGTTGGTGATTGCCAGAGGCTTGTTGTGCAGCACCACACACTTTCATCACCATCTTTTATTGCTCCAGGCATGTTTTTAATGCACGTCTTTAACTCCACCCCTGAATCAGAAATGTTATCAGCCCCAGGATTTTATTCTTGTTTGTGTTCATGAATGGTTTCTTGGTCCTTTCAAGGGCTGTGACAGGAATCAAGTATCTTCAGGAATTCAAGAGCCAGACCCATCCTTACAACAGCTTTTAAAGTGCTTCTAAGACTGAAATTGTCACAATTCTAAAGATCAGCTGGCCATAGTCAAAATAATGTATTTAGGGAAGTGCAGAGTCTACCTAGCACCAGTGGCTATTGTTCAATTGTATAAAATAAACTGTAATCTCTGTTACCTAATCTGTCAGAAGGCATTCAGAGGAAGATGTGCAACAGGGTCTTTACCTTTTGTTCCTTTCTCCATGATTTCAGGCAGAAACACAATCTATCTTGAGACCAAACCCACACTTCATTTTGTATTAATATAATTCCCACCATAACAACTCTTTTCACTCTCAGTTTCAAAGCTCAGCATCACACTGTCCTCATTTTTGCCAACTTCTAAATCCCTAATCTATAATTCAATTACTTTCTGCTAGACTAGCTTGCAAGCACTGGTTTTAAGTTTTGCATGCATTTTCTCTTTTAATCTATAAAAAAGAAAACTATATCACATTTATAACACTGGTACACTTCATGAAAGTTTGAAAATATATATGGCTATAGAGTGGCTGAAAGAGATTTATCTTGTGAAATGTCTAAAGGAAAATTAGGAACTTTTTCTAGACAATGTGAGATCAAAAATAAAATTACAAACATATAACACCTATTGAGCATTTATTTTGTGGTTAGGTACTCCTCTAAGATGACAGACATGCACACACACACAGTCTTTAATTAAATGAGTATAAATTAATTAAATATGAACAACACAAATGCACAAACATACACACACATATATATATACTCATTTTAGTCCTCACAAAATCCTCTATGATTATACCCATTTCACAAAATAAGGAAACTATAGCATAGAACAATTAAGTAATTTCCATAGGTCAAACAGCTAAACAAATGGCAGAATCAGGTTTGGACCCAGGTGGTCTGGTTCCAGAACAAATTCAAGAAATTTTTTTTTTTTAATTTCAGAATATTATGGGGGTACAAACACTTTGGTTACATATATCGCCTATGCACTGCCCAAGTCTGGGCTACAGTCGTGAATATCCCCCAGACAGCGCGCCCCACACCAACTAGGTGTGAGTTTTCCCATCCCCTCCACCCGCCTCCCGCCTGCCCAACCCCTGAAGAATATTATTTCCATGTGTGCACATAAGTATTGATCAGTTAGTACCAATTTGATGGTGAGTACCAGTGGTGCTTGTTTTTCCAGTCTTGTGGTATATAAATAAAAGCAAGAAATTCTTAAGAAGTACAAACTATACCGTGCAGGATACAATGATGAATGTTATTTATGTAATCTTTTTTGTTTTAAAAATCTACCTATATAAAGTCAAATAAATATCATGTATAGTATTGAATTCTCAGTTCAACGAGGTAGACTAGAATCACAGGTCATAGCCACCAAGTGTCTTTATCTTTGGAATAGTAGGCAGAGTTAACCAGATCCCTAATAAAAGAGTACAGGTCCACATAGTTCAGCCCCATAAAGTAACCTGGTAATGAACATAGTTTCTGAGTTATACAAAGGAATGGGCACAAAATACCTGCCTGCTCTTTATGCCTATAATGAAAGCACTTTTATGACCATATAGGAAGGCTTCTACCTAAGGGGATATTATGGTTATTCTCTAAATCGGTGCCTTGGCAGAATCCCATGCTAGCTTTCATGATCAGTGTGCAGAAAATGGAGAGGAAAAAGCTCATTTCCTCATGAAGCAAAACCTGTATTTATGTAACAAAAATAAGGGCTTACTAAGTGCAAGATACTATTTTAAATGTTTTAACTGTATTATATTATTTAATTGTCACATCAGTCCTGTGTGATAGGTACAATTATTTTCCCTATTTTTCATATGAGGATACCAAAGTGAAGAGAAGTTACATAACTTGTCCAAAGTCACCCATATAAGTAAGTGAAAAATAGAGCTATTTTAGACAAAGAGAATATTTGAAATTGGTTGAACCATGAAGACAGAGAGCCCTAAGGAAGAAACAAAGAAGATGGAAGGGAACAGACAATTTTAAAGTCAAGAGAGGCAACTTCCTTTGTTTGTAGGTTCTAGTGAAGTTAAAAATGGAGAGATGCTAAAGCAGCAGTTAAACTTTTTTTGTTGTCATTTGATAAATTCAAACCCATATACCCATGTGTTCTCACAAGGTTATCCCGTTGCTACCTCAAGTATGCTTACAAGTTTTATATGTACAGGATAAGTTCAGTGTTAATTAAAAACTACAAACTTACAGTACATGACAGAGCATGTGTTTGAAATTGCAAGATGAATATCATCCATTAATTCCTTTATCTCTGTGACTGTCTGCATAAACTCTTTTAGAGATAATTCCCAAAGTGTAAATACAGTGGTCTTCATAAATGTGAGGCCTGGACAAGTGGCCCCTCTGGGTTCCCAGTCATTGGTCCTTTTACCTGGTATGGGCAAGACTCTGACCTGAGTGTTTCAAGAAATCATTTGGTCTTCACAACCGTTTCATTTAATAGGCTGGGACAAATGTGGCTCAGAAATGTTAATTAATCTGACTAAGGAAAATCAACTTGTAAGTGACACTTCTGGGATTGAAACCTAAATCTGTCTAGTTCCAAAGCCACAGAGATGCCTTGTCATTAAACAGCAAAAGCGCCGGGGGAGAAGGAGAATGACTGGTGGTAGAAACATTTTTGTCTATTATCTCGTTCCATCCTTCTGAGTACCTCCTCGGAGGTTATGCTCACTTACTATCAAACAATAGTCTCCAAAAGCACAGCTTTCTACTACACGCTTCTACTCCCAAAGAGTCTACTGTGTCCTCCAGCCTTGCAACAATGGACTTGGGAAGATTCCTCCGCTTCAATCCCCTTTTAACACCCACATTCTGACTATTCTCAGGTAGGGTTGACGGATAAAATACAAGATGCCCACGCAATACTGGGGCATACTTATACTACAGACCTTTCAAATTTGGGCATCCTGTATTTTTATGTGCTAAATCTGGCAACCCCATTACCAGGAGACATTAACCTAATCAAAGTGCACATATTCTGTTATTCATGTTTTTGCTCTTCAGTACCCTAAACAGGTTCAACCTTCCTTTTTCTTAGGCTTCATCTCCATATTCAAACACAAAGATATTTATAGTGTCCAATTTTTTTATCTTCTTTTCTTGTAATTATGGTATTTGAATGTGTTTTGGGGTCAAGAAGCAATACCCCAAAGTATGGCACTTGGCATGCTGCGTACTTTGAACTGACACTAGAAAGCCTCAGAAGCAGCCTTGAAACCAAGGCTTCTCTGACCTTCTCCTGCCTTCCTGCTTTTCATCCCTCATATCCCTATGACCCTCATTCTCAGCGGGTCATAGAAACCAGAATTCCTCTTCCCCAAGGCCAGTCATGGAAACTAGAATCTCTTCTCCCCGAAGTCAGCCATAAAACTAGAATATTACTCTAAACTTTCCTTCTGTCTGTCTAGGAGCTGGCCACACAGAAATTGTTTGACCTACCCTAGTCTGACAGTAGGCCATAAGATCCTCCTCCCAGAGGGGTCCTGCCCCACATCCAGAAGGAAAGAATGCTACACAGAGAGGCCAAGAAGAATCTAAACAGACAGGCCTTGCTTGGTTTCCCCACCTCGGTCTACCAGTATTAGATTGTACCCTTTTTGTCTAATCATATTTCTACACAGCTGTCCATTTATCATCGAACCTAAGCATAAAAATGGATAATTTTACCTGTATCTTCGGTCCTCATTTTGAAGGCTCCTATGTCATATAAAACTTTGATTAAATAAATTTGTTATGCTTTTCTCTTGTGAGTCTGTCTTTTGGTACAGGAGAGTTGGCCATGACCCTTATGATGAATAAGGAATGGTATCATACCTTTCTGCCCCTACAACTACAAAAAACACTTTTAGCACATGGTTTTGTTTTGTTTTGTTTTGTTTTAGTTTTTCTTAGAGTAAAATAAACATACTCAACCTTTCTCTCTTTCCTCTAGCAATTCTCTAACATCGCAAAAAAAAGTGTGAATTTTTGCATTTGTGATTTTCAAAACTCTGTAAAACATGTCTCAAAAGGAACATTATAGATAGTATATTGAAAATAGCAGATATTAAAGCCAGCTTTTTTCCTGGGTTAGGAAAGGAAATAGGGAGACTGGAAGTGAAACTAATAGTCCTCAGCATGTTTTAAAATATATAAAATATTAGCGCCAATACACTGAGACTTAAAAAGAATTGCAGAATGTACCATACTCAAAAGAGACTAAGACTGGAAGCTATCAAAATACGTACACACACACACACACACATATATATATATATATTTGTGTTTGGAAACCTCAGAAAATTATCTGACAAAAAAAAAACTACTCTTACACTTAGCTAATAACATACACAGTGTTTGGGTTAACATAAATATATGTTATAGCTTTCATTACAAATATTAATGGTATGTACATTTTTTCTTTAATTTTATTTGGATAAAAAAATTTTTAAGATGTAAGTAGGAAAAAAAATAAGATTTTTCTCATAATCCAATAAAGTTTACATGACACTATCAAGAAAATAGGATTAAGAGTGTAGTCTAATCAGTGTTAAAATGTCAATATTCCAATAATCATAAGCCAGCAGTAAATTCAACTTAATTAGAATTTTTCTTATCAAGCAATAAATCAAGTAGAAGACTGATTGCAGAAAAATCAGCTGACTCTTATGAAACATTCTGGAATTGGTTTTTCTAAAACTAAGAAGCCTCCAGATAGAACAGAAAATGCTTGAAACAATTTGAATAATTTAAGGATTCAGAACACAATATATAACCTGTGGAATTCTCCCATGCTTTTCACATATATTTCCAATACTTTAGTTTTTCACAGTTTCTTTAAATAGTAGTAGTAAACACTAAAAAAACAAGCAAAAAACATAATCTCCTATTAATGGCAGTATTAGAAAAAAAAAATACCATGACTGGCCCCCAAAATTGCTGAGCTGGAATTAGGATAGATTCCAATATGTGAAGATATCTGTATAGTGTACTCATTTCTGCTACATGGGAATTCCTTCAAATCTATTCTAACATTCCATCAGTTCAAACTGTCTAGAAATCCAATCCAAACCTTTGCAACAATCCTCAAAATAAGCTGACCTCCAGTGCTTTTCATTCCTGGCAAATGATTCCATCTTTTACTTCAGAAAGAATTTGAAGTCAATGGGTATGAACTACAACTCTCCAAACAATCAAACTTACCTACATTTTATCCCATATTTCTCTCCATCATCTAAAAACGAGGCATCTCTCTTCTTGTTTCCAGTTAACGACAGTTCTTCCATGTGTGGTTTTTAACCCATTGTTGTCCATTTCTTCAAAGAACATGCTCCATTGTTCATATCTAATTTTCTCCAGATTTTTATCTATAAATATCCTTCTTTCACAAGAAGGATGCTTAATTTTCTCCCGTTCTGAAAATCAAAAACCTTCCTTTGGCTTGGATTCACTTTCTAGGTACTGTTTTTCTCTTTCCCAATTTTCCTGTTTAGGCGTCCTTGAAGAGCTATCAATCCTGGATGCTTTTAATTTCTCAGTTCACATTCACTTTCAGGCATCTGCTTTATTTCATGCCCCTACCTCCACTCCCACACCTTCCCCTGGAAATACTCTTGCTAAAATCAACATTAAGACTGTTGCCAAATCCACTGTCCACTCCTCCGTCCTTTTATATTTTCCTGTGGCCTTTCAGGTGTGAAGCCCATATGTGGCCTTCCTGCCATCTTCTGCTCCAGGTTTTCCTTTTATTCTCTGCTGTTCCATTTTGATTATAGCTGGATCTTCTTGCTCTGCCTGCCCTTAAATAATACATTCTACAGAATTGTGTCACAGGACCTTTGTTTGCTTTGCTTTGTTTTAACTAGACAACTCCCATTATTTGTAGTATTACTTGTACAGTGATCATTTTCAATTTATATCCACAGTGCAGACATCTTACAGGAATTCCAAAACAGAACATATATCTGCCAGTGGGTTATCAACACCACCTGAGCAGCTCACAAATCACTGAAGTCAACCTGTCCAAAACTTACCATGTTGTGCCTCCCCCACACGACTCTCGCCCTCACCTCCCTAAATCTGCTTTTTATTTCTGTATTCCTCATCTCTGTCCATGGTATCAATTGTTCCAAAAGGAAAAAAACATCTTAAAACAATTTTTAGTGATCCATGTTCTCCCTATCCAATTAATAATTCACTTCTAATAGTTTCAGTTTCTAATTATTTCTTGATTATTTATCTTTTCCACTATCAGCATTGTTTTTGCCATTGTTCATTTTCCCCCCAAATGTCTTTACTGGGCTACGACGATAGGGTTTTTTTTTGTGGTAAGAACGCTTAACATGAGATTTACCCTCTTAAAATTTTAACTGTACCATACAGTATTGTTAACTATAGGCACAATGTGGTATAGCAGATCTCTAGAACTTATTTATTTTGTATAACTGAAACTTTACATCCATTGATGAGCAACTCCCTCCAGCTCCTGGCAAGCATCATTCTACTCCCTGTTCCTATGAGTCTGACTATTTTAGATACCTCATATAAGGGGAGTCATGCAGTATTTGTTCTGTGACAGGCTTACTTCACTTAGCACAATGATCTCCAAGTTCATTCATGTTGTGGCATATGGTAGGATTTCTTTTATTTTTAAGGCTGAATAATCTTCCTGTATATATACACTTCTATAATATATACATATATTTTACATTTTTTTCATCCAATCATCCATTGGTGGACATTTAGGTTGTTTCCATGTCTTGCTTACTATGAATAATGCTGCAATGAACATGAGAAAATTCTTTAAAAATGGAATTACCATATGATGCAGCAATCTCACTTATAGTTATGTATCCAAAATAATTAAAATAAGGATTTTGCACGGATATAATAGTTTTAATTTTCATATGGTCTACTCAAAACCTTTAATGACTCAATATTACCCACCAGAATGAGTGTAAGCTTTTTAGCACAACATGAAAGAATTTCATGATATGCACAGATTTAGCAAATAAAATTATTGTTTAGGGAATACTTATATTAAAAAATTACTTACAATTTATCTAACATTCAAATTTAGTCAGGCATCCTGTATTTTTTATGGCAATCCCAACAATAGGGTTCTCGTTTCTTCTCTAGGTTCCTCTCTTCCTGTGATTTACCCATAAAATTTCTACTTCTCACCTCTGTACATTATTATCCAACCTCCACCTCCCCAAGAAAAGAAAAAGAAAAACCTATTGGCCTACTTTATTCTTCTTTCTAGTCCTTTGAAACACTGTACTTTCTGCCTGTAACATCTCCCTACATGGGATGTGCTCCCCTTCTCCATAACAGCTGTGCATGTGGCTGCCCAACTTTACCTCGTTCCTCAAGTGGACTTGCAGTTATGTGTGGCCACATGACCAAATTATCTCCTATGAAATGGGAACAAATGTACTCTGTGCCATAATAGAGTCCTGTTTCAAAATACCTCCAAAGAGTGCCCTTAAATGTCCTTTGGGATGGTGACAAAGGACCTTAAATCCACGTATGAATGATGACCAAGCTGCCATCCCTGAAAAACTGCCTGGGGCAGAGTCCCTCCACCCTCCTGAAGCACTGCCCAAGACTTTTGTGAACAAAAAAAAAGAAAAAAAATTTCTATGGTGTCTGAGCCATTATATTCAGGGTTTAATGAATCTGTTTTACTAATTTACTATCCTCCCTCATATTCAGGTCTCAGTTAAATAAATATTACCTATAATGGAAACGTTACCTATTAAAATATTACCTACTATGACTTCCAAATACTGGAGTACAGAAATATGTAAAAAGTAAATGAAGGAGGTTTAATGATTCTGAGGATTAAGAGCTGCAGTGAGAAAAGTGGAACTTTCATTAAATTTTATTGGGGGCATGAATTATAATGTAAAAAACTTATATCCTCTTTATTTCTTATGAACAAAGAAATATAGGTTAATGAATTTTTGTCTCATGACTAAATATAGGTTTTTCTGACTTTCACCTTTGTAAGAAATTAGAATTTAACAAGTTCCCATTAACAAGGCCTTTGAATAAAATCACTCAAAAATTCAATTTCCTTCACAAGTCACTACATTATAATGCATATTTTTAACATTAAAATTACTTTAAATATTTGGGAAAAGTATATATTATACTTTACACCAAGCATTGGTAACTTTTTTCTGTAAAGTGACAGATAAGAAATATTTTAGAATTTGCAGGCCATAAGGTCTCTGTCACAATTATTCTATTCTGCCATAAAAATGCAAAAAAAGCTTATAAACAAATGAGCATGGTTAAATTCCAATAAAATTTTATTTACATAAACATGTGGCAGGCAAGATTTGGTCCACAGGTCATAGCTTGCCAATCCCGTGATCTTTACCCAGCTATATACAGTGCTTGTGTAAACACCACAGAAATTATAAGTATATTAATATTTTGTCATATTCTCTCCCTCTCTTTTTCCCTTTCTCTCTCTTTGTCCTCCCTCCCCTCCTATTCTCCCTCCCTCTCTCCCTTCCTCCTTCCCTTCCTTTCTTTCCCTACATGTACATGTATCCATAAATGATGTGAACTAACATTTTTGTTTTTTAAGTTTTACAAATATTATCAATTTTGTATACAATATCTTGCAGCCAGGTTTATCACTCAACTTTGTACTTTGTTTTAAAATTTTAACAGAGTGGCTACTATGAACATCTTTGTACACTTGTGGAAAGGTATGTGTGTAAGATTATACAGGTACATGGGTAAGATTTATTTTTAGACTCTTAGAAGTAGAAATGCTGAGGAGTATGTGAGTCTCCACTTTTACTGTTGCCAAATTGCTTGTCAAATTGATGTTATGTTTTCACTGGAAATATATTAGTTTCTGTTTCCTCATATCTTGTCACACATGGCGTTGTCTGACTTAATAATTTTTGCCAATTTGATGAGAATTCAGTGAAATCCCATTGTTGCTTTACTGCTAATTGCTTAGGCTTGGGGGTGCTTATTATGTCATGCATTATTCTAAACAGTTAATATGTCCTAAAGCACTTAATCATATGAGGAATGTATTATTTTCCTCTTCATTTTACAGCCGAGGGAACAGAGACTCCAACATGTAAAATAACCTTCCCAGATTCAGGTCACTCACGTAGTCACTGATAGAAACAGAATCTGAACCCAGTTGGTCTGATGCTGAAGTTCATGTTCTCTATCCATCAAACTAATAATTCTATCTCTAGGTTTGACTCAGCTTTTCTCTGTGAGTAAAGTTGATGAGGATTTTGTATATTTATTAAACAGTCAGATTTCCTTTTTTGTGAATTTTCTGGATGTGCCCTTGGCTCATTGGGTCATTGACTCATTATTTTTAATTGTATTTTTTTTTTCTTAATGGTTTGCAGAGGTTTCTTTATATTTCTGAGAAGTAAATCATATTTAATTTATATAGGATGTAAACGTTGTCTCCAATTCAAAACGTGGCTTTTCATATTCTTAGGATGTCTTATGTAATTTTGAGGTTTTTTTCCTTTAATTTCATGTATGTAAATGTATCATTCTTCATTCTTTTCCTTCATTGTTGTATTTTTAAATTCTTATTTAAGAAATTATTTTATATTTCAAGATCATAAAGACATTTCTTTGTGATTTCTTCTTTACATTTCTTTCTTTTTTCCATATAGATAGCCAATTTTACCAGCATTAATTATGGAAAAGTCTGTCCTTTGCTCCACTGAATTGTAATGCCAACTGCAACATTTACTATTCTTCCTACATGGAAAGTCATTTGGGGACACTTTATTCATTTCCACTGAGATATTTCTTTCTTCACAGATACCAAAATATTCTAACTGTCATATCTTTTTAGTAAGTCTTACCATTTAGTAGGGTGAATTTTCTATTATATTCATGAAAACATTAGGACTTGGCTATTTTCATCCCTTCAGCTTTTCATGTAAATTTTAGGATCAATTTGACAAATTCAAACAAAAACTAACTGGTAGATGGAAACTAATTTGAATATATAAATTTATGGAGAACTGACATCTTAATTTTCCATGAGCATAGTAGATCTCTCAATATATTTGTGTCTTTTTTATGTCTTTCTTTGAAATTTTATATTTTTTTTCATGAAAGTTCTACATAACTTTTGTCAAATTTATTCTTAGCTACCTTATTTTTTTGTTATTATAAATGATATTTATTTTAAAGTTACATTTCCTAATTATTAATTGCTGGCATTTGCAAAAGATATAGATTTTTGTGATAATAAGTTGCCTTATTTTGTTCTTCCTTGAAAATAGAATGTCTCTAACATTTCTCCATTAAGGATGATAGATGTTAGAAGTTTTGGAAGATTACCTTCATTGAGTTGAGGAGATCGTTTTCTATTCCTAGTTTACTATGAGGCTTTTTTTAAAAAACATGGCCAGGTGTGAAACTTCTCAAATGCTTTTTTGTATGTGTTGAAAGCTTATTTGCTCCTTATTTTTCACTATGTAAAATTCCACTAAATGGTTTTTCTATTGTTAAATTCTTCTTTCTTTCCTAAAATAAATTCTATCTTGACCCAGTCTATTTTTAAGTACATTCCGTGATTAGTGTTGCTAATATTTTATTGAATATTGGTTTTATAGTCACACATGAAATAGCTTATGGTTTTCTTTTCATAAAAAGATACTTACAATTTTTCTTTTTTTTAAATTTCAGAATATTACAGGGGTACAAATGTTTTGGTTACATGAATTGCTTTTGTACAATTTGAGGCAAAGTTATAAGTGTGTCCATCACCCATACAGTATACATTGTACCCGTTAGGTGTGAATTTACCCATCCCCTTCTCCTCACTCTTACCTGCCTGATTGCCATTGAATTTTACTACCATATGTGCACATGAGTGTTGATCTATAAGTTTCAGTTTAGGAGTGAGTACATATGGTTTTTGTTCTTCCATTCTTGTGATACTTCACTTAAAAGGACAGTGTCGAGTTCCATCCAGGTTGTTACAAAAGGTATTAGTTCATCACTGTTTTTAATGGTTGAGTAATACTCCATGGTATACATATACCACATTTTATTGATCCATGCATGTATTCATGGGCACCTGGATTGTTTCCACATCTTTGTGATGGTGAATTGTACTGCTATAAACATTCAAGTGCAAGTGTCTTTTTCATAAAATGTCTTTTTTTCTTTTGGGTAGATATCCAGTAGTGGGATCTACTTTTAGTCCTTTGAGGTATCTCCATAATACTTTCCATAGAGCTTGTACTAGTTTGCAGTCCCACCAACAGTGTATAAAAGTTCCTTTCTCCAGACTCAGGCCTTAAGAAATTTCTGAGTTACATTCCAGTGTCACAACAGAAAGGAGGCACTTTCCCTGTTTTTTGTAACAACTCACATATTATAAGGAGTGACAATTTGAAGATTTATCATAACTTAACCTTTAAAACCTCCTTGGCCCAGGGTTTAGCTTTGTTTTTGAGGGTAGCCTTTAATGTATTAACTCTGTTCATTTAATAGCTAGAAGTTATTCAATTTTGTTTTTGAATCAGATTATCAAAGTTCCATATATATTGGAATAAAGTTATTCATTATGTGTTTTTGTTATTTTTAACATTCCCATATTTTAAAATTAATTGCTTTTTTCCTAGGCCAATGTCCATAAGAGTTTTTCCAGCGTTTTCTTCCAGAATTCTTATGGTTTCACATCTTAGGTTTAAATCTGTTATCCATCGTGAGTTGATTGGCCTGGGCAAAGAATTTATGAGGAAGATCCCCAAAGCAATCACAGCAGCAACAAAAATAAATAAATGGGACCTGATCAAATTGAAAAGCTTCTGCACAGCCAAGGAAACTGTCACTAGAGTGAACAGACAACCTACAGAATGGGAGAAAATATTTCCATGCTACACATCTGATAAAGGGCTGATAACCAGAATCTATACAGAAGTTAGGAAAATCAACAAGAAAAAATCAAATAACCCTATTAAAAAATGGGCAAAGGACATGAACAGAAACTTTTCAAAAGAAGACAGAATAATGGCCAGCAAACATACAAAAAATGCTCAACTTCTCTAATCATCAGGGAAATGCAAATCAAAACCACAATAAGATATCACTTAACTCCAGTGAGATTGGCTCATATCAAAAAATCCCCAAACAACAAATGTTGGCGAGGATGCAGACAGATAGGAACACTCATACACTGCTGGTGGGACTGCAAATTAGTACAACCTCTATGGAAAGTAATATGGAGCTACCTCAAAGAATTAAAAGTAGAACTACCATTTGATCCAGCAATCCCACTACTGGGTATTTACCCAAAGGAAAAAAAGACATTTTATAATAAAGACATCTGCTCACGAATGTTTATAGCAGCACAATTCACAATTGCAAAGATGTGGAAATAACCCAGGTGCCCATCAATACACAAGTGGATTAATAAAATGTGGTATATGTATACCATGGAGTATTACTCAGCAATAAGAAACAATAGTGAATTAACACATCTGGTATTATCCTGGTTGGAGCTAGAGCCCATTCTTCGAAGCGAAGTGTCACAAGAATGGAAAAACAAGCACCACTGGTACTCACCATCAAATTGGTACTAACTGATCAACACTTACATCACACATGGCAATAATATTCATCAGGGGGCAGGCAGGCGGGAGGGGGTTGGAGGGGATGGGAAAACTCTCACTGAATGGAAGCAGGGAGCACAGTTTGGGGCATGTTCACGATTGTAGCTCTGACACGGGCAGTGCATGGTCAATATATATAGCCAAAGTGTTGTACCCCCATAATATTCTGAAATAAAAAAAAAACAATTACTTTTTTCTTTTTTTCTTATACAACTTTACTAGAGATTTATATTTCATTAGTCTTTTCAAAGAACCAGTTTTTGTTTAGTTGCTCTTCTTTATTTTTGTATGATAAAATTTCTCACTGAAACTATCCAGGCCTGGGGTCATATTCATGGGAAGGATTTTTATTAAAAATTCAATTTTTTAGTAGATATTGGCTGTTCAGATTTTTTCTTTTTTCTTTTTTCAGTTTTAATAAATTGTGATTTTGAAAGAATTTGTCTCTACTGATTTAAAAGTGGCCATAAATTCTTGTTGCAATCCCACTGATGGTGGGCTTTGTGTCCTCTTCCTTATATCTGGGCTGATTTTGCCAAATGAACCCAATAGAACATGGAGTAGTGATGCTGTGCCCTAGCCTCGAAGAGGGCTTGCTATCCCTCTTCTCTCTATTCTTGCTCATGGAATCCAGATACCATATAAAAAAGCCACCCTAATGGCAAGCCTGAATAAATATAGAGAGAGGTCCCAGCCTTTCTCAGTTGGTCCTTTCCAATTCTCTAGACATACATGTGAGTAAAGCCATCTTGGATTTTTCAGCCCTAGCTGTCCTCTGATTGCAGCCACACAAGAGATCCCAACTGAGACCAGTGGAATAACTACTTGGTCAAATTCATTGTTTATTAGATAATAAATGATTTATAATTTTTTTGGCTTTTTTTTTTTTTTTTTTAGATACAAGGTCTCACTCTATCACCCAGGCTGAAATGCAGTGATATGATCATAGTTCACTGTAATGTTGAACTCTTGGCCTCAGCTTCTGGAGTAGCTGGGACTACAGGCATGTCACCACTCATGGCTAACTTTTTAAAAACATTTTTTGTAGAGATAGGGTCTCACATGTTGCCCAGCTGGTCTTGAACTCCTGGCCTCAAACAATCCTCCCACTCCCGCCTCCTAAAACCCTGGGATTATAGGCATGAACCACTGCGCCTGGCCTCATTTTCGTATTTTACCATTGCGTGTTGCAGTTTTTGTTACATAGCAATAAGTAATTAAAACAGAAATTGGTTCTATTAATACAAATGGGGTGCTACTATAAGAAAACCCTAAAATATGTGTACTGGTAGTGAGCGGAAGCCAGAAGGGCTTTGAGGAAATTGATGGTGCATAGTGGAAGAATAGTGAAGACATTTTATTGGGGACAGTAAAAAAAGGCAACCTGTGTTATGTAGCGGTGGGAAATGCGGCAACACTGTCACCTGCAGTAATATGGGAAACAACATATATCTAATGAATCTGTGGATTCGGCTAAGAAGATTTCCATGCAGAATGTTGAAAACACTAACTGGTTTCTTTTAGCTGTGTATGATAAAGCATTGAGAGAGAGAGAGAGAGAGAGGAAGACAAGAGAAAGAGAGAGAGAGATGAATTAAATAATGAATTGTTCAGTTATTAAGCAGAATCTAAAGGAAATATTTCCAAGCCAGAAATTGCTAGATTTAAGTATGAAATTTTTTCTGCTTCCCAAACTCTCCCAGCAAAAGATTTTCAAAAAAAGTAATGGCTTCAAGGCAAGGATCAAATGCAGGTTCCCGACAGATAAATATGGTCTTAGGGTTAAGATGCCAATGACTCCTTGCACTGCTCTGATAGCTGCATCCAATTGTCAGGCTTGTAGGAGCCAGTCTCTGCTGAGCCTTAGAGATGCACAGCCCAACTCTTGGCCAAGGCTTTTTGCTGAACACCAATACAAACTTTTGATTCTATGCCCCTACAGAGCTTTCTCTTCTCCAGTCCTTCCTGCAAATTTCAGCCACTTCTATAGCCTTGAATTCTGATCTATGCCTTCTCAGCCCCACAAGATCACCTTTCAACTTGAGAGTTTTCCTCTGTGCTATGACAAGGAAAGTTCTCCCATTCAGAGAGCCTGGGTTAGTATGAGGTTGATTTCTTTTATTTGCCCTATCTCAAGGGTCTCAGCCTCTCTGCCTATTGCCCAATGCCCGAAGGCAGCTGTTTTAAATATTTTGTGCAGTTTTGTAGTGGTTTAGAGTAGGAGGAAATATCTGGTACCATTTACTTGCCATAGTTGGAGGTATGTGTTATAAGCTCATATTTATCTATGCTTATTAACTTTTTGTGAGACTGTTTTATCTAATAATTTTGGTGAGGGGAACTCACTCTCTCCCCTGAACAATTTTATACTTGTTTCTACCAGAGATTTAGGGTTTTCAACAGCCCAGAAACATTTTTCTTATACAGGAGTAAAATTTGAGGGTTTCTTTATTTGTTTGTTTTGATTTTGTAATACTCAGAGCTCAGGCACAAACAAATAAGTGCACCTTACCTGTGATGGTAAACATTTTTTTTTTCCTAAACCATCCTTTCACTATGATGCAGCTTATCTCAGCTAATGGAGATTTTGTGGTTTCAACACCTCAACTCACGGAAAATCTATGTCTTTTCTTCAGTTCTTCTGTGACTACTAAAAGCCACTCAAGCTTCTAAAACTAAAAAAGCCCTTAGTCCCCAACCACCCCATTCTTTTCTCAAGAAACCAGAAATATCAGCTATCTAAATGTGGTTATAATTTTTGCACTCTTTTGTTTCTGAAACTTGGGGATTTTCTGTTTTCTCTTACACACCTTTCATGTATTTAAAAGAATTTTGTTACATTTTATTCAAAAGTTCTGAGTTATCTAAGTTACCTTAATCATATCTCCAGATGCACCATTTTAATAATTTAAATATTTCATAGATCTCGATTTTCATAATAGAAAACTTTTTATTACAACCCTTTCCATGTCCCTATATCAGTAATCCAATCTTACTACTTAAAGTTTTTTTTAACAGGAAAATAAGTCATTTGAGCTAGAATTTTTCCCATTAAAAAAGTTCAATTGGCATACATATAAAAAATAATCTTGCACCCCTACTTGATATCATATGCAAAAATCCATTATAGATGGATTCTAGATCTAGATGTGAAAAGAAAACAATAAATCTTTTAGTGGAAAACGTAAGAAAACATCTCTGTTACTTTGAAATCAGTAAATATCTCTTAAAAAGGACACAAAAAAAAGTGTTCATCATAAAAGAATAAAAATTACAAATAAATATTTGACCATATTAAAATAAGAGCTTCTGTTCATTAAAGGAAAATGAGAAAAGTGTGAAATGATGACCCACAGAATAGGAGATGTTCTCAATTCATATATGATACATAACTTATATTTAGATGTATAAAAATATTTCTAAAAAATACAAAAATCCTATAGAAAAGTGGCAAATGATTTGAACAAATACTTCAAGAAAAAAACATCCAAATGCATAGTAATGTATGAAAGGTGTTTAACTTCATTAGTTTACCTACCAGCCATTGATGAGGATGTGGAAGGAACTTTCATACCCTGCTGATGGGAATGTAAATTGGTACAACTTCTTTGGATAACTGACAATATATACTAAACTGCCCACTCACATACCTGTGTGGTAGGCACAATAGTGGCCCCCAAATATGTTCACATCTTAGTCTCCAGAACTTGTGAGTGTATTAACTTGCCTGACAAAAGAGATTTTTCTGATGTGATTAAACTAAGGGTCATGAGATGGGGTGATTATGCTGGATAATCTGGGTGAGCCCAGTGTAATCCCAAGGACCCCTATAATAGGGAGGCAGGAGGGACAGTCAGAGGGATGTGAAGATGAAAGCAAGGGTCAGAATGATTCAAGGAGGAGGCCATGAGCCAAAGAATGCAGGTGACCTCGAGAAGCTGGAAAAGAAAGAACTTCGAGAAGGCAGGCAGTCCCGACAGCCCATTTTACACTTCTGACATCCAGAACTGTTAAGATATTAAATTTTTGTTGTTTTAAGCCACCGAATCTTTGGTAATTTGTTACAGGAGCAATAATAAACTAATACACTCTATAAACCAACAGTTTCTTTCTTCAGTATTCCCCAATAGGGAATGCGTTCACCAAAAGAGGGACTAGAATGTTTATAACACTATTTGTTTCTCTAGCTTGAAACCAATTGCCTATCAATGGTAAAATGAATAAATAAATAAATCGTGGTATATTCACACAATGGAATACTATGTAGCAATAGAAATGAGCCATCTATAAATACATGGAATAATATGAATGAGTGTCCCCAACATAATGTTGAGAGAAAGAGCTTCCTCACAAAAAAGTAAATATTGTATGATCTAATTTATATAGTTTTAAATAAAAATTATGGTTATAGAAAATATGAATAGTCGTTACCCCTGGGAACACATTAGAGCCTAGAAGGGAGCAAAAGAGGGGTTTTCAGGTGCTGTTAATATCTGTTCTTCAATTTGGGTTGTGGTTACACAAGAATGTTGAGTTTGTGAAAATCTGTCAGTTTTATGTATGTATTTTATACTTCAATAAAAAGTTAAAAAATAAATTTAAAGAAGTAACCTAGAAATTTCTTCTTATTGACAACAGAGAAAATTAAAATATTTGGAAAATTTAAAACATTTTTTAAAATTAAAATGATTTACAAAGTTACTATGGATCAATTCATCAAAAATATTAACCAAGGTCTTTCTGAGGTCGTCTTTAAAAATTGAAACATTCTCTCAAGGCCTGAGGGCCTAGCCTGAGGCTAGGACTGTCCCTAGAGCACTATTTCCAGGCCATGCATATTTAATTGAACAGTTAATTGAAATACACATAGGAACCCCCCCGAAGCTAACATGATGACAATATTTTTCCTTCTAATTATTATTTCTCATGTCCCTATTGAGACTACAACCTTAATATAGCACTTTTAGTTGTAGTCACTTCTAGTTAGACGTCTTTCAATTTTTAGCAAGGCTTGTGTACTTTTGCTTAATAGGCACACTGATGTCATCGGTGCCAGCTGCTCTCTGCTTAGGGAGTAGAAGAATGAGCATGCAAGGCAGCCATAGCACAGGTATGAAGATGAATTGAGAATAATGGATAAGGCCTCTGCTTTTCTTCTTTACCTCTACAGAAAGAAAAACCATCCCCCTGTCAGGATACAAGTCTTGATCCATTGACCTGAATTCCTGTATAACAGCCAAGTACCTAGATAGGCTGGTGACATCCATGAATAACCTCATCTTCAATAGGAAGAACGATACCTTACTAAATTGTGGTTTCCTAAATTCCTTCCAGTTCACGATTTCCTTTCCATCTTTTAGTTAAATATAATATATTTTGAATTGTCTATTGTGTATGAAGTGCTGTTTTAGGAAACTAAGGGGGTAACACAAAAGTTTCTGCACTCAAGGAAATAAGATGCTCATAGGAAGGACAAGTCATGGCTCATTGACACAAATATATTACTATGATATTTTTCCAACTTATCTTGAGGTTTTAAATTTAAGGGAATATCTGAATATTCAGAATATGAGGACTTGAACTGGGAGTTGAAACACTGAGCATTCAGTATGTCCAGAATATATATTCTATACTTAGATTGTGGTGATGGTTGAACAGCTCTGTCCACATACTAAAAAATATAAATTATATTCTTTAAATGGGTAAATTTTATGATATGTGGATTAAATCTCAATAAAGATGTTTAAAAAGGGGTTAATCAACTCATGCATCTGGAGAAAAAGGAGGTGAAGGACAGAAATAAACTATGTCTCACCTTATAGCCCAGCTGAATATTTGTGAGTGCCTATAATTTCTGGTTGTGTACCTGTTTGCATATTTGCAAATGAAGGTAATTCCACTCCTTTAATATCACATATGTGCTTATTATTAAACATCCTAAACTTTAACGTGATTTAGACTATTTTCCTTAAAATCCAAATATGATATTTAATACATTTTCCTGGATATCACCTCACCACACTTTCTATTACTGATTCTACTCTTCCTTTAATCCATATTGATTATGAAGAAAGTATTTGATACCTACATTGACATATGAGCCAACTGGTTTAACATGGAGGCTCTCTAGCTAGAATACTGGGATTATAATCTGAATCCACAACTTAAAAACTGTGTGCTCTTGCTTAACCTCCCTGTGTTCCAGTTTCTTCATCTGTAAAATGGAAATAATAATGACTCCTTCCTACCTTGTAAAATTGGTGGGAAATGCCTGACATATAGTAAGCACTCATAAATGTAAACTGTTACTATATCTTCTAGAGTCAATAATTTCTAAATATTTGGTTTCCACAGTTAATTAGCTGAGTTAGAAACTTGTTCTGGAAGGAGAAACAGCCTTTTCAAATCTCCAAATGACAAAAGCATTTAAACTTTAGCTAAAGACTCCATTTTCAGGGTCTCATATTGTGCATCCAGGAGTTTCTCCTCCTGTCCAAGGTCCAAGGATATTCTTTAGTTTGGTTTTGTCTGCTTTGATCATTTATTTGTTTTTGTGAGTTTCTTTGTTCAGGGTAATAATACATAATATTTTACACACAAATCAGAAAGAGAGAGGGTAATTACATGTTTCTTTCCTGCACCATGAAAAAATAATGTATCCCTCAAATATAATCAGCAGGTTCCTACTACAAATCAAGTATAAACCTGCGACATTAACACTTTGAATATGGCAAATATTCTACTTCCCTTTTCAAGTAGAAATGGCCATAAGATTATAGAAAGAGTAGTTCAATGGAACAGGAAGAAATCATAAGATTTATTTAGTTGATCCTCCTACATTCAAGCACCTAAATCATCCCAAAAAGTAATAGTCTACTTTAGTCTCAAAAATCTCTTGAGATGGAAATGTAGTTTTCCTTGGCAACCTGTTCTAATTTCTTATAATCTGTATAGTCAAGTAGTTCTTTCTAAATCAAGTACAGGAGTAAAACATTCAACCACACTTCTATTTCTGGTTCCTTCTCTATATCCGCTATTTTTCTTCCATAAAAGTTGCCTTAATTTTATTACCATCTTTGTGAAATGTTCAAAGCCATTAATGCAAGAAAATTTTGATGTGAGCTATGAAAGTCTAAAGGCAAATTGTTCCTAATGGGTCTGTTCTTTGAGATATAAGTTTTTCACGATTTCTCTTACCAAAAAACAACCTTAAATATTTATTCCAATTTTTGTATATCAAATAATTTGAAAATATGATTATATGCTCAATTCCATATAATAGGCTTAAATATGACAGGAAGACTATTTCTACATATACTGCAGCTTTCCACAAGTCACTCAGGTGTTAGGAAGACAAGCAGAAAATGAAAACAATGAATTACATACTAGTGTTTCAAACTAAAAAGGCTAACCTCGTTGTAAGTAAACGGAGAACACCAAATGGAAATAAATATTTTATATTAAAATGTAAAAATAATTATTAAAGTAAACAAGAGAAATGGTTAATAGAAAAGCAAGTAGGGCAAAATCAGAAAATATCTTGAATATTTTCTAGAAAATATTCTGGGATAGGAAATTAGGAGAAATATGGAAGTGACAACCATAATTTATTCAGCATATGTGAACTAAGCACCTACTATGTTCTAGGCACTAGAGATTCAGCATTGAGTAAAACAGGAAAAATGTCTTGAAAGGATTTACATTCCAGGCAGAAAGGTGGATAACACAATAATAAACAAAGGTATATAAAATGTAACTTCAGGTACTTCATAAACGCTTTGAAGAAGAAATAATCAGGATAAAGGGATAGAGTGAAGAGAGATACCACTTAAGATCAGTGGTCACGGAATGTTCTTTGAGGTGCTGTCATTTTAGCAAAAGCACGAATAAAGTAAGAGTTAAGCCATGAAAACGTCTGCAAGGAGAGCATTTCAGCTTAGGAACCCAAAAGAACAAAGAGCCTCCAATGTCATCATGTTTAGAACTTTCAAAAAACAGCAAAAAAGACCAGTGTGGCTGGAATTAAGTGAATAAGGAGAATAGTGATGGAAAATGAGTTATGAGAGCTATCCAGGGGCTGGATCACACAGGCCCTGAAAAAATTTAGGGTTAAGTTCTAAGTGAGAAGGAAATCATTGGAAGTTCAAGAGCAAGCAAGTGACATGATATGGATTCTGTTTTCAAAAGCATTACTCTGGTTGCTATGTGATAAACAGATTTCAACAATGTAAGAATGAAAGCAGGGAGACTAGCTAAAGCCTACTGAGTTGATGCCCCTAAGAGATGCAAGTCTATGATCTTGGTGGTGGGGATTAGAAGTGGTATGATTTGACATCTCTCTTGATGGTGCAGCTAGTAGAATTTCTAATGGTTTTTATAGGAGATATAAGAGAACCAAAGGACATGGTTCAAGGAAGTGGCTAGATTTTTATCCTGAGCCACTGGTGAACTAATGGTGGTGTTTGCTGAGTTGGGGAACACTGAAGGAAGAAGAGGTTTGGGAGGAAAAATAAAATGCTTGGCTTTGTTTAAAACCATGGGAATGGATGCGGTCACCAAGGAAGATGATGTAAATAGAACAGAAGAGGACTCAAAACTAACTCTCAGAAAACATCAAGTAAACAATACATTATTATCGACTATAATCACCATGATATATATTAGATCCCCAAAACTTATTCATCCTATAATTGATGGTTTGTACACTTTGACCAACATTTCCCCATTTCCTCCAACTCCAGCCACCAGCAACCACTATTCTACTCTCTGCTTCTATGAGTTTGACATTTTTAAATTCCACAAATAATTGAGATCATACAGTATTTGTCTTTCTGTTTCTACTTATTTCACTTAGCATAATGTCCTCCAGGTTTAATCCTATCACAAATGGCAGGATTTTCTTCTTTTTATAGCTGAATAATATTCCATTGTATAAAAAATAGTAATTATCTGTGGTAATGAATGTGTTAATTGATTTGATCATGGTGATCATTTCACAATGTATATGTACATCAAGTAATCACATTGTACATCTTGAATATATACAATTTTTAGTTGTCCACTAAAAAATAAAATAAAAAAAGGAGGGAAGGGGTCTCAAAATTGAGCCCTGAGCTTTGAGGCACTTCAAAATACCAATATTTGGAAGATGGGAAGGACCCAGTAATAGAGACTGAGCCAGAGTAGTATCGACAGAGAAATAGGACCAAATAGTGTCCTAGAAACCAAGGGAAGAAAGTCCCTTAAGAAGAAGAAATTGAAAATGAGAGATGAGAATTTAAAAAGAGAGAATAACCATATGAGCAAAATCTCTTAAAAAGCAAGAGTAGGTAGAATTTACATTGAAATATATAAAGACATCATTTACTTAAAAGAAAATATACTTCTCCTATAGTAAGTCACCTGTGCTATAGGGTTTTTAAAAAAAGCATTTTATTTCTTTAAAATTAAATAAATGGGACCTGATCAAATTAAAAAGCTTCTGCACAGACAAGGAAACTATCACTAGAGTGAACAGACAACCTACAGAATGGGAGAAAATATTTGCATGCTACACCTCTGATAAAGGGCTGATAAAAAGAATATATACAGAACTTAGGAAAATCAATAAGAAAAAATCAAACAACCCCATTAAAAAGTGGGCAAAGGACATGAACAAAAACTTTTCAAAAGAAGACAGAATAATGGCCAACAAACAGATAAAAAATTGCTCAACTTCTCTAATCATCAGGGAAATGCAAATCAAAACCACAATGAGATATCACTTAACTCCAGTGAGATTGGCTCATATCAAAAAGTCCCAAAACAACAAATGTTGGCGTGAATGTGGAGAGATAGGAACACTCATACAGTGCCGGTGGGACTGCAAATTAGTACAACCTCTATGGAAATTCATATGGAGATACCTCAAAGAACTAAAAGTAGAACTACCATTTGATCCAGCAAGCCCACTACTGGGTATCTACCCAAAGGAAAAAAAGACATTCTATAATGAAGACATCTGCACTTGAATGTTTACAGCAGCACAATTCACAATTGCAAAGATGTGGAAACAACCCAAGTGCCCATCAATACATGAATGGATTAATGAAATGTGGTATATGTATAGCATGGAGTACTCAGCCGTAAAAATCAATGGTGAATTAATTCTTCTGGTATTATCCTGGATGCAGCTAGAGCCCATTCTTCAAAGTGATGTGTCACAAGAATGGAAAAACAAACACCACTGGTACTCACCATCAAACTGGTACTAACTGATCACTTATACTGATAACTTACGTGCGCACATGGAAATAATATTCATCAGGAGGCAGGCAGGTGGGAAGGGGGTGGAGGGGATGGGAAAACTCTCACCTAATGGGTGCGGGGCACACTGTCTGGGGGATGGGCACGACTGTAGCTCTGACTTGGGCAGTGCATAGGCAATATACGTAACCAAAGTGTTTGTACCCCCATAATATTCTGAAATTTAAAAATAAAAAAGGAAAAAAAATAAATTAATGAAAAGTAGAGAATTTATTATTTTGTTTTTAATGAGAAAACTTCCAGAAAGAGTGCATTAAATGTTATTTGAGTCACCTTTTTGTCAATGTCTTAAGGTGGATAAAACAACTGTTTTAGCTCTAAAAAATTAATTTCTAAAACGGTTTTGTTCCCCACGTTGGGTTTTTAAAAAATATTAATTAAGTGGGATTAGTTGTCACTAAAGATAGTTGCACACAAGTAGAATGATGGAACATGGCCTAGAAATTTCCTCTCCATTGAAAGTGTAACAGCTTGTTCAAAAATTAATATTCAGTATTCTCAAGGGTGTCTTTCAAACTTCAAAGTGAGATTTTCTGGTGGTGTTGTAATTTGTATGAAAACTTCAGCAAAGTGGAATAGCTAGTATTATGAAATTAGACATATGTTAAATTACCCTAATAAAAGACAAGCTTAGGGCAGGGGGCTGCTTGCTATATGAGATTTTTGTGTAATTGTTTTCACTCTGCCCATGACAATTCTAAATTTCACTCTGACATGTTCTTTCTTCTGCCAGTGTAGCAATGGAAAGCATATGGTATTTCTTCTTTTTATTTCTGTATTTTGATAATCTTCATTTTATCACAGTTTAGGCATAACAATAAATTGAAAATCTACTTCTTTCTTTCTCCTACTAAACATGGATTTCTGTGTTGAAAATCTAGGTAGAAGAGGGAATTGATCTGTTTTATTTTTCAAAGAATACAAGCTACACAATCCATGACAGTATCTCTGGATTCTTTCAAAGAGAGTAAATGGAAAACCAACAGTGTCCTGACATAGAATCAATATTTAACGGAGCTGTGAGAAAATACTGATGTTGTGGGCTCTAACAATGGTTACTTCTTAATTGTTTGCTGTTGTGTTAAGCTGTTTAAACCCAGATACATAAACATTGCACTTTTATTTTCTATAGGAGGATTGATATACAATTTCTTTTTTTACTTTGATGTTAGAAAGAACAGAGTAGTAAAAATAGTAGGAAAAGAAAGAAAAAGAAAAGAAGGAAAGGACAGGAGAGGAGAGAGGAGAGTATGGGTAGAAGAACAACACCAATTTGGGGGAAAATGGTTTAAAAGTATGGAAAACAGTTATTAGGATTAATGATGCCTTGAAATGCAACCCTAGTCAACACACATTAAATGGCACATAAAGTCAAATTTGCCACCAGCAAGGGAAGTATAATAGAAACATTCAATAATCAACATGCTTGCTTCCAACATCCAATTGCTTCTGATAATTCAAATGTAGCTGTACTCTTTCCTTAGTAGAAACCTAAGGGATTCCAAGGAAAGCTCTTTGTCATCCCTGATAGTATGATGTCAATAGGAATTTCTTTTCTTTGCCAGGAACTGTCTCCACTCTTCCACTGTTCTCCGGTGACTGGGATATACAGTCACGTGTGACTGTGCCTCAATAACTTAATAATTCAAGGTAAGTTATCTCCTTTTGCCTAAATTCTCTCGTGTGTAAAATTCACATAGTATCAACTTCCACTTCAAACAGTTATTATGGAGATTAAATTAATTGACTAGGGCAAGATGCTTTAAATTGTATTTGGCACATTACAAGAACTCAATAAATATTAGTTATTAGTCCTAAATAATGAAGAAGAACCACCTACTTCCCGCAATCTTTACATTCAAGACTGAAACTTACTTTGAATATTAACTTTCTCTAATGGAATTTTTAAAAATATTAGCTCTAATGTTTGGGCCAGAATTTAGTACTTTGCCCTTTTATAACTTCATCACTATAAAATTTAAATCACTTAATAAGGCCACTGGAATCAACAATTTATTTTCTTGTTTGCTTCACATTAGGACAGTTGTTTAACCTCATCAGAGTGTCTGCATTAAATTGCAAATTCCTAGAAGGCAATATTAGGCCTGTTCTTAGAAATTTTCATTGTATATTTATTAAGTCCATGTAGTTGGGTTTGACAAATAGTTTGGGTAATGCTGTTGCAAAAAATATAGGTGATGCATTTCACATAAGGATAAACTTCTGAAAGCACAAATAGGTAGCTGGCAACCATATTTCCCCAAACAACTTCACTTTACTTTGTAAGAAATGTGTTTATATATACATTATTGATGCTTGTTTGTTCCATATGATTTTCATGTCAAGATGATTACAATTTTCTCTTCACACTTGTACTCCCTTTAAATAAGAAGAGTGTTCTTTGAAACCTATTTATTCTCAGAATATCATTCCTTTTTCCCAATGTGTCTCATCCAACTATTTTCTCATTTCATTCCTACTTTCCTTTCACACTTTAAGAGTATGAAAATATTAATAGCAATCCTACATGTTGCCTACATGAATTATTAAATAAATTGTTAGGAAGGAAAATGGAGGTTGTAAACTATATGCTCTCTCTACGTATCACATAAAGACATAAACTTAGAAACAAAATTGAGGCTAAATCCATAAATAATAAATAACTATCAAAAAGTAAATCAATGTCATGTTTGCATTTATATTATTAATTAAAATATTAATTTATTATAATGTTATTGCCTGTCAGGAGAGATAATACACTTAAAAATCTTTCCATTTAGAGTTCATATTCAATCAATATTTACATATAATATCAGTCCTCCAGAAGGAATATTCAACCTAATGAATAGTAATCAATCATGATAGAGATATACTGAGTATGCCAGATAATTAATTTGCTAATAATTGTTTCATTGTAGGAGACAGAATAGCATAATGATCTACAGGCTCAGGACTCAGACTTCTAGTGTTCAAATCCCAATGCCACAGTTTACTGAATCTGTGACCCTATTAAGTCCTTTACCAAATGAAGATGGTAAGAGTACCTATTCTTCAGGGAGTTGTTATCAGCATGAAATGAGAAGACACACATTAAGTTCTAGCACATAGTAATGGTCCATTAATAAACACCCATAATATTAATATTAACATGGATATATATGGAGGTTGAACCACAAGTAATTTCTGTCTTGCCTATCTATCAAATACTGGCAGTTTCATATAGTCCAATTCAATAAATACAAACAGAGTGAATCTACAGGGGCTTCAAAAGAAACCATACAAAAATTAACAACAGGAATATTTTTTTTCCATAGACCTTTCGCAGAAAGACAAATGATGAATAAATAAGCCAAACTAAAAACAACAAAAGAAACAAAACCCATAATTCTAGGATATATTATTGGATCAACATAGATTTGTCCAACTGCTCATACTCAATTCTAAAGTATTGTACAATGCCAATTCATTATGAAGCACTTCATGAACTTGATGAGGTATAAATCATCATATGTTTAAAAATATGCATAGAATGAAGTGTTTTCCCTTGTACTTAAGTTCTTTGAAAAATGGTAATCTATAGAATATTTGAGATAATCTGTGTATGAAATTATTTTATCACTTTAAGCATTCTTAAAGAATCTGTGTTAGCATAAACTCACATACATAGGTGGAGTATAGGCATATGGATTATATTAATGGTAACAGAAGTTATTGCATTGTGCACTTGGACTCACAGATTAAATTGACAGATCTATTTTCATGTCAATCAGGCATGGTGTCAGACACTAAAGACAAAATGCTGAGTGACACAGGCATAATTTCTGCTCCCAAGTAAACACAGATCACTGGAACTGCTGAAATCTGTTATTACTGCAATGCCACCAACACAGATTATTAAAAATTTCTCAGATACAAAAACACAATTCCTTTTCTCACTCTACTGAGCATTTAATAAGGCCAGGGTTGTTGATATTTCCAAAAAGAGACAATAAATGGTTCTTTGATGGAAGATTATTCCTCATTTATGAGTCACATCACATATTAAGAACCACAAAGTTTCTTATTTGCTTAAAGAATTCTGGATATTATATGACAGTTTATTTTTTCAGCAGCGTATTCCCTAAAAAATATTTCCCAATTAAAAAAAAATCAAACATTCACAAATATCTAGAAGGTAACATTCTTTCCACGTCACACATATAATTCATCATTTTCTCCATGTAATCATTATACAGGTAAAAATAAATATATTGAAAGAGTATTGACTATCCATTTAATTTTAAAATCTTACTCTCATAGTTGCAAATTTATAGCCCAAAAACCATGTGTATACATTTGTCATATGTACATTAACAAAGCTCTACATAAATATTTTCTATGAGAAAGCAACTAAGACATTTTTAATGTTAGCATTGTAAAACCTTGATGAATTTTTTATGGCTGAAGGAGTGCAGAGGTTTGGAATACAACTTAAAGTCTTATGAAAGGTTGAAAATATTTCTTAATACAATCATTGAACCACGGAGCAGGGAAAGGATGAAGATTTAGGAGAAAAGGAGTCACCATTCCTGAAATTTAAAAAAAAGCTCATAAATTGAATTGCTAGGATACATCATGGATGGTCATTTCTTAATTTTGAACAGTTGATGAAATCTTTAGGGAAATATGTATTTTACAAAATAACATTGTTAAAAGCAAAACACATGTGACGGGGCAAACTCAACATATCAGTTAAGCCAAATAATCTGGATATTTGTAAAATAATAAAAATGATAAATAATAAAAAATGCTATAATGATACTGTACTTTATAATTATCTTGTCGATATGAGCATATGTTAATGAATTCTCCTAGTTAGGTTTGTTAAAAGCCACTTTTGACAACAAACAGATTGTTGTCATCTAAAAATTTCCATTTCTTTGAATAGATCTTACTGTAATTTGAAATCATGCAAATACTCAACAGTATAAAAAGAAAGTCCTAGTAAGTTTACTTTTCTAAATTCAATAAGGTTATAATACTCTACCTGATTTATCTCAGTACTGCCACTCCCCATAACCCTAACTTTAATTCTAGAGATTGTTTTAATAAAATTGAGTATTTGGCCAAAATTTAGAGAAAGTAACAAAGATTTTATAATACTGGGTTTAGACAGAGATATCCCACAGGCTTGACAAATCATTTCAAATTCTTGCTTCTCTTCTTGGATTAATTTAGGAAGACCACCTTCCAGCCTTAGGAAAGATGAAGAATGTGGTATTATTCTTTGGAATGATGGCATGTGTTTTACAGTGACATCTACTCATCCCTTTCTTTTTCAAAAGTAATCAAATTAATTTAATATTTTCACTTTTTAATCTCCATAATCACTATCTAAAAACTTCCACTTTTTCCCTGAACCAATAAAGTTTGATGCTCCTCCACATCAGACATAATGCTAATCCTCAGGTTATTCTGATGTTGTGTCTTAGTTTTTGTGAGCCAATCTTCTGATAATCACAGTATTTCTCCCATATTGAACTATCAAATTGTACTAGCTTTGAGTACCTGAACTTAATTATTTTATGTTAGTATTTATATAGAAATTCCTTGGCCCATGCCAGTGATTTGGTTGAAAATTACTTGTATCATTCACAGTGAGTTTAAAGTCTGAACTGGGAAGTATATCCTTAATAAATTTTATCTATTTTCCAAAATAGGCTCAAACCAGAATTACATTGGCCTAGCATCTTGCTATAAAGCAAAAAATATCTACTCTTTTGCTTTCTGAATGAAGTTTAACCAATTTAGAGATTGGAATGTGGTATACTATAGTCTATTAATGGTAATTTATCACTCATGCTGATTAAGGTGTTCTACATATATATAAAGTCATAAAGACATTTTTATTACCGATAATAAAAATGGGGCTTTTAGGAGGTGAAGTGATTTTCTAAGAAAATACGTCTTGATGACAAGGATACCCACTTTCACCACTTCTATTCAACATAGTACTTGCTGGAAGTCCTAGCCAGAGCAATTATGACAGAGAAAGAAATAAAGGGCATCCAAGTTGAAAAAGAGGAGGTCCAACTATCCCTGTTTGCCAATGATATGATCTTATATCTAGAAAACCCTAAAGGCTTCTCCAAAAGACTCCTAGAATTAATAAATAAATTCAGTAAAGTCTCAGATTACAAAATTAATGTACATAAATCAGTAGCATTTTTATACATTAATAACAGTCAAGCTGAGAGTCAAATCAAAAATTCAATACCATTTAGGATAGCCAGAAAGAAAATAAAATATCTAGGAATATACCTATCCAAGGAGGTGAGAGATCTCTACAATGAGAACTACAAAGCACTGATGAAAGAAATCACAGATGACACAAACAAATGGAAAAACATCCCTTGCTCATGGATTAAAAGAATCAATATTGTTAAAACATCCATACTGCCCAAACTGATGTACAGATCCAACGCAATTCCCATCAAAATACCAATGTCATTTTTCACAGAATTAAAAAAAAATCCTAAATTTCATATGTAATCAAAAAAGAGCCCAAATAGCCAAAGCAATCTTAAACAAAAAGAACAAATCTGGAGGCATCACATTACCTGACTTCAAATTACACTACAAGGCTGTAGCAACCAAAACAACATAGTACTAGTATAAAAGTAAACAAATAGATCAATGAAACAGATTAGAGAACCCAGAAATAAAACCACATACCTACAACCAACTGATATTCAACAAAGCAGACAAAAACACACTGGGGAAAGGATGCCCTATTCAGTAAATGGTTCTGGGAGAGCGACATGCAGAAGAATGAAACTAGATCTTTCTCTCTCACTGTATATAAAAATTAACTCTAGATGGATTAAAGACTTAAATATAAGACTGAAACCATAAAAATTCTAGAAGAAAACATAGGAAAATGTCTTCTGGACATCGTCCCAGGCAAAGAATTTATGACTAAGACACCAAAAGCAAATACTGCAACAAGAATAAATAAATGGGAATTAATTAAACTAAAAAGTTTCTGCACAGCAAAAGAAATAATCAAGAGTAAACAGACAACCTACAGAATGGAACAAAAATATTTGCAAACTGTACTTCTGACAAAAGACTAACAGCCAGAATCTACAAGGAACTCAAACAAATCAGAAAGCAAAAAGCAAATGACCCCATTAAAAAGAGGGCAAAAGACCTGAACAGATTTTTTTCAAAAGATGTACAAATGGCCAATAAACATATGAAAAAATGCTCAACATCACTAATCATCAGGGAAGTGCAAATAAAAACCACAGTAAGATACCATCTTAACCTGTCAGAATGACCATTATTAAAAAGTCAAAAATTAAAAGATGTTGGCATGGATAAGGTGAAAAGGAAAGGCTTATATGCTGTTGGTGGGAATGCAAATTAGTACAACCTCTACGGAAAATAGTATGGAGATTCACCAAAGAACTAAAAACAGACCTCCCATTGGATCCAGCAATCCCACTACTGGGTATCTACCCAAAGGAAAAGAAGTCATTATATCAAAAAGAAACATGCGCTTTTATGTTTATCGTAGCACAATTCAGAATTGCAAAGCTATGGAATCAACCTAAGCACCCATCAACTGATGAGTAGATAAAGAAAACATGGTACATATATACCATGGAGTACTACTCAGCCATAAAAAGCAATGAAATAATATCTTTTGCAGCAATTTGGATGGAACTGGAGACCATTATCCTAAGTGAAGTATCTCAGGAATGAAAAAATAAATACCACATGTTCTCACTTATATGTGGGAGCTAAATGATGGATATAAATGGTCATACAAAGTGGAATAATGGACATTGGAAACTAAGAAGGGGGGAGAATGACAGCAGGGTGAGGGATCAAAAATTACCTATCAGGTACAATGTACACTATTCTGGTGATGGGTACATTAAAGCCCTGACTTAAAAACAGTTGCACCCCCTAAATCTATTGAAATAATAATAATAATTAAAGTATAGATATTTATACCAAAAAAAAAGAAAATATGTCTTGATAAGAGCTTGGAATGAAAACTAATATTGGAAGGTCTTGCTCAAACAATAAAACTTCTATGTATGGGACAGGATGAAGTAAAATATGGAAAACTGGGGAAAGTATCCTAAATGAGACAGGTATCACAGGGAAGATGAAAGTGTTGAAGTGTCTAGAGATAATAGGAACGTGAAAGATTGGTTCTAAGGTTACATATGGTGGGGTGTGAAAATATATCAACAACATTCAGGTAAATTATCTTCATGAGCAAATGCTTTTTAATTTCTCTCTCTCTTTTCCCTCCCACCCTCTTTTCCTTTCTTCGTTTCTCCCTCCCTCCCTCGCTTCCTTCCTTCCTTCCATTTTCATTCCTTTCTTCCTTTCTCCCTTCCTTCTTCTCCCCCTTTTATTTTTTACGTGAGAATCAAAAAAGACATGGTGTAAAGTACCCACAGCAAGCATAAAAGCATGAAACCAGAAGAGATCAAACATCTTCAGGAATTTCTAAAGCTTTAGGAAGAGGAAGCCTTTAGTCATCCATAAACTGTCCAAATGAGGACACAAGCTGACTTCAGGGTTACATGTATAAACCAGAAGTTCAAATATTGTTGTCTACTAAAATACACTAAATCTACTAAAATACAAAGTATGGTCTCAAAATGTAAACACAACAGCTTCTCTATGATGTCCTTTACCATATTTTTATTCTTAGTGTGTAGTGGTGGGACAAGCTGGTTCTAAGAAGTGGCAACCATTCCACTCTGCATGCCCATGTGAGGGGCAGCACTCAGGCAAATCTGAATACCTGAATACTGGGGGAGGGTACTATTGGCGATAGGAACAATGCTGCCACATAAAGCTTCCAACAGAAAAGCAGAACTTTTCATAAGACATTCATTAATGAATTGGTATCAGTTTAGGAAATATTTATTAAAGGTTTGTATTAAAATGCTATTCAACCTGTTGACAATACAGTTTCTTATTGCAGGAGAGCCAGTAAATATTTCAGGATGGTTACTTCCATGGCCCCAGAACAGTGACATAGTAAATGTGATGTGATGGAAGCCATCTGGCCAGTGCAGGCAGTAAGACAGGTAAATTATCTATAGACAATTTAAAAACAATAACAAAACCACATAAAAATCAGTCTTTTCATTACTGTATCCCCATGCATAGGTAATTCAAAACAATATCCAGGATAAGACACTCCTATCTAAAAACACTTTTTGTTCAATTAAGCTCTAAACAATTGCTACAGTCACCACCAAATTTTAAATTAGCACATTTATGTTATATATCCTTTAATAAATGTAGCATTCTGCAGGGAAATTAATTTAGAGAATCCTCAATTATACAGTTGGCCTCTGACACATGTGGATGCACCTGTATGCATTCCTTTTGAAAATAATTTCCTAAGAATTCAGAATTGTTCAAATTTTCTTAGGACATAATTTTTGACTTTGTCTCCTGCGGTAATATATATCCCTTAGTTTAAACAGTAGATGCAAAATAAATAATAATGGTACAATTTTAAAAATAAAGAAATCAATCTTGAGTTACTTGAATTCTATCATTCTATGTGACTGCTTGGCATATTCATTTGCATTGTAAAATTTTAAAAAACAGTAAAACAATGAGAATGAAAACTGTAAGAATAAGAACTGTTTTTTCCAACTGGATTGGAAAAAATATTATTACTGATTATTTCATGATACTTACTGAAAATTTTTGTTAGAGAATGGGGATGTTAAAAAAAATGATCCTCACTGGTGGTTTAAAATCACTGAGACAGAGTACTTGGGCCCAAATCCCAGCCCCAGCTACTTACTCTGTGACACTGGGCAAGAGATTAAGTTTCTTTATCTGTAATTTGGAAATAAAAATTTCCTATCTGATTGGATTATTCTGAATATTAAATGAGTTAGTACAAGTAGTGAGAAACCTGGAAAATATTAAGTAACGGATAAGTGTCTGATGTTATTGATATTCATGCTAGAAGACATGACAGACCAGCACCTCCTAAAATGAGTACCTCAAATCACTAAGCCTATGAAATGTTCCAGAAAAGTAGGTTACATTAAAACCCCACATAAAACAAAGCAAAGCAAAAGAAAAACACTTTATATAAAAATCCCAAGCTTAGATAATACAATTTACATTAGCATCCAAAGAACTACACAGTAAGGAAATCCTTTAATTTGATTTAATCTTATATTTCCCTTATCTAGGCATGGGATCCTTTTTTAAGGAAAATCTGTTGGTACACTGCATGAAACAGACCCACAGAGTAAATCGCTCATTCATTCTTTGATTTATTTATTCAACAAAAGCTTACTAAGCAACATAGCAAACTATGCTGGGCTATTAACAATCTACGTGGACTCAGACACCAATTTTTCCCCCTAATAATCTTAATTAATAAGTGGTAATGAACATTATGGAGAACTTATTTCCATGAACTGTCCTAAACATTTTACGTGCATATTTCTTTTTTAAAACTTACGTCAATCATGTATAGAAATAATAAACACCATTTGAAAGATAAAGAGCCTGAGGCTTAGAACCATCCAACTATTAAATTGTGGAACTGGACTTTGGACCAAGATATAACTGACTCCAAAATCTGGATTCTTACTATACCACTGTATTCTGTATTCTTAAGTAAGTAAATTTTACTCCATTCCTAAAGGAGCTTACTGTCTGGAAATAGCAATAAGTCTATACAGAAAAATACAAGCATTTTTCTTTAAATTTTCTTATGTTGCCTTGCCTTCTAGAAAGCTCAGAGGTGAGACATGTGATCGATTTAATAACTTACTTTAGCCTTGGTTTCCTGACACCATTACCTTCTCTCTGGTTTTCATCACTTTGGGTTTCCTCTTCTGTCTTTGTTTGAATGTTTGGCTTATGTCAGTGTCTTTTACACACACACACAAATATATATAAAGCCAAGTCCATTGAGGAGGTAATAGCTGGAAATCTTTGGGAAAAAATCCACATATATTATAACTATATGTATCAGCATGAATCATTCACTAATAATGTTGTTTTCTATAACCAAATTATTCTCCCTTCAATATGTTCCCATTAGATGTCAGAGTTTCTTATGTTCTTCCATTTATCCTTGCCTAATCCCACTTTCTTTCCATTCCTGTGGCAGGAAAAGAAGGCTATGAAGTACTCTTAACAGGAGTGCAATGCTTGTTAAATGTCAGAGTATTGACAGAGTAGAATTCAGTTTTTTCCCATGCTTTCCACATAGTTCCCTCTGTCTTCAAGCCAGCCATGCTGCTTCGAGTTCTCATGCTTCAAATCTCTCTGACTTCCCCTTCTGCCCTCAGCTGAGAGAAAGAGCTGCTGTTAAGAGCTCATGTGATTACATTGGGTCCGCCAGGATAATCCAGACAATCTTTCTATTATATAGTCAATTTATTACCAGTTTTAATTATATCTGAAAAGTCCCTTTTGCTATGTAACACAACGTATTCACGAGCATGATACTAGGAAGCAAGGGTTACTGGGGCCAAAATTCTGCATGCCACAAAGGATTCCTGTGAGGACCAAATGAGTAAACACATGTGCAGGGTGCAGGGGATTCATGGTGCAAGATTCTTAACACACTCCAAATAAATCTTTATCTTTTCTTTGCTCATAATACACACACACACACACACCCCTCTTAGCTTTGATATATTGGCTTGTGTCTCTTCCTAAAAGATTAGATAGATTCACTAAGGCAAAATGCAACGTTTTTATCCTGATCTCATTCAAAAAGGTATTAATGAATTAAAAACTAACCAAACAAAAATGTTTACTTTATTATTTTTCCCTGGTTTTTCATGATCAACTTGTAGCCTAAACCCTTGGATCCTCCTTTAACCTGGGACTTATAAAGGTCTAGGAAATTTTCAGTCGCCTTGGAGAAGATGCCATGAAACTTAAATAACTATTAGCCTAGAAAATTACTAAGGATGAGGAACTGCTGGGGAAAAAGATTTCTCTTACCTGTCTGAGGAACCAAGAAATTTCAAGGAGCATTCTAAGGCCAAAGCATGCCTATATTAGGCCTGTATTAAACAGGTAGACTCATCTGACCTTTCTTTTCTAATCCAATGATATAAAACAGCACTAGAAGTTCCTTGAAACAGGCAAGAGCCACTGGACAATATACAATTTACATTGCTATCCTTGGGTATCTTCTCATTTGGCAGATTCAAATTTTAAAGCAACTGGTGTCATCTTCCCCTTTCCCCAAACATTCAGTTTTTCCATCACTATCGAGGCTGCATCCTTTCCTCAGATTTAGGACCATTCAGGTACTTGAACTTCAGTGATGACAATCATTAACCTCACTACTAAAGAACAAGAAAACAAATGAGATGCTCCAAAGTGAAGAAGGATTTAACGGCTCCATTTTATGTTCTCTCTCACAGCTACACTAGGCTAAGGAGACTATCACAGGGAAGCAAATTGTGGAGAGGGACAGGCGCATTTCAACATGCAGCTTTTATCCCAGTCAGCCAGTATAAGAGTATTGGCTCCCTTTTGCACTCTCTGGAAATTTCTCTGTGCTATATACACTTCTTCCATTATGATACCATAACACCTGCCAAATCTAGATGAAATTCTTGCCACCTATTACCAAGATGGTACCCTTGGTTATCTGCTTGGGTTTCTTTGGTATATGTACATCATTTCAGAATGAGATTAAATTGAGAGAAAAAGGAAGTATGGAGGCAATATTTCATTAGGAGTGACATGGAAAGTGATATGGTATACCAAGAGGCAGTTTAGAGTTAGATAAATACTTTGATCTCTCTAAGAAAACTGCCATTATTATAAAGAGTTTCAGAGCTAAGAGATTCAAAATTACCTATTCCACATATCTGATTTTTTTTAATTAAAAAAATTAAAAAAACTTTTTAGAGATATGGTCTCATTCTAGCACCCAGACTGGAGTGCAGTGGCATGAACATAGATCACTGCAACCTCGAATTCCTGGGCTCAAGTGATCATCCTGCCTCAGCCTTCCGAGTAGCTAGGACTACAGGTACGCATCACCATACCCAGCTAATTTTTTAAAAAACTATTTTGCAGAGAAGAGGTCTCACTATCTTGCCCAGGCTGGTCTCAAATTCCTGGCCTCAAGTGGTCCTCCTGCCTTGGCCTCCCAAAGTGCTGGGACTACAGGTGTGAGCCACCACGCCCAGCACCCAGCTATCTGATTTTAAAATTGAGTAACTTGAGGCCAAGAGAAGTTAAGTAGTTTGCCAGAAGTGGGACAACTTAATTAAGGCTAGTAAGGATTAGCACAATGAAAGCCAGTCTGATACTATTTCCACTACACTACGTGCCTCGCACCCTTCAAATTTCTGCTAAACTCTGTCAATTTGTGAAATTATCTCCAGTTGTCTGCACCAAATCAAATAATGCTGATCATATTCCTGGTTGTTGAATTTCACCTACTGATTGCAACAGAGTAAAATTATGGATCACTTTTTCATATAGAATGCACCTCAATGGTTTCTATTTCATAAAGTGTACATGTTTGCCTACTTATATTTAGAATAAATATATGTCTTGATTTCTCCCTTGCACATATTAAACTATGTATGGTTCAAGTGTCAGAGATACTTGCTTCCAGCAAATTTTCCCGGAAACTACTCTGAACAAACTGATTTGTACACTCATTAAATATCGGGGCTTGACTGGTAAGAGTTTTCTGTGGGCCTTTTGCCTAACGACATTAAGACAGAGTTCCCAATTTTTACATGCAGTGATTTACTGTTCCTGTTCCGACCATAATGATGGAAAATGCTTTCCCACTATCATTTAATTAGCCCAGCAATCCTAGTAGAAATTAGTCTTAAAAATGTACCAGCAGAGAAAAGATTGAGAGCAGCTATAAAGAACTTTGCACCAAGACTGGACAACTTTAATAGTACAGCATTGCTATTAAACACTATCAATAATAGGAGTAATCCCTTACCACAAAAGGATTAGAACAGAGGTCCTCAGGCTTTTGGCACTTGCATTCTCTATCTGTATAATGAAGCTGCTTGTCTAACACATTCGAAATATTATTTCTAGTTCTACGACTCCTTTTATTTCCAAATGGATGGCCTAAACGGAAGTGGCCCTGAGGATAAATATGTTGATAAATATTCTAAAATGAATGGAAAACTATTCCAAAATGATAATGAAAATCTGGCTTGACTAATTACATATGGCTAGTCACATCATAGTTTAATTCTTCTAAGTCCCATGCAAAGTGCAGACATACCTTGTCTTATTGTGCTTCACTTTATTGCTCTTTGCAGATATTACATTATTTTTACAAACTGAAGACCTGTGGCAACCCTGCATCAAGCAAGGCTATCAGTGCTATTTTTCCAAAAGCATGTGCTCACTTCATGTCTCTGTGTCACATTTTGGTAACCCTCACAATATTTTAAACTTTTTCATTATTATGTCTGTTATGGTGATCTGTGATCAGTGATGTTTGATGCTATTATTGTAATTATTTTGAGGTGCCACAAACTGTGCCCATGTAAGATGATGACCTTAGTAAGTGTTGCGTGTGTTCTGACTGCTCCACCAAATGGCCCTTCCTCTGTCTCCCTCCCTATCCTCAGGCCTCCCTATTCCCTGAGGCACAACAATATTGAAATTAGGCTAGTTAATAACCCTACAGTGGCCTCTAAGTGTTCAAGTGAAAGGAAGAGTCTTACATCACTCACTTTAAATCAAAAACTAGAAATGATTAAGCTTAGTGAGTGAGGAAGGCATGCCGAAAGCTAAGATAGGTCTAAAGCTAGGCCTATGGTGCCAGTTAGCCAAGTCATGAATGTGAAGGAAATTAAAAGTGCTACTCCAGTGAACAAATGAACTATAAGAAAGTGAAACCACCTTACTGTTGATACCGAGAAAGTTTTAGTGGTTCGGATAGAAGATCAAACTAGCTACAACATCCCCTTAAGCCAAAACCCAATCCAGAGCAAAGCCCTAACTCTCTTCAATTCTATGAAGACTGAGAGAGAAGAAAAATTTGAAGCTAGCAGAGCTTGATGCATGAGGTTTAAGGAAAGAAACACTCTCCATAACATAAAAGTGCAAGTGGTGATGTAGAAGCTACAACAAATTATCTAGAGGATCTAGCTAAAATAATTGATGAAGGTGGTTACATTAAACAACAGATTTTCAATGTAGTTGAAACAAACTTATATTAGAGGAAGATGTCATCTAGGACTGTGGTCCCCAACCCCTGGGCCTCAGACCAGTGGCCTGTTAGGAACAGGGCTGCACAGTAGGAGGTGAGCAGCAGGTGAGTCAGAGAAGCTTCATCTGTATTTACAGCTGCTCCCCATCGTGCTCACATCACCACCTGAGCTCTGCCTCCTGTCAGATCAGTCACTATCTCCCATCACCCCCAGATGGGACCACCTAATTGCAGGAAAACAAGCTCAGGGCTCCCACTAATTCTGCATTATGGTGAGTTGTATAATTATTTCATTATATATTACAATGTAATAATAACAGAAATAAAGTGGACTATAAATGTAATGCACTTGAATCATCCTGAACCATCTCCCCTCCCTGCCCCCCATGTATGGAAAAATTGTCTTCCATGAAACCAGTCCCTGGTGCCAAAAAGATTGGGGATGGCTGATCTAGGGCATTTATCACTAGAGAGGAGAAGTCAGTGCCTGACTTCAATGCTTCAAAAGACAGTCAAATCTCTTGTTAGGGGCTATTGCAGCTGGTGTCTTTAAATTGAAGCTAATGTTCATTTCCTATTAGAAAATCCTAGGGCCTTTAAGAATTATGCTAAATCTACTCTGCTTATGCTCTATAAATGGAACAACAAAGTCTGGATGACAGGATGACAGCAATCCTGTTTACAGCATGGTTTATTGAATATTTTAAGCCTACTGTTGAGACCTGCTTTTCAGGGAAAAAAAGATTCTGTTCAAAATATTACTACTTATTGACAATGCACCTAGTCACCCAAGAGCTCTGATGGAGATGTTCAGAAGATTAATGTTGTTTTCCTGCCTGCCAACACAACATCCATTCTGCAGCCCAGGATCAAGGAGAAATTCTGACTTTCAAGTCTTATCATTTATGAAATACATTTCATAAGGCTACTACTGCCAAAGATATTGATTCCTCTGATGGATCTGGGCAGAGTAAAATGAAAACCTTCTGGAAATGTTTTACCATTCTACATGCCATTAATAACATTTGTGATTCATGAGAGGAGCTCAAAATACCAACATTAACAAGAATTTAGACGTTGATTCCAACCCTCGTGGATGACTTAGAAGGGTTCAAGACTTCAGTGGAGAAAGTAACAGCACATGTGGTGGAAACAATAAAAGAGCTAGAATTAGAAGTGGAGGCTGAAAATGTGACTTAATTGCTGCAATCTTATGATAAAACTTGAATGGATGAGTAGTTGCTTCTTATATAATAGATGAGCAAAGACAGTAATTTCTTGAGATGGAATCTATTCCTGGTAAAGATGCTGTGAACATTGTTGAAATGACAACAAAGAATTTACAACATTACATAAACTTAGCTGATAAATCAGTAGCAGGATTTGAGAGGATTGACTCCAGTTTTGAAAGAAGTTCTACTACTGCGGGTCAAATGCTATCAAACAGCATCACATGCTACATAGAAATCTTTTGTGAAAGGAAGAGTCAATTGATGCACCAAACTTCATTGTTTTCTTATTTTAAGAAATTGCCAAAGCCACCCCAACCTTCAGCGACCACCACCCTGATTAGTCAGCAGCCATTAACATTAAGGCAAGACCCTCCACCAGCAAAAGGATTAAGACTTGATGAAGGCTCACATGATCGTTATAATTTTTTAACAATAAAGTATTTTTAAATTAAGGTATGCACATTTTTAGACATAATGCTATTGCACACTTAGTACATTGCAGTATAGTGCAAATATAACTTATATGCACTAGGAAAGCAAGAAATTTGTATGACTTGTTTTATTACAGTAGTCTGGAACCAAACCTGTAATATCTCCAAGGTGTGCCTGTATCGAATTCCTTAACAAATATCAAGCATATTTGGGATCATTCTCTTTCGTTCATATAGCAAACATCAATTCATCTGGAAATGTTGAGAAATTATAGTTACTAACAATTTAGGATTGATGTGACAACGAAACAAGAGTTAACAATATTAAAAGAAACAAAGTAGGATAAAATACCAAATATTGAAGCCACAGTGAATGAAACAGATATTTTCATATGCTTTAAAAATTTCATGGTGATTTTGGGTCATTATTTTTTAAAAAAATTATAAATTATGGTTCTTTGAGCTTTCCAGCTGACCATATAAGTGAAGATACCTCTAAGAAAGGAATAATTTCAAGCAAATTAAATAAGATTTGCATTTTTTATTAGGCAGTCAAAATATGTTGAGGTCTCTATCAGAAAAAAATATATTTCTTTTGCCTTTATGTTCTTTAGTTTTCTTTTCATCAAAGTGAGAAATTAGAGACAAACTTTGGAGATCATACAGATCAAAAAGATGTACTCTATTAATTACATCTTTGCTTCTCAGGCATGTAAATGCAAAAATAGTAACAATTTTTCAATGCCAGATTCATAATATTGCCTTCAGCTTTAATATTTAACAAATCTGCAAGTCAACAATTATAGATTTGAATGTAAGAATGCACAAGCCAAGTATCTAATATGAGGTGAAAAATGTTTTTATCACATTGAAATAGAAGGTTTTTAATTTTTTAATTATATGAATACCTGTTTTACAGAGAACCTAAGAAATCAAAGTGATTAATAATGATTCTTTTCTTTAAACTGTACAAATTTGAAAAAAAAATCTAAAGAACCTTAGAAAGAACAAAATACATTTCTGACTAAACTAAGCTTAACATATATATATATATATATATATCAAGAAACAAATCAATTTTAAAATCTTTATTATAGAATGGAATGATTATTCTCTATATCTAGTAAAGCAATAATGCCAGATGGTTAGAAATAAGAGTTGCGGTGTACTTGCTGGATTTCTTAATTTCAAGAATGAAAGATACTTGTAGTCTGAGAGATTTTTTATAGAACCTACTATAGAGAGCAATGCTTTTTACTAGTCAACCATTTTAACACCTAAATTTTATAATTTAAGATATTTTGGCATTTTTTCATTTTACAAAAATGAACTAATATTACAGTACTTAAAATATTTTTCATTTGAAATATAAGACCAAAGAGCTAATAACTTTTTTAAAGTCCATATAGCTATATACAGTGCACTTGAGTTTGCAGAACAATTTTCTTCTTTTCTCATTGAATGAATCCTCCCTGAAATACTCCCATTTTACAGAAGGGAAAATTGAGGATTTCTGTCAGCTAATGGCTTTGCTTTCTATTTCTCTGAAAAACCTAAAAAAAAATCAGAAATAATTTTCATGGATTTCCGCACCATTGCACATTTACCCACCTATGAGTAACTGCACCCACATTCTCTGTCTTTCTGTGAATGAGCCATTCATGCTGTCTAAGGCCATTCTCTATTTGCATAACAAATCCTATTCTTTCTTACAAACTCAGGTAACTTGCTCAAGCATTTGTCATCTCTCTTCCATATCATCAACTTTTTGATTTCAACATGGACATTTCCATCAACATACAAACAATACAAACATTATGTATTTTTTTTTCCATCTAAAACAAAACAATTAGCTTGACCCTACTTTCTGCTCCAACCACAACCCATATCATTTCTTTACCAGGGCAGCAAAATTCCTTGAAAGAGACGTTTATATTTTCTGTCTCCACTTCCCCTCCTCCTATTCTGTCTTAAACCCATTCAAACCTTCACCTCCACCACTCCACCAAAATTGCTCTTGTCAAAGTCAACAGGGACTTCCCTGTTACCAAATCCAATGGTCCTTTCTCAGTCCTCATCTGGTTTGACCTGTTAGCACAATTTGACACGGTTAATCTTTCCCATTTCTTGTTACATGATTTTTACTAGGCTTTTTGAATACCACACTCTCCTGGCCTTCTGTCATCTCACAGGTCACTTCTTCTCAGGCTCCTTTGCAGATTCCTCTCTCTTTCCAAAAATCTCTTAATATTCTAGTGCCCTCTAGCTTAATTCTTGGCCTCTTCTCATTTTTGTCCACATTCACTCCATTGGTAAATGTAGAAAGTCTCATAACTATTAATACCAAGTACATTCCAACAACTCACAAAATTTTATCTAAGATCAGACTTCTCTTCTGAACTCAGGCACATATATCCAACTCTCAGACATCTCAAATTCAACATCTCTGAAACTGAATTCCTAATCTTCTCTTCCAAATCTCAGTCTCTATCATTTTAATTGATGTCAACTCTTCTAATTGCCCAGGCCAAAAACTTTGGAGTATTCTTTAAATCTCTCTGCTACAATATCTGTCAGGAATTGCTGTTGGCTCTACCTTCAAAACATATCCATAATTGACTCCTTTTCACCATCTCCAACATGACCACGTTGTTTCTCACTTATACAAATGCAATGGTCTCCTAACAGATAAAAAGTTCAGTGTATCTGGGCATGTAGATGAAGGAAGAGAGGTGATATCAGAGAAAAAGGCCAGTGAGAGATTCTTTCAGAACTTTTGGGTAAACTGTCTGGGTGTACACTATCTGGGTGATGGGCACACTTATAACTTTGACTCAAGTAGTACAAAAGCAACCCATGTAACCAAAACATTTTTACCCCCATAATATTCTGAAATAAAAAAAATAGAAATATGTGACTACATGAAAATGTTTGTGTATGATAAAGGGTACCATAAATAAAAAAACAACAGACAATAGAAACTAGTAGATTGGAAAATACATATACAACTTCTATAGCAGACAAAAGGTCACTATCTGTCATATAAATGGCTTACAGTGTGATTTTTAAAACCTGCCTAATACAGGGAAGCAGATCAAAATGCTCAATAAACAGAAAAAATGAAAATTAAAAAAAAGTAAGAAGCTTGTATTTTATGCTACTGGGATAGGAAACTATTGGAGTATTTTAAGTAGAGAAGCAACATGATCTGATATGTGTTTTAAGAAAGATAACTTTGCTCCTGGAAGGAAAATGAATGATACAAGGGTAAGGGTAATAAGAGAAGGATCAAATAGGAGGCATTGCAATAGACCAGAGAAAGATGATGAGAGTGGATACAGAGGGCACATTCAGGATTAAGGTAGAGACCACAGGACTTGATTGATTGACCGGGGTAAAGAGAAAGAAAGAGAAATTAATGTAACTACTGGGTTCTTAGCTTAACCAACCTGGTAGATGGTAGTATTATTTACTAAGTTAGAGGAGATTCATTTAACATAGTTTCAAAACATTTTTAAGCATATAACACAAAGGCTATTTATTTATTCTCATTTAAATATTCTATAGATTTAAACTGTATAAACTTGCATAAGCTCATTACAATTGAAATTTAGAAATTATTTTCATAAACCTAATAATGTTTCTCTCCTTTAAATTTAATTCCTTAACCATATCTTGGGCATATTGATAAATTACTTCCTCCAAGCTTATAGTCCTAGAGCTGGAAGTGTCTACAATGTTTATCATTTCTCAAATATTTGGCTAACACATGTGCCAAAAATTCCAGGAAAAGGAAACTCACCTACCCCAAGGACTCTAGCACCAAACTCAAGCTTTAAACCTATCTAATCATTAAAACACTCTTCCTTATATTGAGCCAAAATCTACCTCCTGGGGTATTTATCTAATAGTCCTGATTCTGCCCATCTGTGGTAAATAAATGGTGTCTAATCTAGGATAAACAACATTTGTCACTTGGCACCACTTTTAATTCTTCTGCTCACAGCAGACATTACTAATTGATCTCTGTACCCTTTCCTGCAGATCCAGCAGGCTTCATAATACCACTCAACAGCATTCCTGGCAGCCACTACAAATCAATAGAAGATAAAACTAATCCCTTCAAATCAAAGAAACATTTATTGAATGCTTATTATGTTGCTGCATTCATTCAAGGAATTCACTATCTACAGCTGTATGGAGATGATTATAAAACAACCTCATAAATATTATGATAAAAGAAGTATAGAATACTATGAAGGCACAGGAAAGGAATATCTGGATGAGATTAAACAGGATAAGGAAGAGTTGCCTTCTGCTACCAGCCCTTTAGTTGAATAGTTGTTATAGATCTCTCAAGTTTTTTCCACGCCAAATGCCTTTAGTATCTTCAAGCTCATGTGCTAAAGGAAAATGTTAGCATATTAGGGAAGGATTTCTAATCCATTTCTACATAAAAGGCACTTACAACTTGTACATAATTAAGATTAGAAAATAGTTGAGAAATGACTGTATGGTTCTAACGTGAAAGTATAAATCAAGAATTGTATACTCAGCCAAGAGTATAACCAACAGAGAGACACTGACAATTATGTAAAAGATTAGATAATCAGCACATGGAAGCTTTTCTCATACATACATACAAACTGACAATGAAATATAGCCAACCAAGACATTAATCTGAACAGCTCAATAATGGAAAAATAGTTATAAATAAAAAATGTATAGTGGCAAGCACTGACTATACTTAAATACAGAAATTAAGCAACTGTGAGTTTGGTAAAGTGATAATTTTTTCCTCTTTCCTAGCAGGGAAGCAGTGGATACTTTGGACAATTGAAACAGTCAAAAACATATTGATGCCAATTCCCTATCATCATAGCCATTTTCTTAACTTTATAGGTAACTTTCTCATTTTATGAACAAATACTTATTTTAAGGTCAATGATGCCTTCAATTTTATTTCTGTTCCTTCTATTTCAGTTACACTAAAGTAAAAATTAAATCAATGTTTTCTATCTTTATATGAAAATGTATCATCCCATTTTTAAAAATCATTTCTTTTGACTACCTAAATTTATCTCCTCCTTTCTGCATATATATTGGGAGATGTATATATGGAATACAGTCAGATGAGGTGGGTAACAATCATTTTTAGAAGGTCATATTTTGGGTCTTGTTTGAATTTTTCTAATGGTTATATATAATTTTTTCTACAAAAATAATAACCATATTTTTTAAAAAGGATATACTTTAAAAATCTATAATTTGAATTTTAGTCTTTTTTATTGATTTTAGTCTTATTTATCTACTCTTATTTATCCAAATATCTTCAGAATTCTCATCTGTAAAATAGGGATACTGTCTATCTCATAGGATGGTTGTGAGCTTTAAACAAATTGATATACATGAAATTCTCTCTAAATTGTCAAGTGTTTCATATTCATGTAATTTAATTCATTATTCACACAATATTACTATATGATTACATTCTAAAATAACCTATATTATTAATATGATATGTTATAATGTTAATGTTATATGGGATATCATACCTCATTAGCAATAAACTACAGCCATATATTAATATAATCACCTGAGCACAAGTAATCACAGAAAAAAGTATAAGAAAATTTAAATACAAAGTTGGTAAAGTTGGTCTTAGACAGAACAAGATAGATCCTACTTATCCATTATTAAAATACAATTAGATGGTGATGTATTTTTTCCTTTAATGACTAGTTAAGAACTAGATATACTGAGGGGGGAAAAAAGTCCAAGAAGTATCAAGTAAGATTTAGTCTTCATTAATAATTCCTCACCTTGAAAGGGCCTTTATTTTCTTAATCATTACAGAATTTCCTATAGGATTAAATTCTATCTCATAAATACCAGTAGTTCCCCCTAAAAGTTGTTTTAATCATAATTTTGAATTCTAAAGTGGTTCAACTAATTTCTGCCACATGTTTACACAGGGACTCTGGGAGATATTTTTCTACTTCTCCTATGGTTGTTTGAAGTCCTCTTCAAGCCTCCTTGTAAAGATATCTTTACAAGATTTATTGTAGATAAGGGCTTACAAATAATTATTGCAGATCATTAAGAGATGTTGATAAAATACTCAAATAAAATATAAATAAATATTCGGCTAGTTAAAAAAAAACAGAATCTGAACAGATGGAAATCTTATATAAGCACAGGATTATTATGGAATGTAACACCTCAATTTTTTCAATTTGATATTTTTCCATGCATATAACATGTAGTTTTCTTTTGAAGACTATTTTAAGAGGTTTTTTTTCTTCTTAGTTGATGACCTTTTCCTTTTCAGTCAGTTATCAAATATGATCAACTAAATTACTGAACTCAAATTATTTCCAAAAAGAAATAGTGAACTTGCTCAAATTTAAAACCAGATTATTTATCTCCCATACTTACCAGAGAATTTTAAACTTATCTGCTGCCAAGATTCTGAACTCAGTTCTGCATCTTGATTTATGTTTGATCTGGGCAAGCAATTTTAAGTAACTATAGATTCAAGCCTACAAGTAGTAAAGGTATAATTGGTAGAAACAGCACACAGAGGACATAAAGAAATTGAATTTGTATAAGAAAATGTCAGGGAAAAGCAAATTATATTTATTATTTCATATGCTAGGTTTCCAGCCTTTGATGTTTTTTCTAGGAATCTGGTAAGATAGGTCGGTTAATAGTATTTTAATCAATTGTTGGATGACATAAGGGAAATAAAAAACTCCAAACCTTTTTAACACTGGCCAAAAATAGAACAAGCTGTTAAAAATACTGGAGCATAGCTACTTGAAAATTATCTTAGCATTTTGGTGTTAGAGAAGGTCAAGCATGAAAATATTGTTAAATAGGCGGTGGAAAGCCAACCAAAAGGAGAATTCTTCACCATAAATGTGAAAAGGATTATTGCATTGGGAGCAAAATAAATCTATTTATTCATTCACTTAAATTCAATCTTCTTGAAATTTTTGTTTTATTAACACAAAGATTTAACATCACTAACAATAAAAATTTAAATGCTCTTCTGCTTAAAAACTTACAAAAGATAGGAAAAGGATGATGCTCATTGTTGGCAAAGGTTTAACAAAACTAATAAAAACACAAAATTATGATTGATGTCATGTTATTGTGGAGCTAAATCATAGGAATTATTTGACACATGCAAGTTCTATATAAATATAGAAAAGGGAAAAGGAACAACAACATTACTACTTTAAGGACATCCCTCATCTTAGTATATCTGGGTCCCAATTCCTGTGGAAATGCAGGAAAAAAATGGAAGCCTGTCTGACATTTAGAAACTAAGGAGATTTCATAAGTCTCATTTGCCCACTGGTGCCTAGGAGCCATCAAAGCACTCTTAGGATCAGCAAATAAGAGTACATTCTGCCCAAAGCTTTTATAAATCAAAACCAGATTTTCTTATTGTAATGAAAAAATATTTTTAAAGAATATCTATTCTTTTTCTCATCAAGTTCAAAACCATTTCCTTATCACACTCCAGTACCATAGCAACTGGTGAGATTATCTGGGTTTGATTTATAAAAGCATTGGCTCACTTTGACATAGAATGCCTATTCATGAATATTGAAAAAAATTTTCTGATGAAGCCTGATTTTCTTGACAATTTGTTCCCTAAAGTTTTACTTGGATCTTCACCCAAGACCATCATTAATAGAACTGAAGAACATTGCCTCTCTATAACACCCTATATATTAATTTTGTGCACAGTTTTCAAACTTACATTTTTCAAGGTTTGGCTTGCTTTCTTAACAGAATATTATGCAGAGCCCAGTATACAGGACAGATAAAAGTGGAGCTGGTAAGTTAAAAGCAGAATGAGAAACCAGCACTCCTCATGTTTAAAGTTCTACTTTTCTCTGGTAAAGTCCTAAGGCACATCCATTGAATCTTAAGGACAAGGAGAAGGCAGTTAAAACACCACAGAACTAGGGAAAAGGTAAAACAAAATGTTCTAGACAAGAGAAAATATAAGGCTGTCAAAAACAGAGAAACTAGAGGGCTATTAACACATCCCCTAATGGTGCATTCTAGAACTAAGATGCTGGCAGTGTTAGGGTTGGCCCTGGGCTCAACAGCTCTTAAATGTGAGACCGAAGAAAGCCCTCCTTGCAGGCCCTTTGAAGTTGTCCTTATCATTTAATTCACAGTTTTGGGGGAAGAGAAGGAAAGCAAGAAAAAACTTAAAAATTTTAAATATTTAAAATAAACATATATTTTATTTGTACCTAAGTATATTTATATTTCATTAAATTTTGATACAAGTGTTATCTATCATTTACTTTGACATGTGTCAGACCATACTGCTGTAACAGAATAACACAGACAAGATGATTTATAAAGAACAGAAATTTATTTCTCACAGTTCTGGAAACTGGGAAGTCCAAGATCAAGGTGCCAGCATCTTGTGGGAGCTCTTTCACAGTATCTACACATCAGATGGCAGAAGTGATGAATTCACCCCCCCAAGACCTTTCTATAGCAGCATTAATCCATTCATTAGAGCAGAGCCCTCATGACCTAAACACCTCCAAAAAGGCTCCACCTCCCAACACCGCAGCACTGGGGATCAAGTTTCCAACATATGGATTTTGGGAGACACATTCAGATCACAGCAATATGCAATATTGTTGATTCATTAAATATTAATTCACTTTTAATAGTTTCTTCCTTTGTAAAATAGTTAGCCTAGTCATCTGGTAGCTAAATTAAAAATTCTAAGTGCTAAGATACTTGAAACTACTCTACCCAATCCCCCTTAATTGCCTGGTCACTAATAATGGTTTTCCTTGATTTAAATATTTCCAATTCTTTTCCTATTTGTTTTTAAAGCAATTTTGCAGCAGAACAAGGAATGCTAAGATTCTGTTATTTAAGAAATGGCAGTATAGTGCAAAGAGAGATGATGAATGCATTTTTTGAAATCCAGACACATACTACATGAAAGATTTCAAATTTTCCTCTGCTGGGCAAGAAAGAGATAAGCTTTCCCTCATTTTTCTGACCTTGAGACTAAGTTCTCTTTCCTTCCATCCTAACCGTGCTGAATTTCCTTCTAGCCTCAATAGCCAATATAAGAAGAGGCTATGGGGAATTCAGTCCCACTAACAGAAGACCTGTGATTGACCTTGGAAATGACTTTCCCATGCAATTAACGAGATAAAGGGTGTCAGTTTCAAAAGTACCATAACAGTATCATGTGGGTTAATCAGACATTTGTGAGCAGAAATGGGATCCATTTATAACATTACTAAAATATGTTTTAAATTGATATTTTAATATATTAATGGCATATATAACATTATAATTTATAAATCAGTTCTGATTTTTTGTAAAAAATAATATCTCAAACATCAGTATAATCTGTAGACTATTTTTCTGACCTTTAGTAAATTCACAAGATTACCATATTCCTCTGATAGCACAGAGATGAATGAATGGTATATCATGTGGGCTCCACTAATATTTGTTCCCTGAGTTCTAGTAAAGACAATTCATCCATACAAGCTGGATAAGTATTTGTTTCTTTTTTTAATCGTTAGTTTGTGATTTTCTGAAAAATATTCTTGAATATTTCCCAGAGTGACAACTTAAAATCAAGGGATACAAACTGTTTCTGAAAAACTTTAAGAAAAATGACAGCCCAAACATTATTCTATCCTCAGGGTCACAGAGTCCATATTATCTGAGGTATAATCTGAAATACTCCTTTAGAAAATAGAAAATGGCCCCTTTCCATTTTCTTTTACATCAGCAAAGACATATTATAATAAGTTTTCAATATTAATACTCCATATTTTAAAGAGTATATTTAATGTTACAGAAGCAGAGTGCTTTCACATATATTCTTGGCATGTCTATGTGCCAAGCATTGCATTGACATTATAAAAATCCAAATAACACCTTCAGCAATTAAGACACTAACATACATAAAGCATGCCACCAATGCAAAGGACTAAGTTGAAAAAAATTATTTAAAATAAAAGGAAAAAAAGCATTTCATAAACAGATAAGCCCATTAAATGGGATAAATTAAATTAAAATGGACTGGAATAGTATTTATGACAAATGTAAAAATAAAACAGCCATCTAAAATTTTGATTTACTTCGCAAATTAAATTACATTTTGGACTTTTTTTATGCAAAGAACTCACCTTTTTTTTAAAACATAACCTGGTTCCCTATGTCTAAGATGCATATTTTTCACATTTAAATAGATATCTACATTTAACATAGAGTTATAATATCATTTTTTTCTGGTAAATTATTAATTAAATAGCATCTTAGAATCAATGAAATATAATATATGTGTATATTTTCCATTTTTATGGCAAACACTAATTTACCACTATCTTGTACTTTAAAACATCTTTGAAAAATAATTTCCCTATGGCTACCATAGAGGCATCTTGAGTAGAGATTGTGATTATTAATTAGGTATAAATAAAACACTATACCTGCTTCTCCCAAGGCAAAGCTTTTCAAGATCCTAAATAGAGATATGATACATTTTAGATTCTTTATAGTCCGTGGGAATATGTTTATCTTACATATGTAAAACATTAGAAATGTTCACTTCTCCCAAGTGAATTGGAGACTTTCATGAACACAACAGTTGGGTGATGCCTTTCTAACACTTCTAAGTTATTCCATGTAGCAAATGTTTATGGTCCTCCATGGAATTTTTTACCTCTTATAATCAGAGGCCAGTCCTTGCTTTTAAAGCACACAGTAGATTTAATAACCCTTTTCATTGTACATATTATAGTTGGTGTGTCCATTTTTTGAGCCTGCCATTCGATCATGAACTCACTGGAGTCAAGAATCACCCTAGTTGTCTCCTTATCCCTCACAGGCAGCATAGTATCTGATGCAAATTTTGTCAGTACTCAAAAAACAAGTGTAGAATGACAGTTATAATGGAAAATATACACCACAAGAACATGCTCCAAGAATAATAAAAGAACACTGTGTCTAAAGTTTCTCTTTTTCTCTCTGTGTTCAGATAGGGATTTATAGTAGTTTTTCCAGATCTACTAAGGCTGAAGACCCCTTCCTTTCTCATAAATGGTCTATCGGGCTTCTTCTGTTTTGGAATTAGAAGAGGATATGTTTTAGTTACACATACCACCTGAAATAGATCCAGATTTCTGCAGGGAAGTAGCAAGGTCTCTGACTTTTCCTCACAGAACTCCACACTAATGACCTGCTTCTCACCCCTTTATTTTTTGTATAATAAAATCAACTAAGATGAATTAGGGGGAAAGGGAGAAAAAAGCGTCACCACCACCACTGACTTTGCCTATATTTTTTGTCTTAGCAGCAATAAGGTATAAATATATATTAAAATCACCTCAGGGGAAGAGCTGACAGCTCCCCAGAAACAATAAAAAATAGCTCCCTGGGGAATGTCCCTAAAACTTGCTTCCTGATAGTCATCTTGACAATCTCAATATGAAATACATTCCCTCAACTGACTGAACTTTTTAAAAAATATCGAGGATATCTATCAGTTTAAAGTCCACGCCCACTGATTCTGTATCCAAGTGACAAAAATGGTTCCATCTTAAAAATAGGTGACAGCATTTCTGGTCTGAATAACCCTCATTAGACCCAGAAGTTAGACATGAAATATTTATTAAATGATAATAAATAAAGTAACAAATGAACAAAACTTTAAAAATCCATTTATATCATATAAATGGATAATCTGCAAAGGTGAAAACATGGCAAAATACAAACAACTGTAAAAAAAAAGTTCCAAATTTTCATTGGCAATAAAATCTAACTAATTTACTTATTATTCTAAGCCTCTTTAAAAATTGCCATGCAACTAGGTTAGGAACATAAATATTGCTCAACTTTACTTTCAAGAACATTAGTTAGGTATCATTTATCCCAATTATAGAAGTGAATACATGCTGTGGAAATTTATAAAAAACATAAAAATAAGAAAAAAAGAGTATTAAATAGATAATAACTCCATCACCCAAAGATAAGCACAGCTAAAAGACATATATAATTTCTTATCTTTGCAAGTGTCCTGTCTCATTTTCCAAAGGAACACTCTTCCTTATTTCTCTTTAAATCGCGTATATGCCATCATGTTTTGCTGCCCATCTACCAAGTCTTTTTTCATGTAGCAACATTCTCACATGATGAAACTCTAAGATATTTTCACAAAAATCTGAAGATTAAACAACTACTGTGTGTTCCTTTTATCTGGCATAAAAATGTACTGCCTTAGATAATTTTTTAAAAGAATTGACTCTTGTCTATTTTTCATATGTAATGGAAATCCAGAGTTGTCTAAAATGACCTGTAGAGGTGTAGAATAACACATTGTTTTAAATTAAAATTGTCTACCCATTTATGAGTAAAATAGAATAAATTATAGCCTTCCAAAGGTCTGATATTTATCAGAGACATAGCTTCTATGGCAGTTTCCTAATCATGATTTTTATTGCTAGTAATATAATAATAAATGTAAAGCACTGTCTACAACAGATCTAATTATAATCATGCCATGAGAAAGAAAAGGTTATATTCATGTATTTTATGAGAAAATTATTCTCTGTATTGCCATCTCTTTTTAAATGAAAACTTCTTTGAAATATTCTATTTAGAGATTGCAGAAAAGAATAATCAGCTTTGCAATCTGATTGCAACAAGGAAAAATACTATCATATGCAATGACTAGAAAAATAAACTATTATGGTATGTTTTTAAATGCTCGAGTCAAACAAATCCTACACTAGTAGCATTATCAACAAGAACTCTTAAATGTTTTAAAATTTTCTTAAACAGGCAAAAAGAAAGCACAAATTCTTTAAATTAGCAAATTGTTAGCAAAAAGAGTGCTGTGCTTCAATATCTCAGCTGCAAGAGAAACACAAATTCAGGTTACAAATCAATAATGTAACATGTATGAAGTTACATTGATAAAACTTCACATAACACTAAGCTGTCCACCAGACACCTGAATTTTGACTCTATAAACATCTCCAAGTGACCATCTACATTCCTAGATTTATAAGAATCCATTTTCCCCTATTGAAGACTTTTTATTTTTACTAAGCCCAAGAAGAATAAAGCAAATATGAGGAAAGGTTGGTAAGTGGTACACAAATCTTTCTAAGTGACACAGGATTGAAATGTCTGACTCAGACAATGTGCTCAATAAATATCTGTTGATCACATGAAAAAACATGCAATCAGGACAATAATCAGAATTGATTATGTCAAATAGAAGGCCTACATTAAAAAAAAAATAGTTTCCCTAACTCTTCCTACCACTTGAAGCATCATTTGGGTAAACAAATTCCTGTGTTGCAAACTTCTGATGCAAAGTCATTGATTATTCCCAGCCCATGATATTTAAGAAACAATAAGTGATAATAAATTTAGTCAAATCAACAACTGCTTGAAATGAACCTCAGTGAATAGGAGACTTAACAGGAAGAAAAAAGAAGTTTATGTGTTAGGGCCTAGACCAGACCTCAGCTCATGAGTGCCTTCTCTTTATTTCATTTCCCCTTTAAAGTGGTTACTTATCATTAGTGATTAACAATGGTAGACATTGTTAACAATGACTACCACACTTACAAGAACTTCTAGACTCTACTCCCTTGAACATCTTCAGCTTCCTATTCAGAAGTTTCACATAAAACCTACTCACTTTAAAGGGTATAATAAACTGTGAATAAAAGTAATATAATGCCATCCACACCCTTTGGTTCTATTGTGTTCAATGACCCTAGATTAAACTATTATAACTTCCCACCATTATGCTGATAGCTGAAATCATAAAAGTAGAGGATATAACAAATCACGGTTAGAGAAAATGAAACAAAAAATGGATCTTTACATTTAAGTACGACTAGCAATCATTACTCTTTGTTTTTACTAAGCCCAGAGTGACAAAGAGAATTTTGGAGAGGATGGAACTGTTCTATATCTTGATTTTTCAAGTATAAATTAAACATTTATAAAAACTGACCGTTTACTGGATCATAAATCAAGTTTTAAAAAATTTCAAAGATTTTCTATCACAATAATCCTATAACATTTTCTGTACATAAAGTAACTAATTAAATTCATAATTGACAAGTATAATTTTGTAAGTGTTCAGAAAGTTTTAAAAACTAAAAGCATTTCTAAATAAATCATTTGCCAGATACTTAATAATAATGAAAATTAGAAAATATTTCAAGTTTAATAATACTAAATATCAAAACAGCACTTAAAGGGAAATTTGTCCAAAAAAATGTTTATATTAGAAAGGAAGAAAGGCTAAAAATTAATGATCTAATATTCAAATTAATGAGGAAAGAATACAAGAATAAATGCAAAGGAAGTGGAAGAAATGAAATAGTAAATGTAAAAAAAGAAAATTATAAATAAAAAATCAAGATAAAACATGAAAATACTAGTTAAAAAGAGGAAAAAACTATTGGTTGCTAAGTCTCTAATATATAATAAGCACTGTGCTATCTGCTTCTTAGTATGATAATATAATTAAAATTTCAGATCAATCAAGTATAATTATATTTTTACTGTTAAATAACTTGCTAAAGTTCACTTGGTTAATAAGGTGGATATTAAAATACATGTCTCCCAGATCAAAAGCCTGTGGCTTTTTCCAATATATTTTAAACATCAAAAAAGGTATCACTTGAATTCCAGTCTTCATAGTCCATGCTTTGCCAGCTGCATATGATCATATAGCCTAAATAAATAAGTAAAACAGTTTTTACAAATTGACATATGGAGGAACAAATTATAAAGCTAACCATATCACTATTATTCAAAGTATAATAATTCATAGACCAGCATTGCCTGGAAGAAATACATAATCTCAGGCCTACCCTAAACATGTATATTAGAATCTGCATTTTCAACAAGATGACCAAGTAATTCAGACACATTAAAGTTTAAGAAGCATTGCTACATATATATAAAACTCATTAATCATCTGTTATCAAATTTTCATGATGAATCAATGGAATACTTATATCAAATGACCAGGGTACAAAGCACTGGGAGAAGTTAATATATCAGAGAATGGAATCAAGACTCCCAAAGATTTTGGAAGGCTAGAACCTGGCTTACAACCAAAAATGCCTACCTTTTGTTAAATGCCCTACTGTGTGTTATGCGCAATGTTAGCTTTGTTATTCACACAAAATGTCAATAAAACAATTATTATTAACCCTATTTTACAAATCATAAAAAATGAGGGATAAAGAATTTAAGAAATATCAGACTTAACATAAAGGTCTATTTGACTCCAGAAGCCCTGTGTTCTCCCCTGTGACACACCTTGTATTTTAGACTTAAAAAAAAATCGTATCTACATTTGAGATCAAGATGAATGGCATTGCATGTAAAAAAAAAAAAGCAATAGACAAGAGAATTGTAATAGAAAATAAATTCAACTTAAATAAATAGTGTAATATAGCACATATTATAACATTCACCCTTAGAAGTACCATGTGCATATTTTGGCAAGATCATCAAATTAGTCTGTATCTTCATCACTAATTTTGTTCCAGAGCTATATTTGTTAAACATGCATTAGACATTGAGTTTGGCTATTTATAAAAAAACCTAACTATAGCTTAAACAAGTTACTGAATTGTTTTTCTCTCACATCAAGAATAATTTAGAGACAGGCAATTCAAGGAGGGTACATCAGTTCTATTAATATAATGTCATTTGAGATCTGTCCTTTGATCTTTCTATTCAGTCATTGATACAGAATGATTGAGCCACCTCTTACTTCTGAATTACCAGCAGAAAGACAAAAGAGAGGTAAAAGGAAAAGGTCCATCAATGTAAGTGTATCCCATTTTAAGGGTATTTTCATGGAAACTACAGTCAACATTTTCTGCTTAAATGTGACTGGCCAGAAGTCAGTCAATGGCCATCTCAGAGAGTTAAGAAATCTGAAATTTTGTTGGATTTGTGTCCAATAAAACTGGCCTTCTGTTAATAAAAAAGAAAATGGATTTTAATAGAAAACTAGTTTTCTTTGCCACAAATTATTTAAAAAGGAGGAGGAGAAAAAAAGAAGAAAAAGAAGAAACCTTTAATTAAGAAATTAGATTATGTTCAGTAGAATGCAAGCACCAGAATGACCAAGGTGACTGAAAAACAAAAAGATATGAAGAATGGTTAAAGGTACCAGGGATATTTCAACTTGAAAGAGTGACCTGACAGCTGTCTTCAAATATGCAATGAATTACTTAACCATAGCAGCCAAAAGTGAGATCAGTAACTAAGAATTATAAAGGGTCAGAATTGAACTCGGTACATGGAAAATTATTTTACTAAGAGTCATCCAGTCAAAAAACTAGTAAAGCCAGTGAAAAAGTTCCCATCCCTAAAGAATTTCACCACAATCTGGGCGAATGTTTGTTAGGGATATTTTAGAAAGGCTATTTGTCAGATTAGGAGAAACTGAAGAGGTCTTCCAAGTCCATGTTTGGGTTCTAGTAACAATGATCACGTACTTTCTTTGCTTATCCTGCCCAAACTAATCAAATTTACAGGGTCAGAATTTAGCTAGTTCATCTACATTTGCTGCCTAAAACTGGTCAGTTATGGAAAATGCCCAAATATACTCATGTTGTAAAATCATTCTTGTTCATGCATAAGTATTTTCAAGAGGAACATCACTTCTAGGAAATAGTCTAGCACTAGATTCACTTGTTTTCAATAAAATTTATCAAATAAAACAAAGATACTTACTGAAGTTCAATCTACTGTGATTATGACATCATATTAAAGCAAAACATAAGCCTTTATTTAAAAAAAAATAGACCACTGGGTATAAAACAAGATTGCTTCCATCGTAATTTATTTTCCAATTAATTGCATAATTAAATCTCAAACCTCAAGAGAAAACACTCTGATTCAAGCTGCATATCAACCTATGGTTTTACTCATATCAACTGACAAGATGAGCAAAATAGTAATTATCATGAAATAGGCTAAAAATATGTACATCAATGTTTGTTCAAATGCATGACCTTATAGCTCACAAATCTATATATTTAAATAAAATCCTAGTCAAAAATTAATCAAATAAATATAGTGTAGACATTCAGTGTATAATATTTTAAAGAGAGCCAGGTAGAATATAGATTCATCAATTACCAAAAGACTGATATTACTTCTGTTAGCAGCTCACAAACATGGGAATACAGCCCAATATTGCAGTCACTATTGCTTATTTCCACATAATAAAATATATTCCTTATCTATTTTTCATATGCTACGTTACTATTATATATAAGAACAACATTTTCCCATAATATTCAGGAATTCCTTTATATATAGTCCAGTGATCTGCATTCATAAATTAAATAGAACCTTTCATGGGTCAAGATGAAAAAAGAGAACATTTAAGTATACACGATGTCTCAGAACTAGATATAGCAATAGAATTTTCAAACTGATATATTATCCAATCAATCAATAAGTGCTCAAAATCTATGTCTACAGAGGAGATTAAATTACAAAGAACCCTCTTTTTTCCCTCTACAAAAGTAGAACCTGTTCTATATTCAGATAGTAAAATTATCTAAATCTCATTTTTAAGGTATAATAGATTGTGCACCAATGGTAAGCTGGCAGAGTCATATATAAATAGGAAAGGAGGAAGTAAGGGAAAACAATATATAATTTGATCCATCCTGTCTCAAAGTCTATATGATTTTATATTTCAATATTTCATTTTATCTGTATTTTAGTTTGTTATGGTTGCATCTCTTTTGATAAGATTGCAATATTTACAAGGAGAAATACACTATTACATGAGAGTAAGTATGTTTACATCTATGCACACACCTTATTGAATGTTTATGGCCTCTCCCTTATGAAGTACTATTAAATATAAAAATAATAAAAATTAGATTGCAATTTAAAAATAAAGTAACACACTAGTCAATAACAAAAAATGAAGACTAACAAAAATATTTACTAGGACACTTAAAAAATTTAAAATAATATGAAGAAACAAATATTGAACTACTGCCATATATTTTTCACAATACAGTTACATTTGAAACTCTAAGAGTTTGCCCCAGAAAAGCATATTAATTCTAATCTGAGCAGGAATGAGAGTGATTGATACATAGCACCTAGATGACATAATTGTATTGAAGAATGATTTTAATAATAGAAAATAGGTCAGAAAAATAATGCATATTTCCTTGACTCATTTTTGACAATCCAAACTAAAGAATTTTAAATTTAATATTTAAAATCAGGTGTTTGAACTCCTAAATTAATTTGACTTCAAAACTATCTCAGAAACAATAACTTAAAAATATTTTATAATATTTTACAGAATATCTAGACTCTTGAGAAGATACATCTCTCACAAATTGTTTTATTCTGAGCATCAACAGTATTCTGAAAATCCAGTAAATTATTTTGACTATATTTAATTCTCTTTTATGGATAATATATGCAGTAAGTCATACTGTTGAATTTTATAGCTGTGATAAAATGGAGCTAATTATGACTTTAAAAAATTTAGATAATAAATTTTGTAAGACTATTCCCATAATCTTTTTTCCTAATTCTTAACATTTTTTAAAAAATATAGTTATTCAATTATTACATCTATTAATATAATAATAACATAAAGTACAGCTTCCTAACAGAATACCAAATCTTTGAAGGCAATCTAATCACAGGATCTATATAATTTTCAGATTTCTAAGCCCCAAGTGGGCTTCATCCCAGAATGCAAGGATGGTTCAACATATGTATATCCATAAATGTGATTCATCACATAAACAGAAGCAAAAACAAAGACCATATAATAATCTTAATAGATGCAAAAAAAGCATTTGACAAAATTTCAGCACCCTTTCATGATAAGAACTCTTAAGAAAATAGGCAAAGATGGAACATACCTCAAAATTAGAAATGCCATATGTGACAAACCCACAGAAAACATCATAGTGACCGGGAAAAATTGAAAGCATTCCTGCTTAGAACTGGAACTACACAAAGTTACCCACTGTCACCACTTCTGTTCAACATAGTACTTGAAGTCCTAGCCAGAGCAATCAGGCAAGAGAATAAAATGAAAGGTATCCAAATAGGGAAAGAAGAGGTCAAACTACCACTCCTTGTTGATGATATGAACTTATATATGGAATCTAACCCCAAAGATTCTGCCAAGAGACTGCTGGAATTGATAAATAAATTCAGCAAAATCTCAGGTTACACAACCAATGTTCACAAATCAGTAGCATTTTTATACACCAACAGCAGTCAAGCTGAGAATCAAATCAAAGACTCAATACCTTTCACAATTAGCAATAAAGAAAATAAAATACCTAGGAATATATTTAACCAAGGAGGAGAAAGACCTCTACAAGAACTATGAATCACTGAGGAAGGAAATTGCAGAGGATGGAAACAAATGGAAAAGCATATCATGCTCATGGGTCGTCAGAATCAACATTGTTAAAATGTTTATACTACCCAAAGTGATTTACAGATTTAATGCAATCCCCATTAAAATACCAACGTCATTTTTCACAGATGTAGAAAAAATAATTCTACGCTTTGTATGGAAACAGAAAAGAGCCCAAATAACCAAAGCAACCTTAAGCAAAAAGTACACATCAGGAAGCATCACTTTACCAGACTTCAAGCTATACTACAAGGCTATAATATAGCAATACAGCCTTGTAGTATAGCTTGAAGTCTGGTATGGTACTGGCACAAGCATGGTACTGGCACAAGAAGAGAGACATAGACCAATGGATCAGAACAGAGAGCCCAGCTATAAAATCATCCTCATATTGCCATATGATCTTTGACAAAGCAGACAAAAACATACACTATGGAAAAGAAACCCTATTCAATAAATGGTGCTGGAAATATTGGATAGCCACAAGGGAGAAAACTGAAACAGGATCCTTACCTCTCATCACTCACAAAAGTTAACTCAAGATGGATAACAGACTTAAACCTGAGGCATGAACCTATAAGAATTCTCGAAGAAAATGTTGGAAAAACTCTTCTAGATATTGGCCTATGAAAAAATTAATGAAGAAGACCCCAAAGGCAATCACAGCAACAAAAAAAATTAATAAATGGGACTTAATTAAATTAAAAAGCTTCTGTACAGCCAAGGAAACAATGAATAGAGCAAATAGACAACCTATAGAATGGGAGAAAATATTTGCATGCCATACATCCTATAAAGGGCTAATAACCAGAATCTACAAATAATTCACGCAAATCAGCAAGAAAAAAATCAAACAACCCCATAAAAAATGAGCAAAAGACATGAAGAGAAGCTTTTCAAAAGAAGATAGACTAATGGCCAACAAACATATGAAAAAATGCTCCACATCTCTAATTATCAGGGAAATGCAAATCAAAACCACAATGAGATATCACCTAACTCCAGTGAGAATGGCTTTTTATCAAAAAGTTCCAAAACAACAGATGCTGGCATGGGATGCAGAGAGAAAAGAACACTTATTCACTGTTGGTGGGACTACAAACTAGTACAACCTCTATGGAGATACTGCAAAGAACTAAAAGTAGAGCTACCATTTGATCTAGCAACTTCATTTCTGGTTACTTCCCTAAAGTAAAAAAATCCATTTTATCAAAAAGACACTTGCACTTGAAAGTTTACTGTAACACAATACACAATGGCAAAGATGTGGAACCAACACAAATGTCCATCAATACATCAATGGATTAATAAAATTTGATACATGTATAACATGGAGTACTACTCAGCCATAAAAACATGGTGAGTTAATACCTTTTGTAACAACCTGGATGGAACTAGAGACCATTCTCTTAGGTGAAGTATTGTAAGAATGGAAAAAACAAACACCACATATACTCACTATTAAATTGGAACTAATCAATCAACACTCATGTGCACGTATGGAAGTAAAACTCAACAGAAATCAAGCAGGTTGGAGGAGGGAGGAGGGGATGGGTAAAATCATACCTAATGGGTACAATGTACACTGTCTGGTGATGGGCACACTTATAACTTTGACTCAAACCATATAAAAGCAATTTATGTAGCTAAAACATTTGTATCCCTGTAATATTCTGAAATCTAAAAAACAGAAAAAATTGTATATTCTTTAAGAACACCTGCACTCGAATGTTTATTGCAGCACAATTACAATTGCAAAGATGTGGAATCAACCCAAATGACCATCAATTCATGGGTGGATTAATAAAATCTGGTATATGTATACCATGGAATACTACTCAGCCACGAAGAAGGATGACTTAATGCCTTTTGTGACAATATGGATGAAACTGAAGACCATTATCCTAAGTGAACTATCTAAGGAATGGAAAAACAAACAGCATATGTACTCACTATTAAATTGGAACTAACTGATGAGCATACATGTGCATAGAGGGAAGTATAATTCAGTGAGAATCAATCGGGGGGAGGGAGAAAGAGTGTATAGGCAAAAACTTACCAAACAGGTACAATGAACACTATCTGGGTGACAGACACACTTACAACCCTAACTCAAGCATTACAAAAGCGATCCTTGTAACCAAAAACATTTGTACCCTCATAATACTTTGAAATAAATAAAAAATATACATATAAAAAATAAAAACACAGGGCCTAGTATTACTAAATTAGATACAATTGAGAAGTAATTCAACATTTTTGGTTTGTACATAGCACTTTGAAATATGTGACACTTTAGAGATCAATTCAAAAATTAGTTAAATGTAGCCCAATGAAATATAGATTTTAACAATATAGATGTTGCATGTATAATAGAGACTTTGTGCATAATCTATTCTAAATATAGAAAAATCTTTAACACATAATTTCTGGACCAAGAAACACTAAGTGTAGTTAAGTGTTGAACTGGGTGATCTTTAGTGGTACAATAAAAAAGGCAATAGAGGGTTTTATGAAATAACCAAACTATTAAAAATGGAAAGACAATACAGATTTTAACACATTTTAAGCAAATTAATGTCTCCTAAGCCTGCCTCCTGATAGAGTCTAAACAATTGATATTGCTTGTTAATCACTTTCAGGAGAAAAAAAGAAATTACTTCACTATCATAGGTTTTCCATCTTACCGTAAAAGTTTAAACTCTGAAATATTTTGGAGTTACAGTCTTGGTAAATTTAATAGCAATATAAGAAATAGTGATCATATTCATGAATAAACCAGAGGAATACAAAAAATTAGTAAATACCAATGCACAGAGACATTGTAGATGTGATTAAGAGTTTGTGTTTTAATTATAAATTTTTTAAAAATTTTTTAAAATTTATTTTATTTTTTTTTATTTCAGAATATTATGGGGGTACAGCACTTTGGCTATTTATATTGCCCATGCACTGCCCATGTCAGAACTACAATCATGGACAACCCCAAACTGTGCTCCCCACATCCATTCAGGAGAGTTTTCCCATCCCCTCCACTCTCCTCCTGCCTGTCCACCCCTGATGAATATTATTGCCATGTGTGACATAAGTATTGATCAGTTAGTACCAATTTGATGGTGAGTACCATTGGTGCTTGTTTTTCCATTCTTGTGACACTTGCTTCAAAGAATGGGCTCTAGCTCCAACCAGGATAATACTAGATGTGTTAATTCACCATTGTTTTTTATTGCTGAGTAATACTCCATGGTATACATATACCACATTTCATTAATCCACTCATGTATTGATGGGCACCTGGGTTGTTTCCACACCTTTGCAATTGTGAATTGTGCTGCTATAAACATTCAAGTGCAGATGTCTTTATTATAGAATGTCTTTTTTTCCTTTGGGTAAATACCCAGTAGTGGAATTGCTGGATCAAATGGTAGTTCCACTTTTAATTCTTTGAGGTATCTTCATATTACTTTCCATATAGGTTGTACTAATTTGCAGTCCCACCAGCAGTGTCTGAGTGTCCCTATCTGTCTGCATCCCTGCCAACATTTGTTGTTTTGGGACTTTTTGATATAAGTCAATCTCACTGAAGTTAAGTGATATCTCACTGTGGTTTTGATTTGCATTTCCCTGATGATTAGAGAAGTTGAGCAATTTTTTATATGCTTGTTGGCCATTATTCTGTCTTCTTTTGAAAAGTTTCTGTTCATGTCCTTTGCCCTTTTTTTATGGGGTTGTTTGATTTTTTCTTATTGATGTTCCTAAGTTCTATATAGATTCTGGTTATCAGCCCTTTATCAGATGTGTAGCATGGAAATATTTTCTCCCATTCTGTAGGTTGTCTGTTCACTCTAGTGATAGTTTCCTTGGCTGTGCAGAAGCTTTTCAATTTGATCAGGTCCCATTTATTTATTTTTGTTGTTGCTGTGATTGCTTTGGGGGTCTTCTTCACAAATTCTTTGCCTAGGTCAATGTACATAAGAGTTTTTCCAATGTTTTCTTTGAGAATTCTTATGGTTTCACATCTTAGGTTTAAATCTGTTATCCATCGTGAGTTGATTTTTGTGAGAAGTGAGAGATGTGGTTCTAGTTTCAGTCTTTTACATATGGCCATCCAGTTTTCCCAGCACCATTTATTGAATAGGGAATCTTTTCCCCAGTGTATGTTTTTGTGGAATTTGTCAAAGATCAGAAATTTTTATAAATCCTATTGCAATGTCCAAAAATCTTTCAATTTCTTTAATCTGAATGTTGTAAGGAATTTGTTTTTATTTTTGCTTGTGTGTGTAGGTGTGTGTGTGCGTGTAGACATTGCACATAAACCAATTGTTTTCTGGATTCAGGGTAAAAGATTAGCTGATAAACCCATTTCTTTCCCACTGCCTAGAATATTAAGTATAGATCACAACACCAGTTTTCCAAAGCAGATTTGTTCTATACTCATCTTTCACTTGCTTCTACATATCCTATTTCTCACTTCTTTGATTATTTTCATATAGTCCTGAATTGGGGCATGATGATTCCTCTTAAGAAAAAGAATTTCCTAAGGTCAGTCCTTCAAAAACAGTTAGGCCTTCAAATTCTTCCACAAATAATAAGATTCCAACCGATCTCTAGTACTCAGAATCAGAGACATAAACATTTAGTTCCAATATCCTTTCTCTTGTCACTTTCCTCTTCCAAAATTTTCAAAATTATTTTATACCCAGAATTTAAATGACAATAGAGACAATATCAGCAATGAGCGTTCTCTCTTTCTCCCCTTTATTTTTCTCTTACATAGTGTTGACTTCCTTATCCAAATCATTTTCTCTGGTAATAAGCAGAGCTTATTTAGGTATTACCTAAATTACCTTATTAGGGTAGATAAATTTCTTATCTACCCATTACAACCAAATCAGATGAGAATGAAAATTGTTCATTCATCCCAATCCATATTTAGATACAGCAAATAATACTGTCCACTTTAATTTTATTAAAAAGAAGCTATATTTTAAAATTCAAGAGTCATCAAAGGGATACCATGATATGTTCACTGCAATGCAGGAATACCTATCCTTTTTGCCAATCAGATAGAAAGGCTACCATTGCAATGTTGAGTGCTGAGTGAAACCATACAGTATTTAACATTCAACAAAACATGAAGTTACCAAACAAATGCAAAGTGAGGGGATAATAAACAAATGTGCTATACAGTGTGGAAGTAAGATGCAAGTGATTCAGGATCTGCAAAACAAAAGGCCAAATTTATTTATTTGCATCTCTCAACTCCTCAATTGGATTAAAAGAGTGGAATACTGCCCTTTTTATTCCTCTTAGTTATATCATTGTCATTATCTAGTCCCATGTCATCAACATAGAAGATTCTTAAATGGACTGAACTAAGAGAAGAAACTAATGCAGACCTGTAGTCATAAGTAGACTGTCCACACATTTTTTAATAGACATCCATTGAAATAAAAGATCAACTTATTTTTTATGTGCCATTTTCCACACTCTCAGTTACAAAATCCACATTCTCTTTTCCATTTTAGGTATATTTACTTATGATTTTTAAAAAGTTAGATGATAAGTATGTGGAAGGAGAGGTATGTTTTCAGATTTTGAAGTAAAGAAATCTTGGCAAATGTTCCCTCAAAATTTTTCAAATGATGTATATAGCTCTTTGAAAGCTTGTCGAGAGCATAGGGAGTGTTTTATTAATCTTTATTTCTCAAAGCATATTTAAGTGCTCAACAAATGGGGGTTTTAAGTCAGGTAAGTCACTTGAATGGATTATTAAATTGAACTGAACAGACTTTCTAATTGCATCTGTAAATAGAAAGGCCATTCAGGCCAGGACTTGAATCATTGGGATCAATAATCTGTTATCTTTTCAGGTTAAAATAAAGACATGATTAGTACTAATGTTGGCCTTTTTTCCCCCTCCTTTCAGTCATTCACTTGTTTTCCAATGCAAGAGTACATGTAATTATCCAAGGAATAAAACCTGAAAAAAATAGCACTAGAGAAAGTATGGTTACTGTATGAACACAGAACTAACTTCTAAATGCATACTGATGTACCTAGAAAGTAAATTTTAGGGGACTTCTCTTGAGTGGGCACTGTGGGTTGCTGGGCAGCCCAGACACAGAGAAGAGAGGAAGAGTAGCAGGCCACTGAGTAAACTTCCAAAATAAGCCCACATCAGATATTCTGTTGAAAGAAGGGACTGATAGCTCCCAAGGCATCCTCTAGCTTGTGAGTAACATCAGTGCCTGCCAGGTGATTGCCAAAGCTATAAGAACCACCCTGGGTCTATGCAGCATGGACAAGCTTGTTATGGATGGCTGAAGCAAAGCAATAATTTCTAATGATGGGGCCATACTTTTGAAACTCCTTGATGTTGTCCATCCTGCAGCAAGACTTTAGTAACATTGCCAAATCTCAAGATGCTGAAGTCTCTGATGGCACCACCTCAGTGACCTTGCTGGCTGCAGAGTTTCTGAAGCAGGTGAAACCATATGTAGAAGAAGGTTTTCACCCCAGATCATCATTTGAGGTTTCTGCACAGCCACCTAGTTCACAGTTAACAAGATCAAAGAGATAACTGTGACCATGAAGAAGGTGGATAAGATGAAGCAGAGGAAGTCCCTGGAAAAGTGCACCATGACAGTTCTGAGTTCCAAGCTGATCTCCCAGTAGAAAGCCTCCTTCACTAAGATGGTAGTTGATGTGGTGGTGATGCTCGATGATTTGCTGCAGCTTAAAATGATTGGAATCAAGAAGGTACAGGGTGGAGCCCTAGAGGAGTCTCAGCTGGTAGCTGGTGTTGCATTCAAGACTTTCTCTTATGTTGGGTTTGAGATGCAACCCCAAAAGTATGATAATCCCATGATTGCCCCTCTAAATGTTGAACCTGAGTTGAAAGCTGACAAGGATAATGGTAAGATCAGAGTCCACACAGTTGAGGATTATAGGGCAATTGTTGATGCTGAGTGGAACATCCTTCAGGACAAGTTAGAGAGGATGCATCATTCTGGAGCCAAAATCATCTTGTCCAAACTCCTCATTGGAGAAGTGACCACCCAGTACTTTGCTCAAAAGGACATGTTCTGTGCTGGCCGAATACCTGAAGAGGGTCTGAAGAGGACACTGATGGCTTGTGGAGGCTCAATCCAGACCAGTGTGAATGCTCTGTCAACAGATGTGCTAGGCCACTGCCAGATGTTTGAAGAGACCCAGATTGGAGGCGAGAGGTACAATTTTTTTACCGGCTGTCCCAAGGCCAAGAAATGCACCTTCATCCTCTGTGGCAGGGGTGCTGAGTGGTTTATGGAGGAGACATAGCAGTCCCTGCATGATGCCATCACCATCATCAGGAGGGCCATCAAAAACGATTCAGTGGTGGCTGGTGATGGGTCCGCTGAGATGGAGCTCTCCAAGTACCTGTGGGATTACTCAAGGGCTATTCCAGGAAAGCAGCAGCTGTTGACTGGAGAATATGCCAAAGCCTTGGAGATTATCCCATGCCAGCTATGTGACAATGCTGGCTTTGATGCCACAAATATCCTCAACCAACTGTGGGCTCAGCATGCCCGGGGGGCACGTGGTATGGGGTGGACATCGACAACCTGGACGTTGCTGACAACTTTGAAGTCTTCCTGTAGGAGCCTTCTATGGTACGGATCAATGTCCTGATAGCAGCCTCGGAGGAGAGCAGCCTTATTGTGTCTGTAAATGAAGCCATCAAGAACCCCTGCTTAACTGTGGACACTGGCCAGGGCTGAGGTCACAGCAGGACCCATTCAGAGGCACCCCACCCACCACATGACTGGTTGGCGGGCTGGCCGCAGGGTGTGCTTACTCTCTCTGGTTTGGTTAACTGGTGTTAATGAGGAAAGGATAGTAATTGCCCACTCTGCTCTCACTGGAGGTTATTTAAATAAAACTTAAGACTTAGAGAAAAAAATAGAAAGTAAAGTTTAAATTTTACATAGATATATGAAAAAAGCATTACTCATCCTCCATCCCTGCCACCTCTAATATTGACATTTCATATGCATCCCTCCACAACTTCTACATGCAAAAAGATATGCTTCTATACGCACATATCCATGGATTGATTATTTTGTTTGTTGTTGGTGTTTTATATAGGCATTAATCTTTGAGGGAAGACAAACATGTTTGTTTGATGATTGATCCAGTCTCCTGAAACTGCCTGGCAATGGGCTGGCTGGGACCAGGGTTTTCTTCCTCTCCAAGCAAACGGTGCTGTGAAGGACGTTAACTTCCCTCGATGTGTACAGTTGGTAGGCATGTGACATTTTCATCACTTTCTTACTAGCTGATACCCTGATTCAGACTATTTTTCCAAACTCAGATTGTTGTTTTCCCCCATTTTTGTTCTCACTTTTATACTCATTTCTCATAAAATAAGAGCACCAAAGTAGTAGGTCACTTTCCTGGAACAAAGTCCCTTGGTGTGCCCTGCTGTGCCCATGGAGGAAGCACACATTCTGCAGAATTCCAAGAAAACTGGAGATTTACATGTGTCTATGATCTTCCCATGACCTCCAATCAGGCCAAGGTGACACTTCAAAACCTCTGTACCTCAGTGGCATTAAATGTAGGGTGAGCACCACTACCTAGTATATGTCAAAAGCTTTTAACTGAGCATATCAACAGTGGGAGATATTTCTCTAGGGTTATAGCAGATCACAGTGAAGGTAATGTGGTCTGTGTACCAAAGATGCCCTAAAGCAGGTAGGTCATTTGACCTGGGTAGAGTACCTATTAATATTAGTATAATCTTTAGTGAAACTGCACTCTAATTTGGTACTTTATTTATTTTGAGGCAACAGTAGTTCCTGGCTCACAAGAAACTTCTCAATGAAAAGAAGCTTTTTCATTTCTGTTAATAATCATTAGCAATGCATAGGCTTGTAAAATGATTCAAAATTAATAATAGCTGCCATTTATTTGGCCCATATAATAAGTCAGGTCCTGTTTAGGAAAATGACATGTATCATTCTGTTAGATTCTATAATTATAGAAAATAGATTCTAGAATCTATTTAATACAAAATTATTAGTATCTACAGCTTACCATGCACTGGTTTAGGTAATGGAGATATAATACCCTTGTAAGAGACATAGATAAAAAATGAATACCTATAAGAGTAAGAGACAGGATAGGCACAGGATGCTTACACTTTGGGAAGTGTAATCTAATTTCTGACTTGAAGATTAAATCAAGAGATGGCCAAGCGGGAATATGAGGAAAGAAATTCCAACAGAAAATAGCATTTGCAAAAGACTGGAAAGTAGACCTGCGTAAGTTACAGAAATAAAGGTGGTTCTGCCTTTATGACTATACAAAGAAGGGAGTCATGAGAGATAAGCCTGAAGAAGTAAACTAGTGGTCAGATGAAGAATGGTCAAGTAAAATGTGCTAAACATTTTGGCTAAAGTGGAGCTGTACAAGAAAGAAAAATTAGTAGATTTAAGAGATAACAGAAGGTTGAATGGACAGTGACTGATTGGATATGGTCAGTCAGGAAGATGGGAGATTCATGAAATCACCCAAGGTCTACGGTGGGATGGAGGTCTCATTCATAAAGAAAAGAAAAGGAAGATAAACAACGGTACAGGTTGCTTTGGGTGGTGAGAAAAACACAGAGATTGGGAATTCCATTTTGGAAATACGAGTTTGAGATGCTGTGGGACAGACAAGTAGATGCAGCTAGTAGTAGTTGGATATATAAGGCCGGAGTTCTAGAAGATATTTGGGTTAACAATTTAGATTTGTAATCATCAGCATATAGCTGAAAACTAAAGCACACAGAGAAAGAATGGACAGAAAAATAGTAGGGGGAAAATACAGTATCACAAAAGCCAACAATAAGAGCTTTTGTTTACTTAATTTTATGAATTATATTTATAATTTATAATCTGATCCAAGTAGTAAAATGTGCATTAAATGCAGAATGAATGACACAGTCTCCATCCTAAGGAGTCATTAGTAACACTTTGGCGTATATCACACCAGACATTTTCTATGCATGTCTAAAAACATATACCTACATACATAAACACAAATATTTACACAGTAGGGATCATATTATATACTCTGGAACTTAGTTGTTTTATTTAAAAGATTGTAAATATCTTTTACTATCAGTACATGGTCACCTATGCTATTCTTATTAATGGCTACATCATATTCCACTGTATAAATATGTAATAATTAAATATTTTGAATTTATATTTAAATGTTTATTATAGAAATAATTCAAGGACATTGTGAAAAAAATAATGAGAAAAATAAAAAATTTAAAATATTCCTCCTCTGTTTCAGAGTCAACCAGTGTGAATCTTTTTACTTTTTTAGGAAATCTGGAGGTTAAGGTTTCAAATATTATACTTAAAATTTTATTATATAATTCATCAACTTTAGATCATTATTTCCCACCTATAAAAGATGAGAAATTTAGGGAACTTATACAATTTCTCCTCTTCCTTTCCTTCCGCATCCAAATCTATTTTAGTTTGCCATTTTAATTTCTTTTTGGGTTTGTGCTTATTATTTATTTATTTATATAACAGATTGTAATTTATTTTTCTTAAGTTAACATTTAATATCATCTATTTTCACCTGGATTAAAAAAAAGGAAATTAGCTACTTAGCTACTGTCCATCTTTTCTTCTATTTTCAAAATTTTTTATAGAAAATATTTTTATGTTTTTAAGGCTTATAACTTTTACATTCTCATGAAAATATAAATTGTAAAGAGGTTTCCTTTATTTCTATAGCTTAATACTAGAAATGTTAAACTATTGTAAAGAATTTAACATATGATTATGGAAACATTATGTACCCTAGAATCAAAAAGTGAAATTGAACCCACTGAGATGCAAAATCATGCTATCGCAAACTCTTGTTTCTGGCTTCCTACCCATCTTCTGGATAAGAATCAGTTGTTACACTATATTTGTATTCCATATTGTCTCAATTTTTTTGAGAGGGGTATGTCTTTTTACTTTTGGGAAAACTTCCTAAAGTGATGGTTTTCACAGAGTAAATAAGCATTGTAAAGTGTCTGAGTTATTACATGTCTGAAAAAGTGTGTATTTTACCCTCACATTTCATTGATAATGTATCTTGATATAGAACTCTAGGTTCAAAACAATTTTTCTCTCAGACTTATGAAGCCATTGTTCTAGGGTCCCGTGTTGCTAATGAGAAGTCTGGTATCTTTCTAAATGCCAATCCTTTGAAATCAACATACTTTGACACAATAACTTTGTTTTGGTTATTTCATTCTGGATGGTTTTAAGATTTTCTCTTTAACCTTGATATTCTGAAATTTTACTGTTTGTATCCTTTTCATTAATCTTGCTCAGCAATTAAAAACTTGACTTTTCCACCCATGTATGCAGAAAAATAAGGAAATTAATGTTTCTCTGCTCTCCATCTAAAATTCCTTTTAGACATGCAGTGGGTTTTTTATCTCATTTTCTTGTTATTCAACTTTCCTCATAATTTTCATCTCTTTTTCTTTTTTGTCTAAATTCTGATTTAAATTTTCTGATCAGATTCTGATCATATTTTCTTGATTTTTTTCAGATGACTTGTTGCTGTTGTTTGAGATAATTTCTTCTACTATGTACCTTAACTATTTTCATTTTTACCATTTGTACTTTGACTACCCTTTTATTTCCACACTCATTTCTTACATTTATAATGAATCTTTCCAATAGATTCAATTTACACCTAAATATTTTTAAAGGCAATTAGAATTATTATTAAGTTTTCTGTTGTTCTCTTCATCATCTCTATTTCCTCCAGGACTATTTTTGGGTTTTTTTATTTTTATTTTTTTTACTTTATCTTGGTTATTCTCTTTGATGGCATTGATTTTCTTCTGATGTCATGTTGTTGTCCACTCATAAATACAAATGAAGTACTATGTTAACTGTTATAGTATGCATGGCAAAACTTGTTTCTCACCAGTAGGTCTCTTCTAAATGACTGCTCCCTTGAATTGGAGAATTGATGGAAATTTCTATATAAATATTTGGGTATGTCAACAGGTAATCTTCCTATATAGATAAAAAACAGGAAGTCATATACCTGCCAGAGCAAGGAGGCCTTAGTTTGGCAGAGGAGAAATCTTTTACTGCTGGATGAAGCCACGTTTCTTTTTATTTCTCCTCTTTTTTTTTTGTCTCCAGCAGGAGTTGACATACATAATAAGTTTTAATGGAACACAGTCATATGCATCTGCTTATGTAGGTGCTTTCATGCTGTAATAAGAGAGTTGAGTAGCTGCAACAGATACTACATGGACTGCAAAGGCTTAAACTACGTAATCATTTGTTTAAAACATTTGCCAATTCCTGGTCAAGGCTACCCGTAGGTTCTGTGATATTTCTTTCTCATCCCCTAATACTCACTAGTAGCTGTGCTCAGATCACTTTGTGTTTAGGGAAGAATTTTTAGGAATTATCTTGGCTCAAAAACCCCAATTGCTTGATACTTGGTTTACATTAGGAAAGAAATGCATCTCTCTCAGGTGTTCTAAAGGTGTCTACTTACTAAACTACCCGGTTGATTCACATTGGTCTTTGTATTTGTGGACCTGGAAGATGGAGCATCTCTGGACTTCCTTGGGAAACCCCTGTTTATCTCTGGTGTCTTCAGCTCCAATTTCTGCAATATATTCCACATCAATCCTATGCTGTCTGCTTTCCATATTTCAACTATCGTATAAAATTTCTGATCCACTACTTGTGTTACTTCTTGTTTATTGTCTCTGTAACAGGGTCATATCTTCTGTTTTCATGAAATTTCGTATAGGTTTAGGAAAACTTTGGAAAGATGTGAGCTACATTTTTGTGCTCAAGATGTCATCTGGAACATGAAACTCAAAAAAATTTTTACAAGGAGGAATAATCAATATTGCTAAATACTGCAGAGACTTCAAGTGAGATGTCAGTGGAAAAGTGGCTGTAGATATAGAAACAAGAATGTCATTGGTTACCTAGGAGATAGCAGGTTAAGCGGAATAGTGGGGCAAGAGGGCAGAGAGCAGTAGCTTAGGGAATGACTGAGAGATTTGAAGAAATACACAAAGTGAACATACACAACACTGTAATGTTTGTAGAGGGGATGAGAGAAATAGGCTGATATGTGGCTGGAGATATGTGATTAAATTATGAACTTTACTTATTTATTGTTATTGCTTTTCATTTAAGATAGAACAGAATATATCAAATTTAAAAGTGGAAGCAACTTTGAGGCAGAAAGGTAAAGAAAAGAGAGGGAGAGAGAGGTAATAATTCATGAAAAGGCACTCTCTAAGAAGCAGAAAAGGGGTGGGCTCAGTGGCTCACACCTGTAATCCTAGCACTGTGGGAGGCCTAGGAGGCGGGAGGATCACTTGAGGTCGGGAATTCAAGACCAGACTAAGCAAGAGTGAGACCCTGTCTCCACAAAAAAAAGAAAAGCCAGCCGGGCGTGGTGGCGTGCACCTGGAGTCCCAGCTACTTGGAAGGCTGAGGCAGGTGGATCCCTTCAGCCCAGGAGTTTGAGGTTGCAGTGAGCTATGATCATGCCACTGCATTCTAGCTGGGGCCAAAAAGCGAGACCCTGTCTCCAAAAAAAAAAAAAAAAAAAAGAAGCAGCAGAAAATAATAGAATCCTGGCACAGATGGACAGATGGAAGAATTCACTGTGGGTATGACGACGGCAGACAGGAGGAGAGGAGGAAATGATGGGTGTGGATGCAGTCTAGCAATTGATGGCAGTAAGTTGCAAAGGTTTTCATCTCACTACTTTTATTTCTATTTGAAGCATAAGCTGAGAATATACAGTAGGTATTAATTAATCTAGGAAGTTCAGAGAGGGTTGAAATAACTGCCACAGATAATGGAAGAGAGTGAGACCTTGGATAATACTGAAGCACTGAGGAAGTACTGAGGGTCCAACTCAGGGTAGGTATCATTCTTTTGTGGTGAGAGGAGCTTCAGTTTCTAATTGTCCGAAATAGCTTTCCACAGCCTGAATAAGAGTGCAAAAGAAGCACACACTTGGGGTTCTACTCAATAGGGAACAGGGAGATTAGCAAGAGCCTAACTGAAATTTGACCATGGTGTTTAAAATAAATAGGAAAAGAAGTAAAAATAAGAGGGCAAAAAAGTAGAGGATTTTGGGACTGAGTATTTTTGAGAGTAAAAAATACAAGAAATTGCAAAAACACGGAGTGAGAGAGTTGCAAGTAAAGAAGCTGTGATTGGAGAGTAAAATGCTTAAATATAAAATAATAGAGAGCACTTCTATGCCCTGTTCCATTCCTGGTGTAGTTGTTGAAATGAGTCATCTAATTAAATTCTCACGTCAAGTTGAAGAATTATTATAGACTTCCTGTCACAGACGAGACAATCAAGTCTCAACCGGAAAGGGTTACACAATGCCAAAAAGTGAAGAATCTGGGATTTGAAAAGTATAGGTGTTTCTATAGGCAATCCTAGTTTTTTCCTCCTCATCCCATGTCTCAGTGATATTTCTAAGGAGAAGGGAACCACCAGAGAATGGCAGTTCCGCGCCATCCCAATGGGGCCTCAAATCCTGCAGCAAGTTATTCCCATTCTTTCCTGCACCATCGTTCTATCCTCTCAGACAATTTCACACAAAGAAAATGACCCCTTCGTGGAAAATTTTTGGAAGCCCAGATCTGGGAAAAATTTTTTTTATTTGCAACTAAGTTCTTTTCAAGGGCACTTAGAAAAGTATGTTAAATATTTCAGACTTTTCTTCGATAGAAATTTCACTTTAAATTCTGGTACTGCCTTAAATTATGAGAATACATGTTCTGATTCAGATATATAGCCATGCCTACTCATTGGGACTTCTTCCCTGTAAATATTGTGCAATAAGGAATCACACATTTTGGTGGTTTAGAGAGAATCACTGAAATGCCTCACCAATAGCATTTTTTGAGCATTCAACTGGAGGATCCCTAGACTTTCAAGTTGAAATGAAAGACTGGGATGCACAGCAGTAAGCAGTAGTTGTGTGTAAAAAAAAATGGAAACAATATTAATGAGTCTATAATAAATCCCTGTGCCATGGTCACTGAAGGAATGGTAGAGGGAAATTAAAAAATTCACTTTGTTCCTGATTCTAACAAACAAAAAAAGGTTTATCAAAACTTCTTCTTTGCTAATGTACTTTTATTTTTTTTACTTATTATACCATTTATTATAGATTACTAATTATGTTCCAGACTCTGGTGAAAGTGGCATATATCACCACATCTAGTTATCAAGCCAATCCCATGAGGTAGGCGATATTGACTGCATTTAATCAACAGGACTGTAATAAGCCAACATCAGCTTCTCTTCTCATAAGTATGAAATATGCATATGTAGCAGTCTATAGCCTGTTGCTGATTAATTGGGAATTAATGGCATGATACGAAGGGGACCATTGAACATATTTTCTCCTGCATTTATAAACAGTTGTTTTTAAAATTAGTAGATATCACTCTTTTAGTTAAAATATATTATATAAAATGAATTATAGTTAACTATAGTCATCCTATTATGCTACCAAATACTAGATTTGATTCCTTCTATTTAACTATACTTTTGTACCTATTAACCATTCCCACTTTATCCCTCTCTCCCCACCACCCTTCCCATTTTCTGGTAACCATCACTCCACTCTCTTTCTTCATGAGTTTGCTTTTTAAAATGTTTAGCTCTAACATATGAGTGAGAACATGTGCAATTTGTCTTTCTGTGCTTGGCTTATTTCACTTAACATAATGTTCTCCAGTTACATCCATGTTGTTGCAAATGACAAAATTTCATTCTTTTTATGGCTGAATAGTATCACATTGTGTATATATACCACATTTTCTTTATCCATTCATTTGTGGATGGACACTTAGGTTAATTCCATATCTTGGCTGTTGTAAACAGTGCTGCAATGAACATGGGAGTGCAGATATCTCTTCCATATACTGATTTCATTTTTTTTGATAAATACCTAGCAGTGAGATTGCTAGATCATATGATAATTCTATTTTTACTTTTGTGAAGAACCTCCATACTGTTCTCCACAGTGGCTGTACTAACTTACATTCCCACCAACAGTGAATGAAGGGTCCCCTTTCTCCACATCCTCACCAGCATTCGTTTTTGCCTGTATTTTTTGTTTTTGTTTGTTTTAAGACATTTTAAGAAGGCAAGCAAAAGGACAATAAGATTAATGTGACAGGAGAATTCTGATAGTGAAACTAGGAGGCCTGACAAAATAGCACTCCCAAGTGGATTTGCACATGTTGTTCTATATGCCGAGAGTGTTCCTTGCAATGATCAAATGCTAAATGCCATTTGTTCATAGCAACTTTCACCTACAATCCTAGGCGAATACTTCCTATGATGTTTTGCCTATCACTTCACTCCATTTATTCCCTTCAAAGTATTTGTCTTAATACCTGTTTTATTTTTAGTTATCCTCTCTCTTCTCTTTAAACTTCGTTATAAAAATATGAGCAATTAAATCAGGGACAATGCTGTTTTGCACACTATTGTCCACCAAGAACCTTACACACAGTATGCACTTGACCATCGTTTTTTGAATTAACTTATAAATTTGCCATGCTCCTCAACTTTATGGCAACAGTTTTCCAATTAAGACTTACTGTGTCACTTACGATTGTATTTGGGTGCAGGTAATAGACCCTACGGTGGCTAATTCAAGGGAGATAATGTGGTTTTTTTGTTTATTTATGTATTTATTTCATTTTATTGATATATCATAGTTGTACATATTTTGGGGATACATGTAACATTTTGATACATGTATACAATAGGTAATGATTTAATCAAGGTAACTAAGCACATCTATCACTCAAATATTTATCTTTTCTTTGTGTTGGGGATATTATAATTCTTTTCTAGCTATTTTGAAACATAAAATAAATTATTACGAATTATAAATTCCTAGTGTACTATCAAATGTTAGAGTTTATTCCTTCTATCTAACTGTAATTTTTTATTCATTAACCAACGTCTCTTCATCCCCCTCTCTCCCTCCTTCCTTTCTTAACGGGTACCCACCATTTTACTCTCAACCTCCATGAGATCAATATTTTTTAGCTCCTACATATGAGTGAGAATATGTGATACTTGTCTTTCTGTGTCTGGTTATTTCATTTAACATAATTACCTCCAATTCTATGTCACTACAAATGACATGATTTCATTCCTTTTATGGCTAAATAATATGCCATTGTATATGGAAACCACATTTTCTTTATCTATTCATCCATTGATGGACACTTAGGTTGATTCCATATCATGGCTATTGTGAATAGAGCTGCAATAAACATGGGAGTGCACATATCTCTTCAATATACTGATTTCCTTTCTTTTGGATATAAACCCAACAGTGGGATTGCTGGATTACATGGTAGTTCTATTTTTAGTTTTTTGAAAAACATCCATACTATTTTCCATAATGTCTGTACTACTTCAGATTCACACCAGCAGTGTACAGGGGTGCTCCCCTTCCTCCACATCCTCACCAGCATGTGTTATTTTTGGTCCTTTTAATAATAACTAACAAATTATTATTATTAATAATAATTATAATTATAATTTAATTTAATTAATTTTTATAATTTATAATTATAATTTAATTATAACAAATTATTATTAATAATAATAACAAATAATACATTATAGTTTTGATTTGTATTTCCCTGATGATTAGTGATGAAAAATACTCAACATCATTAATCATGATGTATATCTTCTTTTGAGAAATATCTAACATGTCTTTCACCCATTTTTAAACTGGATTATTTGTGTTTTCTTGCTATTGAGTAGTTTGAGTTCCTTATATATTCTGGTTAATAACCCCTCATCAGATGGATAGTTTGCAAATATTTTCTTTTATTCTGTAGTTTGTCTCTTCACTTTATTAATCATTTCCTTTGTTTTGCAGAAGTTTTTAGCTTGATATAATCCCATTAGTCTATTTTCACTTTGGTTGGCTGTGCTTTTGAGGTCTTAACAAAAAATCTTTACCCAGACCAATATCCTGCAACATTTCCACAAGGTTTTCTTCTAGCAGTTTCATAGTTTCAGGTCTTGCACATAAGCCTTTAATCCATTTTGATTTGATTGTTGTATATGGTGAAAGATAGGGATCTAGTTTCTTTCTTGTGCATTATGGATGCTTTATTGAAAATGAGTTGTGGTAGGTGCGTGGATTTATTTCTAGGCCTCTATTCTGTCCCACTGGTCTATTTGTCTTTTTTAATGCCAGTACCATGCTGTTTTGGTTACTATAGCTTTGTATTATAATTTAAAATCATATAATGTGATTCCTCCAGCTTTTTTCTTTTGGCTCAGGATTGCTTTAGCTTTTCAGGGCCTTTTGTGGTTCAATACAAATTTTAAGATTGTTTTTTCTATTTCTGTGAAGAATATCATTGGTATATTGATAGGGATTGCATTGAATATGTAGATCACTTTGGGTAATATAGACATTTTATTTCCAAATAATAAAGGGTTCAGAGGTAAATACTTCAGGAAAGATATGACAATTCTATAACATCACCATTGTCTTTGGACCCTTCGGTTTTTTGTTGTTGTTGCTGTTATCCCATCCTTAGTATCCTTCATGAGAGCTGGAAAATGTAATTTTTGTTTGTGTGTTTGTTTAAGCTGGGAACATTACAAAAATATCAGGAATCTGTTAATAAGAAAGAAGTCTGGGTAGAGAATTGTCTCAAACACACACTAAAATATCTCTTGATTGATATATAACCAAAAAAAAAACCACAATAAAACATTATCATGTCATGGTCTGTATCACACCAGTAAGCATAATGAGGCAATATAGACTATTCTACATATGGACTAAAATCTTTATCAGAAGAACATCCAGACAGTACTCAGCTAGAAGTAAGAGAGACAGCTAAATAAGTTAAATATTTAATGACAGGATAAGATAGCCTGGTGAGTACATACTCCCTTTAAGAATGGCCTTTACAATGAGATAGAAATATTCAAAATTTGTTGAGAATGACACCCTCTTTACTAGACTATATTTGGATTGACACAATTATTATTTCTGAGATCCTCTCTTTTCTATATTTCTTTTTCTGACTAACTGATGGGTACATGCTTTCTTCTGATATTTTACTATATTCAATAACATTAAGTTCAGTCTTATAATTGAAGAAGCTAATCTTTCTTTGCAGGGCAAATTTGCATATCTCTGATCTGATGTGTTTACTTCACAGTTTAACTCTGAGAAAGTAATTGTGTTTCTATTTTTTCCAAGTTCTCCTAGAAACTTCCAGCATACTTACAAAATATTGACAAAAAATGTATGTAATAGACTATGCATAGTTTGCAATCTTAAAGTCGACTAATATTCACCATAAAATTTTCTTCAAAGTTTTTTGATTAAGTTTTCCCTCAATTGCCCTTAATAGTATTTTAAGAATAAACATTTTTCTACTCATGTTCTCATATTGATATTCACTTCCCCTTGGAGACTTTTGATAAATGTGATATTTTCTTAATGTAAGAATTTTTTAAATGTCTGAATATTTGGTCGTTTAACACTCACCAACATATTATCAATTTATTCTCTTTTGAAGAGTAAGGAATTTGGAATCTGAATATTCCAATTTCAGGCTGCCCTTCCATTACTAACTGTGATTTTAAACAACCCACTTGACATTCCTAAATTTTATTTTATTCATCCAGTGATATATCCACCAAGCCTAATACACGCCATTGTTTTAAAGATCAGATCAGATGACTTAAGCATAAGAGCAAATAGGGTGGAAAGAATAATCTTGGTTAAGGCAAGAATTTCTACATTTTGCTTACCTCTAAATTTCTATAATTCTGGGCAAAAGAACTTTAAAATACAGCTGTCTATTTGAATATACACAATGCAGATGTCTAGCCACAGCTGTTTCTCTGGTGGTTTGGATGGAACTTGGATGTGCAAACTGGAGTACCTCAGGCGTGTATGTTAGTTCCTTTAAAACACAGGCAGAATGCAAGACGAGAAACTGGAATTAAGACTACAGGTTGGGGGCTGAGGACCACCCCTCCCAGTACTGCCATATTCTAGAGCTCTGAGATTGGAGAATTCTAAATTTAAACCCGTCCGTCTAGGTTCTTGTGAAAATATATTGGCCAAGGTCTGAAGATAAAACCTATTTTATTTAATAATTTGCTAATTAGTTATATGACTCTATACATTCAGACTTATGACATATATCCTTGCCCCAGGCCAAAAATGTTAGTGGCAGGCTTGCTTAGTTAGCAGTAACTACAGTTAGAAAATACTTATACACAGCCCTATAGAAGGGGGTGTATCCCCATCTCCTTAATTCATGGGGGGGGGATATAATCAATCTAGAGTTAAATAAGGCATAAGACACCAAAAACAAGGCAGAAAGACACTTGTGCAGATACGAAATATGTCTTTAATCTGCTTCAAGAGTGGTGAGGTGAAAAAAAATTTCAGCTCAATGCATAACTTCTCCAGATAGAATTTCTGAATATAAAGGAAAAACAGCTGTGACCAAGGAAGCCACTGTGCAAATGTCCAGATCTCAGAGACGCTCCAAAATGCGCCATTGCTTCTTCTCTTATGTTCACAACTTTGTACTTTATCTATCATTTGTTTGTTTTATTCATTAAATAGACTGAGCATCTTCTATGTTCGGTGAGTCTTTTATACATTTTGAACAATATTACTTCATATTTTGGGCCATTTTTATCTTCACGAACAATAACATAGCACCAGTGACACTATGATTAAACATGATTGTGTGCATGTGTGCATGTCTATTTTGGTAGCTGTCTATACCTCTGGATTAACTTTTACTTAAAATCAGAATTCTATTTTGTACCATATGCCCTTAACTCTTATGGTTAGAATTTAGTTTGATTTAGTGAAAGTGATTAATTAAAGCCCACTGTACGAAAAAACCTCAGATCTACTTCCATATATTTTCCTTACCTGCACAGTTGGTGAATTATCAAGATAATTGCCTCCACTCTCCATTCCATTTACCTAAGCAATTTAAAGCTTAAGCATCATTTTATTTTTCACATATCTGCTCCTCTCTTCTTATACAAAGAATTTGTGTTTTCTTCCTCTGCTTTATGCCCTAGTGGTTTTTCTAGTTAGCTCTTTTTCTCTTCTTGTTATTTACTATGTATGTCCACAACTGATACTCCTGTCTTTCCAATATATGAACATCTGAAGGCAAGCTGTTTTCCAAAAAAATTTGCATGCATGAGTAACAGGTATTCTGACAGTGAAATTAACCAGCTCAGATTCCTCGTTCCTTTATTTTTCCAAATGAGAAAACTAATCTTGTTATGTAAGAAGTCATTACTTCATCTACTCATCAGCTGTTTCTGACATGCTCCAGTTGGCTCTCAGTTTGGAAATCAAATTACACAAGGATGAAAATGAAGCCTGTTTCAGAACACTTTCAAGGAAGATTTGTTCCTCTAATGGGCTCTTTGCCGAAAGAGATGGTTTTTAATTTGTGAGAAAATAAAAATGCAGTTCAAACAGTTGAAGCCTATAAAGTCAGGGGTCAAAAGACTGTCTTATTTTTATGGCATGAAAGTTCAAACTCTGTATGAAGTGAAATTGAAAACACAATTTTTGCTGTGTTCTACTTCTAACACTTTGGGAAATTCATCTGAAAACAACTTAAAATCAAGTCAGGTCAGATTTCTATGCATAATAGTCTCAGAATCCATTTTTTTTCCAAGTAAGTATTAAACACATTAACTTCAGCCTCACCATCTCTATTTCCTTATAATTATAGTTCTCTGCTTTGCACTTTCTGGCAAATGAAATATTTCTAATATGATACATGGAGTAATAAAGAATGTTTGCATAATGTTCCCCACAATAGCTCTAGTTGCAAGAGTTTTTATAAATATTGGAACTGAGAGCAAACCCTAAGGGTATATTGAAATAATCAAGGCTCAGAAAGAACACCAGAGTCTGAGATGAAGTTACTTATCATTATTATTATTACTTTATTTAAATTTTTATAGACAGCAGGAATTAAGAATATCCAGTCCCTGGAAATAAACTTTCTGTATTCACATCCCAGATTTTCCACTAACTAGCTGTCTGATCTTGGGCAAGTTATTCAACATCTCCATGCCTCAATAAAAATAAAGTAGTTTCTAACTCATACAATTGTTATGAAGATTTATTGTATCATTACAAAGAGCCATCACTTACTGAGCACTTGCTTTGTGTCAGACACTGTTCTAACCAATTTATAATACAAAAATTTAGTAACTTTAAGAAAGTTGTAAAATATTAATTTCCAAAGACCATGGAGGAATTACACACTGCTTCAGGGATATTTCTTTTTATAGGAAAGTAAAGTAATGCCTCTATCTCACATCAAATACTAATTTATTATATTTTACTAATATTTAGATGGCCTATATATATCAGGTCATTAAATATGAAATGTCCAATTTCAAATCAAAAGTTTAGTTTATTATATCTCAAACGAGAAGCAGTACAATTAATCAAAGTATGTGCCTAGTCTGTCAACACAGTTTTGCCATCTTAACGGTAGCTTGCTTATGCCAGCAGTGAAGAAGCCTGGAGACCGGGTGGCCATGAAATCTTGACAGGTGTTTTCCACAACCTGTTAATAACTGAATATTTTTCCTTGCAAGACGTGGTCCAAAGCCTGGAAGAAGTGGTAGTCAGTTGGTGCAAGGTGAATGTGGTAGATGACAGAGAGTTTCCAAGTCCAGCTTCTGTGGTTTGAGCAACGTTGTTTGTGTGACATGTGGTCAAGCGTTGTCTTGAAAGAGGATTGGCCTATTTTTATTGACCAATCTTGGCTGCTTAATCACAAGCATCTTCATCATTTCATCCAAATGGTTGCAGTAGATATCAACTGACCAAGTTTCATGAAGCTGTAGTGGATAATGCCAGCGCTGGACCACCAAACAGACACCATTAGCTTTTTTGGATGAATATTCAGTCTTGGACTGTGTTTCGGCACTTCATCTTTATGCAACCATTGTGCCAAATGCTTGCAATTGTCAAAAAGAATCCATTTTTCATCACACGTAACAATATGGTGTAGAAATGGTTCTCCTTTATGTCATCACAGCAAAGAAAGGCAAGCTTCGAGACCATTTCTCCTCTGACGCTCGTTTAATTCACGCGGAACCCATCTATCCAGACTCTTCACCTTGCTGATTTGTTTCAAATGGTCCAATATTGTTTAACTAGTAACATCAAACCTTGCTGCTAATGCATGCGTAGGGTGAGATGGATTTACTTCCACTACAGCTTTCAGTTCATCAATATCCACCTTGGTCTCAGGTCACCCACATGGCTCATTTTCAAGATTAAAATCACCAGAATGGAACTTCTCAAACCATCCACATACTGTGCATTCATTAGCCACAGCCTTCTCAAACACTTCGTTGATATTTCAAGCTGTCTGCACTGCCTTGGTTCCACGACGGAACTCATATTCAAAAATAACAAGGAATTTTTACTTTTCCATGGTTTCACAAAAATTGCTCTAAAAAAAAATTTGGAAGATAATCACAAGCCAAAATGTGCGTTTGAAAGACTGAGGATGTACTTTCACAATTAAAAAAACACCAAGAAGTGTCAAAGTGAAATGTCAGAGATATCAACTGTCAAACTTAGTACTTAAGGAAATTGGACATTCCATACTTAATAACCTAAAAGATCCAAGTCCTTACATTCATTTTCAAATACAAATACATAATGATTAGAACTATTGCTTGTAGAAGGCACTTTGCACAAAACATCAACATAAAAGTAAACTAACCCCTAGAATTGTGTACTTAAACATAGGTACACTTTGTTGTATGTAAATTAAGGTTCAGTAAGGTTGAATGAAAATCAAACAAAAAAAGTAAATCAAATAGTTGCTAAATTTGTTGACGGCAATGGTAACCATGTTGTAATAGACATACTGTATTTTTAAAGGGTCATTCCTAATATCTACTAAATGTTTCTTCCCTGACTATGACAAATAGATTTACACTAGGGAAAGGTCTTTGCACAACTGAGAATTGGATGACCACATCGTTAACAAACACTTTGGAAATCACAATGGCTCTACTACATGCATCTTTTCCTAGCTTAAAGCAATTTTCACTCTGTACAGGCAGGACATCCATAAAATGTACAGACCTTATTATACATAGTAAGTACACAATAAAAATGACGATTTCCCATTAGAAACACCAAACTATGAACTATTCTGCACTAGCAAAGACCCTGAGAATCAATACCTCAAAGAACTAAAAGTAGACCTACCATTTGATCCAGCAATCCCACTATTGGGCATTTACTGAAAGAAAAAAAAAAATCATTTGATCAAAAAGACACATGCACGCGAATGTTTACTGCAGTACAATTCACAATCGCAAAGATGTGGAATCAACCCAAATGCCCATCAATACATGAGTGGATTAATAAAATGTTGTATATGTATACCATGGAGTACTATTCAGCCATAAAAAATGGTGAATTAATACCTTTTGTAACAACCTGGATGAAACTGGAGACCATTCTTCTAAGCGAAGTATCACAAGAATGGAAAAAAAAAATACCACATGAACTGACTATTAAATTGAAACTAATCAGTCAACTCCCATGTGCACATAGGTAGGTAGTAAAACTCAATGGAAATCAAGTAGGTGGGGGGGAGGAGGGGATGGTAATTTCACACCTAATGGGTACAATGCATGATATCTTGGTGATGGGCACACATATAATTTTGGCTGAAACTGCACAAAAGCAAATCATGTAACCAAAATGTTTGTACCCCCATAATATTCTGAAATTTAAAAAAAAAAAAGAAAAAAAAAAGACCTTGAGAATCAAGCTCCTAAATAATTAGTATCATCCAGAGAGTTGCTTTTAAGCTTTAACAAATAAAATAGATGTGGCTGAACTGAGCTGGGGAAATAGTTTCAGCTTTTATTACGTTGAATCTTAACTACCCACAAGTTTATTTGGAAAATCCATTAGTCCATTAAAATTTTAGAGCTCTGAAATTTACTTCATTATTGACTGGTAGTAGAGACTGAGTTTGCCTATCTCACCATGGTGGTGGAGGAAAGACGTACAAAAAGAAAGAGAACTGGGTTTCAGTCCTCATCCTGTAGCCATTTAGGTGACATATTGTGCAAGTCACTTATTCTCCCAGGGCTTTTGTTTTTCCTTCTACATAACTGACAGACTGAAATTTCTCTTAAGATCTTGCCAAAAATTGGGGTCATGGTTAGGCATCATAAAAAGCAGAGCATTCCTTTCTGGAACATTACATCAGAGAAGTATTACCTTAGGATCCTGAAAAAGTTAATGGGTTCCAATATTTTAAGAATAAATTCTCTACCTTTTTAAAGATAAAAAACCAACTTGCTGGTTTCTTTTCTAAAATTGGTTGTACTTAAAACATGTTGAGATATCAAGAAATAATCACTCACAAGTTAACTGCATTTCTGGCAAAGATTAAGTTTTTTATGCAGTATTCTTTGAGAAAAAGAAAAATCCTTCTCTCTCACTTCACACACTTCTTAAAAAGTTTGTATTACTTTCTCTTCTACTTCTTTTTAGAAGGTATCTCTGTAAGTATTACTTTCAGTGACATCAAGGTAAGATTAAATGTTAAAAATGAATTATAATGAACATGAAAGCAGTTTATAAATTGTAAAGCTCTATATAGATGTAACATATCCATTATTCTCATATTCTTAATTCTAATCAGACATACAATTAATCCTTAGGTTGCTTTGTGCAAACAGATTAAAAACATGAGCACCCAACTCATATATTTGTACTATATCATAAGCAATTAAAACAAATTTATTGAATGAAGAACAAAATGAGTTGAGAATAGAAAGGACTCAAATTGCTAGATTTATTTCTGAGTGTCATAAAGCCAACATAACTAGATGGTGACAACCAGTGAAGAAGAAAAGTACATTTTAAAATGTAATTACAATCAATATGTTTTGTACAGGTCATACAGGAAAACATTTATGAAATAGCAGGCACTAAATCTGGAAATCATTTTTAATAATCCAAATAAATATATATATACACACACACATATATATATAGGAATAGCCTTTACCATATAAAATTTAAATATCCACTCTAAATTTGATCTCATAGATTTTAGCTATAGGATACAACAGTGAGTGTAACTCTGACTTTTCATTTAAGACCATAAAACTTCCACCTACTGGAATTTCCCAGGAATATCATGACATATATATCTTAAAATACATAAAAAACATAAAAAATGACATATATATCATAAAATCTCATGTCTCAATACTTCACAATCTGGCCACTACATCCACTGTGTGTTCTATATGGAAAAGCTCCATCAATTCAGGAAAAAAAATGCAGCGGGGCCTGACAGCTTTTTCTATCATCATTCTATTTTTCATTGTAACTAAAAGCCTTGATCAGATATGTTAGATTTCAGATTATATATGTCTGAATCACATAGGCAGATCTTTTGATTAGTCTTCCAGCCATCAGTAATATACTGTTAGAATTTCCTATAAGATTTACAAATGTGGGACATACCTCACTTATAAAAACTATACCCACACTATTAGCTTGAAACCTCAGATCAATGCTGTCCTTACTTTTCCATAACACTGTTACTAGGTAATTCTAATGTTTTATTTTGTTCTGCTGATCTTAAATATGTCAATTTCTCTTCTTAATTTATGACTTTTTAGAAAGTTTATATCTCTGGGATTAGTTTCAAATTCCAGTTTTCATCAGAGCTTTGTTTTTCATGGATGTTATCAGTATCCCAGAATATGAGCTATTTTGCAGGGCTTCCAGGCCATCTTTGTAGTAGCTATTATGATAAAAAAAAATAAGTAGTTAAAATGTGGTATGCAGTTATGAAGTAGAAACTGGAATCTAAAATCAGAGAGAACTGGGAATAAATCAGAATCTAACAGTTACCAGAGGTGTGAACTTGAGTGAAATTACTTAACTTTTCTGACCCTCAGTGAATATGTCTATAAATCAGGTATGAAAAAATGGCTACCAAAAAGGTTGCTGTGCAAATTAAATGAGGTACTATATGTAAGGCACATAGTATGTAGTAAATGTAGGTACTCAATTTCATGCTGGGGTTGCTGGTGATGACGTTAACAGGGGCGATGACAAAGACGATGTGTCCATGATGATAATTCAGAACTCAATCTTCTTGTTTGAGCCAGAGAAGAGGGGGCTTTGGTACAAATACATTCTCTTAGAGAAGACATGAGGCATACCACATTGTGACACTTCCCCTCTCCCCTGTTTATCACGTGTCATTAAGGCATGATAGTTGTTTTATGATAAGACAGGAAAACTTTCACTTTTGTGGACTAAACATGTTAAAATTTTTTCATCAATTGCAAAGTTGTTCACAACCCCAGGTACATTGAAAAGGCATGGTAGCTTCATATGATTTCTAAAGAATGTCCATGAAAAAATAAAATATGAAAAAAATATTTTTGAAACTATCTGCTCCTCAGTTTAGTACTACCTCTTTGAATATTGTATGCATTCCCTAAATACATATTCTTCATTTTCTATCCTCTAATACTGTTAGGAATAATTGAAGACCAGAATATTAATCACATACAGACACACCCAGTGTTGAGGATAATTTAATTCAATGCTGATAGGAATAAAATTAGCTCCTATACACTTTAACAATCTTAGAATTGTAAAATTATATTCTTTTGGAAAATATGTCTGACCCATATAATATTCTTTATTATATTATGAAGCACTGAGAAAAAGATTTGGTCAGAAAAACAGATCACAGATAGGCTGTTAACAATGGGATATTGTTCTTGATATAAACACAACATGAATTCAAATCAATCTGCAAACAAAACTCATTATCATTTTTGAGTAGAAAACTCCCTGTTAATCTTTCTTATTGATTTTGGAGATGATAACAATTTATAAAATTTGTATGTTTTGATTGACATTATGTATATATACACACACATATATATATAGAGAGAGAGAGAGCAAAAGAGTGTGCAACCCTACAAAAATCCATGTAAATGACTATATCTTTCTGCAACCAATTTTTCAAAAACCTGAAATAAGGCACAAATGATAAGAAATTATAGTACAGTACTCCACAGACACTAACAGATACCCTCAACTGAAACACAGACCAAATCTCTCTCAGATCATCACACCTTTACCAGACATAAAGTTTAAAGTAGTGTACTGAAAGAAATTCTCTACGGAGTCAGAAGGTCTAAATTTCATGAAATTTCTAGCTACAGTCTTGAGTAAGTCACCCATCCTCTAAATTTCAGCGTTCTTAACTATCAAAGAAGGAGTGGGAATAGATTAGCCAGTGTTTTTCCTGTTTTTCTTGACAGTTGATTCCTCTTTTTCAAACACGGTCTATATAGAATCTCAACATGTTTCTAACAGATGACTGGATCTGCTCCAGTCTGATGGAATGCAGATGAGAGAAACACGGTCCAGGACCTTCAACCATATCTGTCACATATGGCTGTTATATAAGGTACCTTAAACACCATATCAAACCAAGTACTTCTATTTCTAAAACTTCTTAATCCTGCCTAAAAATTTCAGTCTCCTTACACAAAAAGAATGGATTATTATTCAATGTTTTTATTGTCAGTAGATTCATACAAGGTAAGTTCTCAATAAATGGTTATTGACTTGAATGGCCTCATCTGCAATTCTACCTTACATTTATGTACTATTTTATTTCTTACAAAGCACTTCCACCAGAGTTTCTCATTATTTCACTTGCTTTTTACCAGTAATGAAGTAGGCAAGACAGGTTTAAACAAAGGAATAAAAGAGGAATAAGATCCTTCTCACTATATTAGTCTTTCTCTCAAAAAATAAATAAAAACCCTCAATAGGAAAAGAAAAATACATCATACAAATTCCATCATAAATGATTCTATTTTTTTTACCTGTATAAATAATAGAAATTTTTTCTCATGGTTCTGGAGGCTGGGAAGTCCAAGATCAAGGTGCCAGCAAATTTGGTGTCCAGGAAGGGCTTGCTTTCTGCTTCTAAGATGGCACCTTCTTGCTGCATCCTCACATAGTGGAAAAGTGGAAAGGGATGAAATGCTGTGTTCTCACAGGGAGGAAGAGCTGGAAAGGCCAGGCATCTCACTAAAGTCTCTTTTATAAGGGCATTAATCCCTCTCATGAGGGCTCTACTTAATCACTTCCCAGAAGACCCCACCTCTTAATACCACCACAATCAGGATTAAGTTTCAACATGAATTTTGGAAAGACACAAACATTCAACTATAGCAGCTGTCTTCTCCCTTTCCTGCTTCCATGTGATAGAAGCTATCTTTTCCATAACACATCTGGTATTATCCTGGATGGAGCTAGAGCCCATCCTTCGAAGCAAAGTAACATAAGAATAGAAAAACAAGCACCACTGGTACTCACCATCAAATTGGTACTAACTGATCAATACTTAGGTCACACATGGAAATAATATTCATCAAGGGGTGGGTAAGTGGGAGGGGGGTGGAGGGGATGGGAAAACTCTCACCTAATGGGTGCGGGGTGCACAGTTTGGGGGATGTCCACGATTGTAGCCCTGACTTGGGCAGTGCATAGGCAATATATATAACCAAAGTGTTGTACCCCAATAATATTCTGAAATAAATTTTAAAAAAAAGAAATCTAGGACTCAGAAGTCAGGACTGCCAGGAGGGAATTGCCGTCTTCCTTCTCACAGCCTCTCCTTCTTAGGCCTGGATTCCTGAGAGGCTAGAGGTGCTCAGACATCCATGTATGAAATGATTCTATTTTTATAGCACCACATATCACAAGTTTCAAATTCATATCACTGTTTCAAAAACGTTCTCTATTTTACATAATAGAGCAGAGGTTCTCAACTTCTACACTGCTGACATTTTGGGTGGGTAGTTCTTTGTTGTACAGTGCTGTCCTGTGAACTGTAGGATGTTTACCAGCATTCTTGGCCTTTACCCTCCACATTCCTTTTGCACTTCCTCAATTGTGACAGGCAAAAATGTCTCTTGGGGCTGCAAAGTCACCCTCAATTAAGAACCACTTGATGCACAAACACTGAGGCCAACTGCAGTGACCCACTCATTTCAATGTGCCTGCTATATTCTAACTATCTGCACCAATTGTCCACAATGAACACAGAGTACTCTCATTCTTTTTTTTAATGGCCAAATTGCCAACTGATGACCCTGAACCCTTCTCATTTTAATCCTGAAGAGACAGTAGAATGAATACTTCATAGAATACACAGCCATAATCTTAGACTTTAGAAAATACTGTATCTCTTGATTAATGTTAAAGATGAAGATAGAAAATCTGATACAGGGACCAGGAAAGATGTGTGGCCTATAGTCAATATTAACTGTCTCAGATTACACACAATAGCAGACTACAGAGAGAATATCATGCACTTTAATAAGTCATCAACAAACCAAGAGAAGATTTTTATTGAAGACTTTCTGGATAAAAACCTAGGCTACTGTCTTAAAGCAAAGACGTAAATCAATACTTAAATTTTGTGCTTTACTCACACCCTCCTGATGATGCACAGTTATAGTCTCAATCAACAAGGGCAGAGCTGCCTCTGTCCCCCATGACTACCTAGCAGCAGTATATACCTGAGAGTTGTTTCAGGAATGTCCTGATTGCTACCTGTAACTGAATTCATCACTCATCCATTTCTTCACACATTTATTAAGTGATCATTTTTATCTGGTAATATGTAAGAGATTAGAAAGTAAAGATAAGATGACATAGGAGCTGAGCTAAGGAAGTGATGATGTATTCGGGCGAATGAGACACACGATACAAAAAGACTATATGAAGATGGACACTCTTTTTGAAAGAAAAAGTTTTAAAATGAAAGGCAAAAGCATAAGGCAAATCCAAATGCAAAAAGGAGTAATGGCTATATTATTAGGCGCCAAAGAAATTAAGGAAAAGAGGGTGGATCTTTTAATTAATATTCATAGAAAGATATAATATTCATTTTCCCTTATATGCTATAAAAGGTATAACCAAAATATATGGAACAAAGGCTATTAGAAGTATGAGAAAAACTGAACAAAATACAATTGTAGATAGCACTACCAATTTATAGCTAATTAAAAGGATAGAAATTAGGACATCTGTAGAGAATTTGAAGAATAGAATTAATAAAGTTGAGTTAATAGCTATAGTATATTGAACTTATCACCCTACAGGGAGATATTATACTTTTTATTCCAATAAACCACTGAACACTTTTTAAAAGTCACTTGATACACTGGGTGTCTGCTACATGCCAGGCTCTCTTCTAAGTTACTGTGATACGGCAAAGAACAAAAGACAGAGTTCTCTTCATCATGCAGCATACATCCTGGTGTACTAAGCCACCAAGAAACTCTCAATAAAGTCCAACGCAGAAATTGTACAGAACATATAAATTAAATTAGGCATAGTCAAACAAAATCCTCACTGGTTTGTTTTTTTATATGTTTATGTCAATTTTACCCAGTCATACTAGTTCTGAGAATTTATTCTAAAGAAATAAGTAGACATGGGCATAAAGATTTACTTACAAGCATATTGATCAAGTATAAATTACATTAATGAAAGTCTGATAGGGATTGAGTTATAAACTTATGGAAACATTTTAAATAACTATACAATGTCACAATGTATAACCATTTCAAACACAGATTAGGAGAGTATACAATAATGTAAGAAAATCATTGAACTTAACAACAGTAACAGAAACCCAAGATATAAACTAATGTATATAGTTTTATCACAAAGGAATAAAACTTCAAAATAAGAACCATAAATATTAGGGAAAAGGAAGTGTCAAATTACAAGTCCATTAAATAAATAAATATACTTTGTAAATTTTAAAATTTTGTTCAATTGCTTTACAATCAAAGTGAAACCCAAGTGTACAATTGCAGATTATCTGTAATCTGTATCTGAAATCCAAATTGAAAATAACCTATCAAAATTTATTAAATGTTAACACACAGTAGGCAAATTCATAAAATGATTAAATTTCAATTAGATAAGTGATAACATAAAAATATGGATTTAGGTGACAATTAAAAATAATCAAGTAAACAATTAACCAAGATTTGATTCTGACAAAACATTTTTTAATGAGGTAGATAGAAAACACAAAGTTAGGATTAAAAAGTCACCACATAACATACATAAAGAATATTTGAAAAGTATGATACTATACACCATTGTATTCTAACACAGTTGGTCATCTCAATGAAATGGAAGATAATTTTTAAGTGAGATACTTAGCAAAAAGAAAGACACAAAGTGAGCACATGCTCTTGGCAAAATGGCACTGACTGACTTGTTTGATGCATGGTTGCCACAAATCTTTAATTTGTAAAAAATGCAGTATCTGTAAAGGACAATAAAGTGAAGCACAATAAACAAGGCCTGCCTTAATAAAGCCATAAAGATTTTAAGGCTTTAGCAACTACAAAATTAAAATACACAAAACCCAAGTGTAGTTTACATAATATGTCAATAAAGTATGTTAATATTCACATTAATATAATGTAATAAATAATATTATACTGAACTAAATCTGTGCTTACTACCTGAAAATTAACTGGCTACAACATTACAGGTTCTTTTCAATTTAGTATGCCTATGTGCTGAATACTGAATTAATTCTATTTTTCTCTTTTCAAACCACTATGGAACCTTCAGTTGCATAGAATCTCATCACACTATAGGGTTTGGTTTGGTTCAGATACATCCTTTGCACATTTAGTCTCCCTCTCTTCATTGATATTGGGTACAAAGTTAAAGCAGCGCTACAGTGCGGGCCTATAAAGAAATGCATACACAGGCATAGGATCTGGAGTCCTGACATAATAGCCAAGCTATTGATTCAGAATCTGCTTATAATAATTTTTCAAAGGTAACCATTGAATTTAAAACAGAATTTTAATATTAAGGAATTCTCATAAATATGTGAAAGGAAGGTGTTTTATGAGCTACCATTTGAGAAATAGTGCTTTAAACTTCCACTTTTTATTAGAAACACACATTGCTCTAAACAATAGAAAAGTAAGTAGTTGCCTCTTTTCCCTTCTCACTGTTTTTAAGCTTAACCTTCAGCTCCCAATATTCTCTTTTTCCTTATTTCTATGTTCTTTTATCAAGTCCCAAGAGACCACTTCACTGTCTTTCCTATACCTTCTGGATGTACTATAATTGACCTACTTCAGTATGTTTCTCAACCATGAACACTTTAGACAATTTCTAATTTCTTATATTAGGTATTTCTAGGACTTATTTTATTTCCAGTAGTCCAGTATTTAGTTTGAGTATATTTTGTTAAATAGTAAGAGCAATAAGTCATCATTTAAGTTTTAATTTATCATAAGAATTATTTTTAATTTATTTCAAAAATCCCTTATTTTTTATATAAACTACTTTCATGAATAATAAATGTAAAAAAAGAATGAATATCATACAGATTCAAACATAGTAAAAAAGATTGGAAATTTTCTCAAACATGTTCTTAGCAGATTGGAATAAAATGCCCTAAGGAAATGGTTTCAAAAGTACTCTTTGGTCAGAATTACACAAGGCAAAACAAAGAACTGGCAATTAAGCGATAAATTCTAGAGGTATTATTCAGCCAATATAGACAGTCCAGACAAAAATACACTATAGATCCCAGCTATCTAAATGACTATCTATATATCCCACTTTACTATATGGTATTCACAAAACATTAAGTGCTGCAGAGAGCTGGCATAATCAGGATCAATTTGACAATAAAAAATAAAAAAATTTATATATTTAGTATACATACTGATCAAGCTTACACCTTTTCTTTATGCTCCAAACATAAAGATACTCTCCCCTAGTCAAGACTGGTTCCTGTTTGTTTGATTGTTGGTTTGTAACCTAATTGTTTCTTATCATTTCAACTAGTTTATATATTCTGTGATTTACAGTATATCACATAATTTAAAAATGATTTATACATTATGTAGATGAGAAACAAAATAGACTTTATAGTAATTGTGATTCACAAATAAAGTAAAAAAAATGAAACAAAAAAAGCTGCATTCTGGGAGACAAAAAAAGACAGTGAAAGAAATATAAGAAAAATTGGAGATGCTCTTATGCTGCTAGAGATTTCAATCTACTTGAGGAATTCATAGTCTCTATGGCTGTGCTTTAATTTTAACAAGTTGATACCTTATTAAAGGAATGGTAAGAACATTAGCCAGACCTGCATTTGAATAGCTGAGCAGACTCAGAACTCAATGTGACCCCATTTTAGGATTCTATGGCAGTTTGCAAGTTTTTTTCCAATGAATATATACACATTTATATATCTCAAAGGCTTGCCTTTGTCAAAATGACTTTAGGATTACAAGATAGTTCTGCCTGGTTTCTTAGTTGATACCTATAACAAGAGGTCCTTGTCCTTCTAAATATATTTACTGGGGATATGTCCTAGCAAACCACAAGAGCTGCGATATTTTATATACCCACATCCTTATATTCCATAGATATTTTACATTCAATCCTAGTCAAAAGGCTGAGAAGTGATTATTCTATAGATATTTTAAATTCAATTCCCATGTCTCCTTGTGGTGCTAATCAAAGCGACAATTTCCACCAGTCACAAACTTTCTCTACATTTGAAGTCTAGCCACAAACTGATTTCACCAACCTTTTTCTGGTGGCTTGTTAATCAACCAGAGCAACTACATCACATGGTTGAACTAATTAATGAAAAAGTGGCTAGAGACTATTTTTAGTGACAGACTTCAAGTTCCAAAGAAAGGATGAAACTGACTCAAACCAAAAATGTATGCAGATACAAATGTCACCCACCTCTTGGCTGCATGAAAAAGGCTGAATATTGGAATACAGATGATTGTTAGGATTGGTACAAAAAAAATATGTAATGCTGACTAATCCTCCTTAGATCCCTAAGTCACCACAAACTGGCACTCTTTTATAGAGCTTGTGCTCTTTCTGATAAAATACATATCATTTTAGCTAAAGGCAATACACCTCTTTATGTTTAGTAATAGGAATTGGAATAGTAACCTTGGTTTTATAAGCCATCATCACAAAAAATAAAGTGTACTTTCGAAAGGAGAAGGTAAGACTAGTGAGACCTGGATTGAATCTCTCCTGAGCTCAGCAGGTAATGAGGAAACAAGTCCAGTGTACCAAAGCACTCTCTAAGGTTCTTTGGATTTAGATTCTCCAAGACACCTTATCTTTACTGACACTATAGCCCACAACATCAAATACAGCCATGTTATGGCTGGAGATGTGAAAGCAGAGTCTGCTGCTCAGATGCTGTGAAAAAGGATGTAATTCCAGCCCTTCTTAAAGTGAGTATCACGCCAAATTGTGAAAATGAGCAATTGCTCACATTATTTCAAAGCTTCAGTCAGACCTTATTAAACATGGCTCCATCGGCACTGGGTACATCTAATGAATAAGGGCCACCCAAGTTCCTCTGGTCAAGGTCTGTGACAATCATGGTTGGAACTGGGGCTTTGGACCACAGACGGTGCAGGCAAGTTCTTCAATGTCAACAAAGTCTGCATAAAGCAGAGAAGATGGCAAGTGACTCAGCTTCAGAGGCAACTAAAGCACTGGGATCAGCATGCACCCCTGAAGACACCAAGAGCAGATGGCTACTGGTCAGTGGGGACTTTCCAACCTCCATCCTTAATATTTGATCCCGGAATAGCAGTTCCATGGAGAAATCCCTCTATTTGTTGCTATTAGCTCCATATTGTTTAATGCAGTATTCCTGAGCTTTTTCAACTAAACATGCTTAGTTAACACTAAAACACAGGAAACTGTTAACAAGTAAGGTGTTTTATGTCATAATTTTTGTATGTGTCCTTAGTATAATAGAATTAATTAGAAAATTATATTAGATAAAAATGTCAGCATTGTCAACACCGACATTTATGATCAATAATAGAATGTGTTATAAAACTTTTAAGCTATAAGATTTTAAAATTAACTTTGAATATGACATTATTATATGTATAAAACAGAATCATGCTAATGATAATGCAGGCAGCCACATATTTCTCCTGGTACCATTAAAGAAATAATTAGATCAACACTTTTATACAAAAAATGGTCATTATTATCCCTGCAGGGCATAATACTGGCCTTTCACTTGAAATAAGTCATCAAGTTACCTTTATGATAAATAATGTAATATTAATATCACAGTTGGAGAACTGTTCTCTGAATACACACAGCAGGTATAGAAATTATAGCCCAATTTTGCTTGGAAATGCACTATTCCTTCCTAATGGGTATGTCTAGCTTCGAATAACACAGAAGGACAGACTGAAGGCCATAATTAAAATGATTGTATTACACAAAAAAAAAGCATGCAACTTTGCATGGTGAAGACCATTGTAGGTCAGCTGTGAAAATCACTAAGGAAAATGGCACAGTTAATTGAGCTAAATATTAGAAAAGTAAAGCATTATTCAAAACCCCGTTTTTCTACTTCCACTTTCTTAACTCAGTTTTAAATAACTGCAATAATGCAGATTTTCTCTATTTCTTTTTGTATTTTAATCATTTTATTTTTCCTACTTTATTTCATTATTTCTTTTGCTTTTGTTTTCACTGGCTTTTCTTTTCCAGCATCTAAAATGGAAGCTTAGATCATTGATAACATAAGCTTTTAATGCTACCACTAAGCACTGTTTACCTGTACCCCACATAGTTGTTACTAAGACAGAGTTGTTAGTTGTTACCTAAGACAGAACTACTCCAGTCCCAGTTATGCTATCAGGGTTGGAAAATTTGCTTTAAATTATTCCAAGCATTCAAGTTGGTCACTCTGCAACCAACATTTTAAAAATAGAATTCTAGTAGATAATGTAAATAAAAGTTAATTTTCTAACATGCTTCCATAACTCCCCCTTTCTTGTTCTTATTACCACTACTCTACTTCTTTACTGCTTAGATTTTTCTTTTTGCAATAACATACAACATATTTCTCTTCCTCCAATCTCTTTTTTGCAAAACTACATATACTAATCTTCTAAGATAAATTTTAAAATCAGTTTCCAGGCTTAAATACATCTTTGTTTTTTGGGGGGGGGGTGTGGGGGGGGGGGGGGGGGTTAACTCCTAAATAAAAACTTCTTCTTTGGCCCAGCATTCCTCCCCCCGGCTTTAACCAACATTTTCCAGCTACTTTGATCTACCCTTCAGCTTAACTTTCATACCAGGAAAGGATATTTTCCCTAATATGGACAAAGTATACCTTGAACCCAGATCTTTTTCCCCTTTAACGCACCCCTTTTGGAGAGATTT
>JAKFHU010001979.1:0-25988 GCA_023783475.1 Daubentonia madagascariensis
TCTGGCAAGAGAAAGAAATAAAAGTCATCCATAATGGAAAAGAGAAAATCACAGTATCCCTGTTTGATGATGATATGATTTTATATTTAGAAAAACCTAAAGACTCCACCGTAAAACTCTTAGATTTGATAAATGAATTAAGTAAAGTTGCAAGATACAAAATCAATGTACAAAAATCAGTAGCATTTCTATACACCAATAATGATCTAGCTGAGAAAGAAATCAAGAAGGCAATCCCATTTATGATAGCTATAAAAAAAAACCCTAGGAATAAATCTAACCAAGGAGGTGAAAGATCTCTACAAGAAAAACTACAAAACACTGATGAAAGAAACTGAAGAGGACACAAAAAAATGAACAAACATCCCATGCTCATGGATCATGAGAGTCCTGGTAGGACTGTAGGCACTGGCTACTGCTCTGGGAAGCTCTCCTTTTAGCACGGCATTCGCTTCTTGAATCTGAAGGGAGTTGAGCCCCCCACCCAGAGGAGGAGGATGACCTCAGCAGTTCTGTGTCCAGCAGAACCCTGGACAGGTGACAAGGGGGCCCTAAACACAAAGTTCCTCCTCACAGGGCCCATGTGAGAAGTAGGGCTGCTAGGATCAGAGGCTGGCCTGGACGTGCACCTAGAGGCAGCATTGCTCACAGTCGCGCTGGGCCCCTGACTTGAAATTAGGAGTTTCTTCTTGGGTGGGCCCCTGAGGATGTGACTAAAAGCAGAGGCAACAGTGCTTCCAAACACAGAAATATTCATAGTGCTGGGTCCCATGCTCACCATGGGGGTTCCCTGGCTAGGGCAGTTCTGGCTGTTCAAGCCCAAGCTTTCCCCATAGCAGTGTGTGGTGGTTGGGGTCCCTCTTCTTCCTGCTGTAATACTGAGTGCTCCAACGGCAGAACTCAGATCTAGGGCTGCCTCTCTTCTCCTAAAGCCCATTGGTATTGCTGAAACCATCAACCTTAAGAGGGGTGGGCTTGTGCTGACCAATGTTGAGCAGAGATGCCAAATATTTGGCTAAATATTGGTCACAGTCCTGGGTGTGTAGGTGGCAGCTGCAAAGCCAGAGGCAGTGGATGGGTCAGGGGAAAAATATAGTTTTGGTGCCAGCAAAGGCTGGCTGGGTGCTCGCATGGGTGCCCAAGGTAGAATCTGTGGCTAACAAACCCCTTAAAGTTGAGTGTGTTGTGCTACTTCAGGCTGGGTGAGCTAGAGAAGAGCTTGGGGAGAAGAGGCTGGAGCTGAAGCTACCAGGTTGTCAAACTGTGAGGGAAAAGTAGAAATTCACTAAAAACCTTTTACCCTGAAACAGACAAACTGTAACCCTATGTATGTTAATTGCTTAATCTGCTTCTGTAAGACTGCTTATCTCCACACCCACAGGAATGTTTGTGAAACTGATGTTACAAAGAAAGAAATTGAAACTGACTAACACCTGCAGCTCATGCTCCCGTGAACAGCTCCCCTTGCAGCAGCTACCTTGTAAGTTACAGTAACTTCCCTATGTGTACACTTCCTGGTATAAGCCGCTCTGTACCCCCCCTTGCTCTTGAAGTATAAAAGCCAAGTCCCCCTGACTGGGGGTGCTCAGAATTTGGCAGGGGATCCCCTCTGAGCCCGCTGGTGTTAATAAACCTGATCTCTCTGCATCCTCGTGTACCTCTCGGTGTTTCCTCCGGCAACGTGACTCCGGTTTTTGCTGTTACAAAACTGGACAGAGCTGTCAAAGGCAGCTCCAAGGTCTGCTCAAATTCACATTTTGAAGCTCTAATCTTCAACATGATAGTATTTGGAGGTGGGGACTTTGGGAGATGATTAGTTGTAGATGAGGTCATGAGGGTGAAACCCCCCCCATGATGGGATTACTGCCCTTATAAGAAAAAGGAGAAGAGACACCAGAGTTTTCTCTCTTTCCTCCATGTGAGATTTTTTTTTTTTTTTTTTTTTTTTAAGAGACAGGGTCTTGCTCTGTTGCCTAGGACTGGAGTACAGTGAGTGGCGCCATCACAGCTCACTGCAACCTCGAACTCCTGGGCTCAAGCGATCCTCCCACCTCAGCCTCCCAAGTAGCTGGGACTACAGGTGCACCCCACCATGCCCAGCTATTTCATTCTTTGTTTCGATAGAAAGCATCTCCTGAGTAAAGCGCTCAGCTTTGGGTAATAACACCCAGGAAACTTTGCAAGGTTGTCAGAGAAATGCATTTTATTTTCTAAACGTCTCTGAGATGCTTAAACAGAAAGCAATGCCCAGTCTAAGTGAGCCAGGCCGCAGTAGCTCCAGGAGATAACATGAGCCCTTTCTGCCAAAATCAGGCCAATACAACAAGAAGCAGGGCAAGAATGACTTAGGAAAAGAGCCAACTTCACGAGATGGTTCTAGGAGCTGGTCAAAGGCACAATCGTCAAGGGAAGAGGGGACAGAGCACATAGCAAAGTAGGTTTGTAGAAGAGGCTACTGTGTCAGTAAGACCATGGCACAGCACAGGATGAGCCGCCCCTGAGCACAGGGAGGCAGCAAGAGCCACACAGACATGCATGAGAGGGACATGGAGCAACAGCCCATGGTGGCCTGGCTCCTGTGGCATCTTCACCCTAAGACCAGGGTTGGGGTGTCAAAGGGCTTCCCATCAGATGGGGGGCAGGGGAGCCATAATAAGAGGGATCACATGGCTTTTATTTTGTCATGATAGAACAGTTCTGTATCTTCATTGTGTTGGTTGTTACACAAATCTATACTTGGGAGAAAACTGCGTAGAACCACACACGTGTGTGTAAAACCTGGTGAAAACTGAACAGAGTCGGTCATTGAGTCAGCAGATTGCACCAGTGTCAGTTTCCTGACTGTGGTATTGTACACAGTTATACAGATGTCACACGGGGGGGATGCTGGGGGAAGGGTTCACAGGGCTCTATTTACTATTGTTGCAACTTCACACCAGTCTATAATTATTTCAAAATAATAAGGATTTTTTTAAAAAAAGAAACATCTCCTGAGTCTACATCATCAGACACTGAGTGGACAGCTCTGGGCCATATCTAGGTGGAGGGGAGGTGTATGTATGTGTGTGTGTGTGTGTGTGTGTGTGTTTCTAAATGGGACATCTCTGTCCAGAAGAGCCGAAGTCAGAAAAATGTCCACAACCAATGGGATTCCAGCCCTGGCTCTGGTGGTGAAGGTCTCCAGAGCTCTTCTGTGGAAGTGGGGCCAGGGATTTTCATTTTTTACAGAAAATTAAAGGTCTCTGAAAGGGAGTCCAATCCAACCTTCTGAAATGACAGAAATGTGCTCTGTGATGTACAAGTGGGATATAACTAGCTATGTGTCACCATTGAGCACTTGAGATGTGCATAGTGCAGATGGAGAACTGAATTTGTAATCTTAATTTTAATTCATCTAAATTCAAGTAGTTACATGCAGCTAGTTCTTACTGAATTGAGCAGCGCAGGTCTGGGGAGCTAGGGGTTGAAGGAAGCTGAAAAGACCTTTCCCTGACTTTGGGATCTGTGGTGCAGCTAGAAATTGGGATGGGGCCAGATGGGGCCTGAGGGGAAGGAGTTTGGGAACAGGACAGGACCAGGTCAGGTTTGAGGGGAAGTGGCTGGGATCCCTTCACATGCACGAGCTCTTTGTGACACACACAACTACAGTATCAAATAAAGGAATTCACTTTCTCAAAAACACATGTCCTCTGTCTGTAACTTTCTCTCCCCTACTCTTTCTGAAACACACACACCCCTTTGTCATGCACGCTCATATACGCTCCCACACTCTCATGCCTTGTCTCAGCCCATCATCCACGCTCTGCCACACAGTCAACACGCACATGCTCTAACACACATGTGCCCACAGACACTCCTTCTTGTGGCCCTTTTCCTCACCCACTGACTGACACGTGTCTGCAGTTTCCTTTTATTGCACTATGTCTGGCTTTGGGATCAGGGCAATGCTAACCTCATAGAATGCATTAGGAAGTATCACCTACTCTTCAGTTCTTTTGACTCTTCCTACTGCGTGATTGTCCCCTGCTACCCAGCCACTTCCTCCTCTCAGCACACACCTTCCTCCTGCAGGACCTGCACAACAGGCTCTCTCAGCCTCGGTTTCCTCTTCTTCAAAGTGCAGATAGTAACAGAATCTACTTCTTGAGTTGCTCTGAATAGTAAGTGAGTTAACATTTGTAAAAATTGATTTATTGAATTTTCAATCATGTCATCTAAAAAAGAGGGGGTTTTATTTTTTTCCTTTTGATATTATGTATCTTTTCTTTTTCTTGCCATGTTGCACTGGCTAAATTGCTGGCATGAGGTTGAATAAGACCAGGTATCTTTGTTTTGTTCCAGGTCTCAGGGGGATATCATTCAGTCTTTCACAATTAAGCATGATTTCCTTAGAATCTTTGAAGATACTCTTTATCAGGTTGAGGAAGTTCCTTTGTATTTTTAGTTTGCTGATGAAATTATTAATGAATGTTGAACTTTGTCAAATGTTTTCTGCACCTATTTACATGATCATATAGTTTTGCTTTTTGGGGGTATAGTGAATTGCATTGATTATTTTCTAATGTCAAAATACCGTTGCAATCACACAGTACAAACCATTTGGTCAGAATTTAGTACTTTTGTAATATATTGATAAGTCAGTTTGCTATATACTATATTGAGAATTTTTGCATTTATGTTTATGACAAGTTTATTGGTCTTTAGTTTTCTCTTTTTAAATATCTTTGTATGTTTTTAGTATTATGGTTGTCCAATTTATGGGCATAACTATGTTTGTAATATTCTATAGTATCCTTTTTCTATATTCTATGGTATCCTTTTTCTCTCTGTAGATCTGGTGGTTAGTTCCTTCATTCATTCTAGATAATGGTGATGGGTATCTTCCTTTTTTAAATTGGTCCATCTTCTGAAAGATTCTTTGATTTTATTCATTTTTTGTTGAAAGAGAAGTAATGATAGAGGGTATCCATGTCTTGTTTCTGTAAATGTAGACGGCAGAGAAGCACACAGTGTGTGAGCATATCAGCTGTTCTCAGGAGTATAACCTAAATTAGAAACTTAATGGTTCAGTTTTTGTAGCACAGACAAGGACAGGTCCTAGAAAATGTTAGATAAACTTTCACTGTGGTGAAAATTTGTCTTCTGAATTCTGTATATTATACAGGTATTTGTTCATTTTTCAACTGGATACTTATACACATATATTTTTACTATTTATATTAGGTCTTGTTTCTTCATCATTTAGAAAATCACATGACAAGATGGATCCCATCCAAATGTTTAGTTTATAATCTCCTTAACACACTTATAGCTCTTACAGAAAATAAAAAGGAAAACATTTGGAAATTGATCTGAGAGCTTAGAATGTATTTATTGGAACAGAAATATAAACCCAAAATATAAGACCCAAAAGACATCTGTGACAATACTTAATATTTGAAATATCTACTTAATGTATATTCATGATTCATGAAATGTTCCATACTTTTCTGCTTTAACTTTGTCCCATGTGTTGAATTAAGCAGAAAAGTTTTTAACTTTGAGAACAAAATGATTTTCTCTAAGTTTTTTTTTTGTGTGTGTGTGGCTAAAAGTTTATTTGCCTTGCTCAGGATAAACTGGAGATATGGCAGTGCCCAGATTTATCACGGGAGAGATACTCAGGAAGCCTTGATCATCGTTAATTGAATTTGCAGGAGCAAAAAATGGGCGCAGTGGTTCTGCAGCAGACAGCTTTGTGAATGTAAAGACATGGGCTCCATTGCTAATGTTATACAAGGAATGATTCCAATATCCATATCCAGGAAGATGCCTACTCAGCGTAACCGGGGACTCACCAAGAGGGTAGTTAAAGGCATAGTGCTGGCTGTGAGGAGCTCTTGGTTTCTCAAACCCACAGTCCAGAAGCCAAATTCTGAAGACAGTAGAATTGACCCTTGTCGATGAACAGATTCTTTGCAAACACCCAGGTCCCATTCTTTGCTTGTCCCCACATCCACCTCCCAGTAATGCCGTCCAGAGGTGAACCGAGGGGAGCCTAGGACACAGATGACATGTTTGAATCTCTCAGCACACTCTCTGCAATTCTGTTTAAGGTGTCCACAACAGACATACCTCAGGTCATCAGGAATGATGAGTCGATTTGTTGGCTGTGTCAACATCCAAGGTCACATCCACTGTGGAAAGATGGATTCTCTAATTAAGTCAAATTTCATATAGAGAATGAAGGAATATATTGTAACAAGTCCCTCTTATACTAAGCATTCTTTTTACATTAAGTTTTTTGATTGTTTTATTAAATATTTTCCCTTTAGTGCATGAGATCCATGAAACAGAGACCATGACTATTGTTTACTCTCAAAATTATAAAATTTAGCACAGACTTCAGTCCAAATATACACATCTAATAAATATTTTAAATGAGGGAGAAACAACTTTACCTATTATAAAATAATATGAAATATTAAAGTGTCAGAAATCTAATTCTCAAGCCAGCCCTGTCCTATAGAATCAGAATCTGCATTTTAACAAGATCTCCAGGTAATTTAACACATGCTCAAGTTTGAGAAGCTATGTTTTGGGTCAGTCCTGCTGAAAGAAATACAATGAAAGCCACATGTAATTTAAAATTTTTCTGTAGACATATTAAAAAGTAATAAGGAACATGCAAAGATACCTTAAATAACATCTAAGCCCATATATCCCATTTCCATGTGGGGTACTACTCATGTTTCAAGGGCTCAATAGCCCCTGACAGCTACCATATTGGACAGCACAGGGCTAGGACATGACCTCAATATTATATTTCCTTCAAAATCTCCAGTTGTCTCTAATCTATGCTCAGAGGTGAGAACTGTTACTCAGAGGGCATAAAAATTTTAGGTGCCAGAACTCAGCTAATGCCCATATATAATGGAGAACCTTTTGAACAGTTGCTTTTTCCAGGGCCACTGATGGGCTGAGAGCAGGTTGGACAGATTCCTTACCTTGGAACTTCAGCATCCTTGGGTTCTGGTGTAGAATTGCTCTCAGCTGGGGCTCTAGTTCCTTGATTTTGGAAACCATCTTCTCCAGCTGGTGATTGGGCCTGATGTCATTCTTCTGAGTGACCACAGAACAGGAGGGGCATGAGACACCTTCCCCAATGGGTTCCTTCTGGAGTGAGTTGATGCACTGGAGGCAGCACATGTAGCCACAATTTAGGTGCGTGGGTTTTTCAAGATAAGATAGGCAGGCAAGACATCTACTTCTTTAAATAGTTCAGCCATGGCCACTGTCGACAGAAAAATGTACATAATATTAGAGTTCCATGAGTTGAATGACAATACTCCCTGGGGCTTTTTCATCTTTACGTGCATAGAGATATCAGCGCCTAGTAATAGGTAATGAAACACAACATAAATACCTCTGTGAAAGACTCATGGCCTTGAACTTCTGATATTTGAAGTGCTAGTTGGAATGAAGGACATGATTCTTTCTTTGGGAAGTCAGTGTAGTGAAAGGGTTGAGATTCAGCTGTCCAGCTCTGGGAATGGGGCTTATAGGAATTGAGATGTGCTTTCATTGTAAAAAATGTACACTGCACTTTGAAGACGTAATGAGAAAAAGAGAATGTAAATTATCTCATTAAGAACTTTTAGAGATTGATTAAATGCTGAAATGATATTACATTTTCTCTACTAAAATTTGACTTTTTTTCCCTAATTTAATGTGGCTACTAGAAAATATATAATTACCCATGTAGGTTGTTTTATATTTCTACTAGACAGCCGTGGTCTACACCCAGAGACTCTCCAAAATTCCCACCTGGTAGCCCAATTGTTCCAGTCTGGCTGTGGCAAGAACCCCTTCCAGTAGCTGAGAGAATGAATAAGTCAAAGGGAGAAACTCCATTCATCACCTCGTGGAGTTGGCCAAGCTACGATTAAGGAAATTGAAGACAGTAATTCCTCCAGCCTGAGTATTGAAAATCTAATTTCTGCTCCTAGGAGAGGACCCAGTATCCCTAAGAGACTGGCATTGAGTTGGCATCAAATAACACTTGCTGAATTAATAAGTATTAATACTGCATTCTCCAGACCTTGCTCTCTAATATCTGTCCTTTGTAGTAATCTAAAAAGTAAAGAAAGAAATCACATAACATTGGACTCACATCTCCTCCACGAGGTTCTCCTCTAGCCTCCAACTCTTTCCACTGACAGCTCAGTTGTGGAGTGACCTACACTTACCAGGGGCTTTTATACAGAGGGTCCCTCCTGCCACCATATTCACATCCTGCTAATCTTCCTTAACTCAGTCAGATTTTGATTTAATTATGCCATAAATTGGATTGATACTGAAGTTGTAAACAGATTACCACAAAACAAAGGATATCATTTTGACTTAAGAGTTTTAAAAATTAATATGGACAAAGATTGCCATATCATCATTCTAGATTAGATCTTGTATATTATGGGTGTTAATAAGTTTTGGGATTAGGACTGAAACTGTTGAGTTGAAATATTGAGCATCAAAATTAATCTGTGAATGGAGCGAGTTTTTCTAGGCAGATAGTCAGGATCTCCTGCTCTTCTCGGGACAGGGGTGCCCTGCTTTGGTGCTGTCTCGAGCAATGGCTCCACCTGGGAAGGAAGATAAGGGTGGGCACTCCATTTTGGTGTTGTCCCACCCTTAATCCTATCCCAAGCAACTGATACACCTGGGGAAGTAGGAAATGCTTTATCTAGGAATTCCCCAGCCCAGGCATAATAAGATTTAGAAAGTGACCTAGAATAACCTAAGGGTAATTATGCCATTACCTTGAATCTGCATTGAGGTTCACACCCCCCCAGGTGGGCTTTCTTAGAGGGAGCTCCTATACGCAGATGGAATTTTGAGGACACCTGTTGATCATTTGATAACATCCTACACCTCCCAAGAGGCCTCCTCCAGACTGGGCTTATAAGAGGAAACAATCCAAGAAGTGAGGAGGAAGTGAGTGGGTCAGTGAGTGAGGGAATTGGTCTGTCTCTCGCCACTCACTCTCTCCACCCATTTTATTATACAAGAAAGAGCTCATCTTGTGAAACTGCTCCCTGCCTGAAGTTACTCCGTTGTGTTGGGCTTGCTGGTGATTTTTCCAAGAAAGGAGCCAGAGGATCAGATAATAGTCTGGACTTGACATTTGGTGTGTCTGGTCATTCTTCAGCCAAAAGCACACCAAGAACTGAGGGCAGACTTCCGCCCTGACATGTTTGGTGCCGAAACCTAGGATTCTGACAGTTTCAAATAGCTTTTGATCATGAAAATAAAATCTCATATTTTGATCAAGGAAATTAGTCAAACTTACTCAGAGGTCTTTCGTAAAATCATACTTATTAGACCAGTCATTTTATCCAAAAGGAGTTTTTCTCCAAGATTGTGAAGACTCATGCTTAGAAGTTTGGTTTAAAAAAACCCTAAAACTGTCAGGTGTGATGGTGTGCGCCGGTATTTCTAGCTACTCGGAGGGTGCGGGCTGACAGCTGAGAATCCCAGGAGCCCTGGAGTTCAAGACCAGCCTGGGCAACATAAGGAGACCCTATCTCAAAAAAAATTTTTTGTCCTTAGTGATAGGGTCTTGCTCTGTCTCCCAGGCTGAAGTGCAGTGGTATGATCATAGCTCACCGTAACCCGGGCTCAAGTGATCCTCGTGCCTCAGCCTCCTGAATAGCTGGGACTACAGTTAAGGCCCTGCCATGCCTGGTTAATTTTGTTTTTTGTAGAGATGGGGTCTTGCTATGTTGCCCAGGCTGGTCTTGAACTCCTGGGTTCAAGCACTCCTCCCGCCTCAGCCTCCCAAAGTGCTGGGATTACAGGCATGAGCCACTGTGCCTGGCCAAAAAAACTGTTTGAAAAATGTTTGTATCATCAATGTAAACCCATGTTCAAATGATAAAAAGTATTTTAACAATTAAAATCATTTTGATTAGGTTCTTTTTACTTTATTTAATGTGACTACTAGAAAATTTATAATTACATATTATATTTCTATTGGACATCTCTGTTCGAGACTCATATCCCCTCCAACTCCCCAGCTGGTCCAACCTGGCTGTGGCACAGACCCACAGCAGCAGCTCCAGGTTGAATTAATTCATTGGGGGAAATTCAATTCATCATCTCCTAGAGTAGCCAAAGATGTGATTTGACTGAGAAAAGAAAACATGTCACATCTCCAGCCTGGTATTGAGACTCTAGTCCTACCTACAGCCTCTGGAGCAGGGGACCCAGTGGCCCTAAGTGCACACACTGTGCCTGGCGCTGAGTTGGACTCAGACAGCACTTGCTGCATTAATAAATTATTCAATTCCCAAGACTGTGCCCTCTATATTTAACTTTTGTAGAAATCTAAGAAGTAAAAACAAAATAAGATTGGACTCACCTTCCCTCCACTCACCTCCCAAAGGTGGTTGAATCCTGAAGTGAGATTGACCTACAGGGGTTTTTACATAGGAGTCTCCTCCCACCTGTTCACACCTGGCCTCACCTCTTTAATCTGATTATATTTTGATTTAATTCTTGCAGAAACAAGATTTTTACTGATGATAGGTTACCACAAACCCGTTCAAATGTTTTAACTCAACATTGAACCAAAATTTCAAAATGTATTGCATTTTCAGAAATTTCTTGTTTGAGTACAGTTGACCCTTGAACAACGTGAGTTCAAACTGCATGAGTCCACTTTTCTTCCACCTCTGCGACCCCTGAGACAGCAAGACCAGGTCCTCCTCTGCCTCCTCCTCCTCAGTCTACTCCACTTGAAGATGACAAAGATGAAGACTTTTATGATGATCCACTTCCACTTAAGGAATAGTAAATATATTTTCTCTTCCTTATGATTTTTTAATAACATTTTCTTTTCTCTAGCTTACTTTATGTAAGGGTACAGTATATGATACATATAACATAAAAAATATGTGTTAATTGACTGCTTATGTTATCAGTTAGGCTTCCAGTCAACAGTAGGCTATTAGTAGTAAAGTTTTTGGGGAGTCAAAAATTACACTCAAATTTTTGACTGCACAGGGAGTGGATGCCCCTACTCCTACATTGTTAAAGGGTCAGCTGTATTTATAAATCTCAAGAACATTGCCTATGGTCAGTATTTATAAGTTTTTTTCTTGGCTTTTAGACAAAATCAGTTCTGTACACTTAACTTCATTAATATTACTCTTTATATATTTGTAAATAGTTCATACGTATTCTGTAAAGCACACAATGATAGGTAAAATTCCCATTTTAACTTGACTGTTATTTTCTTAAGATGCAAAAGCTTTAGCTTTATTAATTAATATTTGCTCTTCACTAATACCTGATATAATTTCTCCTCACTTTAGCTCAACTCTTTATAGTATTTATTATCAGTCCAGATTGATGGACACATAGCCTATTTGCTAAGGAGTCATGTGGTCCCAAGGTGAAGATATTCAATCTATCCTTTGAGATAGATTCCTCTCTTTGATTTTACTGCCAATGAATGTCTAGAAAGAAGAAATCTTATTGCCATCTTGTTTTACTATGCATTGAAATGTAAAAATGTAGGTGTATCAAAAATCATGAAGCTTATTTTAAATATTTGTGAGATTCAAAAAATGGGAAGGTCATAACAACAATTAAACTGTACATATTTTAAATATCCCTATTGCTAAACCCTCAATGAAATCTGAGGGTCTTTTTGGTGGTGGTTGTTAAACATTTGCCCACTGATTTTGGCCTTTCTCACTCAAAATAAAAAGCACGGACAGGTTTTAGTGTTTGGGTGACTATTGCAGACATATTTAATAACATTTGATTGATGAAGTAATAATGAAACTGCTTGGGGCTCTCTCTCAGCTACCTCCCCCTTCCCTGCCTCCAGGTGTTCATTCCTATGTTCATTCCTGTCCTAATGCAAGATTCCTGTCTCCATTCTACTTTCTGCCCCCCCAGAAGTCATGGACCCCTGCAACCCCATGACCGCTCAGTTTAGTAAACATTTCTGTCTCTTGCTATCTAAGGATACCCTGACTACCTGCTCCTCACAAGATTATTACACTTATAGCAGTTTAAACTCATAGGTAAATGTCTAGCTTTCCTTCTTCCTGGAAACCTTTAGCCCTGAATGACATGGCTAAACTCCACCACACCCAACATCCCAATCAAATATTCCTTCCTGTAGGAACCTTTCCATTGGTCTCAAGACAAATCCTTTCTATGTTGTCCTCCCATGGCAATTTATAAACACTTCTAACAGAATCTGCACTATTTTTATTTGCTGTGGTCTTAAATGAGACAAGTTTAGTTGAGAGCTGCATCTGTGGTTTTGACTTTGGATATGAAATACGAAGAATATTTGGCCAAAAGTAGACAACAAATAATTACTATTGGATCATTATGTAATTGAATATAATAATTTAAATCAGTCTGGTTTTCTTCATATTTTCTTCTTATTTTCATCCTCCCTGCACTTCCCTGAACCTCTTGGGGCCATCTAAAACAATAATATGTCATAACTGAAGGAAACAAACTTGATTTTGTCATCCAAGGAATAAAACAAAAGAAACTTGAGTTGTGATACAGCATCTAGAAGGGGAACTATTAAGATTATATATAAATTATTTGTGATTTCCTATCTCAGAAGTAAAGACCACAATTATCATTATACTTGTGCATTTTCAAATGTTTCCAAACTTGAGATGAAGCAAGGAAAGAAAATATGAGACAGTGGTTACACTTGGCTTTGATGTATATCCTTCCAATAAAGACTACAAATGCTCAGGGTTTGCCTCTGTTGGTGGCTGATGAAAATGTGAACACATTTCACATGTAGAAATTCTAACATTTTGGGTATGTTGCATTAAACAGATTTTTTTAACATTTACTGCACCCTTTTAATTTTCTTTTTTCTAATGTGTTTACTAGAAAATTTCACATTATATATGTGCTTTGCATTATATTTTTATTGCTGAGTGCTGACCTAGAAAATGAAAAATTGTGTCCCCTTCAACTCCTTAAACTCATGGCCTTGCTCTGGGTTAATGCCCAGCCAGGCAGGACCCACTGGGGGAGCTGAAGACCCTGATGAGTCTGGATCCTTCCTCCACCTCAGCTCAAGGCCCCCCGTGCGACTCTAGGCTTTCATCCCAACTCACATTTCAAATCTGTCTAGGTTTGGACCATGTGCCCTTTATTTTGCATGCCCATTGCTTGCACTGAAATGACACTTAATTAGGGCACATGAACTATTTTTACATTAAGGAGGAATGGCTTTCAGGAAACAATAAAACCTAAATCACACATGATCCCATTAACCTGCTCTGTTGTCCTCCTGTAACGGCAAAACCGGAGTAATGTTGCCGAGAGAAACACTGACAGGTACACAAGGACGTAGAGAGAACAGGTTTATTTTACACCGGCGGGCTCAGAGGGGACTCTGCCACTAAATTCTGAGCATCACGCTTTAGATGTAATGACCTTTTATAGAGGTCTATACCAGGAAGTGTACAGATGAGGAAGTTACTGTAATGTACAGATGAGGAAGTTGCTGCAAGGGAGCTGCTGAAAGCTGATTACAGAAGAGAGAGTGGCAGTTGTTAAGCAGTTCCAGTTTTCTTTATAACATCAGTTTCACAAACATTCCTGTGACCAGGAGGTTGCGATAAGCAGTCTTACAGAAGCAGATACGCAATTTAACATAGACAGGGCTATAGCGTCTCATTTCAGGGTGAAAGGTTTTTAGTGAATTTTCATTTTTCCCTCACACTCCCACTGTCAGCATAGGTAGGAAAGTGAGCCCTGAGCAGTCGAGGCACGGAATGGAAGGGGCCCTGTAGACAAACGGGATACTGAGTAAGAAAAACACTGCCGGATAGGGGGAGCTGTAAGCGTCACAGAATGTTAGGGTAAGAAAAGTGAGACGTGAGCAGAGACCATACGAAAGCAAGCAACGTAAACAAACAGGATGCTGAGTAGCAGAACTACTGCAACAGTGACAGAGATAAGGTAACCACAACTATCACAAGGAACACAACAGAAACAACACAGGGCACCTCATGCACTGCGGCTTGCTGCTCCCCCACGCCCGCCCCTGTGCTTTGGACACGACAACACATCAGGGCCCAACCATATACGGGGACCCCCCCCACGACAGAAAGGAGGCAACATCCCCATTGGTCAAGAAAAAAAAAGGAGAAGAGACAGAGTCACAAAGGAGGAGAAACCAGACAGAAGAAAAAGGGATGGCGCAGAAGCCCCAGGGCCACTGTCCACTGGGACATGTGCCCGCCCCTTTCTGGAGTGTACTGTCGCTTGCTCATCTTTCTTGGCAGCCCGCCATGTCTGGAGGAGCACTTGCTTGATAAACTTTGCTGCTTGCTGCTTCAAAACTGTCTCCTGCTTTCATTCTTCAATCACGAGAAGACAAGAACCAAGGAGTTCAACAGCTGTTAACATCACCAGGCAGCAGCCATGGCTGAACACTTTGAAGAAGCAGGCAGGTGTTCTATCTACATAGCCTTTTCTTGAGAAACTCTTTGTGGTATAATAAAGAATATGTTCATTCTTTGTCCCAGGTTCTGGGCACAGAGCTCCTAAAACCCATGGGATGTCCTTAGTGATAGCAGTGTCTTTTGTTAATCATAAACAGTCCTTTTGTACCACACCTGAGTTTATGCTAATGAGGTGAGTTAGGGTGGAACCCAAGACAGCCTCAAGGTGGACCAAAAAAACATGTGATTAGACTCAGGTTGGAACCTCCAGGAGGGAAAGGGGCTGGAGATTGGATTATATTTTTTAAAAACTCTGGCAGAGCTGGGTTGGGGAGCTTCGTGGTAGGTGAACACATTGATGTGCTGGGAAGGTGGCTGCTCCAACAGGGCATGGACGCTCTCTGCCTCTCCCACCCCCACCTACCTTACCCTATGCATCTCTTCCATTTGGCTTTTTCTGAGTTTTATCCTTTAATGTATAATAAACTTGTAAATGTACGTAAAGTGCTTTCCTGAGTTCTATGAGTCATTGTGGTGAATTATCAAACCTGAGGGAGGGTGTTGTGGGAGCCCCTGAATTTGTAGTCTGCCAGGCAGAAGTGTGGGTGGCTTGGGCACCCCATTTGTGGCTGGCATCTGAAATGGGGGCAGTCTTGTGGGACTGAGCCCTTAAACCTGTGAACTAATTCTGGATAGTTGGCGTCAGAATGGAATTGAATTTTTAGACACCCAGTTGGAGAATTGGTTGTGGTGGGTGTCAGAAAACACCAAGCACCCATGTCCTTGAGATGTGGACACATCTGCTGCCTCTACTATGTCAGTTTCCCACCCCTTTCCATTCTCCAGCCCCCTTCCCTCCCAGAAGTTCCAACCTGAGTCTCATCACGTTTGTTTGGTCCAACTTGAGGCTGTCTTGGGTTCCACCCTAACTCACCTCATTAGCATAAACTCAGGTGTGGTCCAAAAGGGCTCTTTATGATTAATAAAAGACACTCCTATCACTGAGGACATCCCTTGGGTTTTAGGAGCTCTGTGCCCAGAACCTGGGACAAAGAATGAATATATTCGTTATTATACCACAAAGAATTTCTCAAGAAAAGGCTCTGTAGGTAGAACACCTGCATAAGGACCCCCATGGGGAGAACCTCTATCCTCTTTGGTCTCTGAGAAGAATGGTGTCAGGGCCAATTAATGGTAGGGACGTTGATTTCTAAGATCAAGGCTCTGGAGCCTCAGCTCTGTGAGCCCTTCTGGTTCTCCAGATGGGCCCAGGGATGCTGAGGTCCCAGTTAGGAATCTGTCCTCATTCTCCCCTCCCTCACCAAGAACTCAAAGATAATTGACCTTGTGATTGGTTCTCCATGAAAAGTGGGGAATTATCTGAATTTTGGCATTTTGCATGTCTATGTCCCTCCTGTATTGGCAGTCCTTAGCCCTAAGTGCAGAGTGGAATCACCTGGGGATCTCTGACAAAGACTGATGGCTGAGTCCTGCTCCAGGCGCAAGTGAGCCACCTGGCAGAGTTGGTCATCAGTACAGATTTGTTTCCTGTGAGACACTTACTACAATAGTCCCCCCTTATCTGAGTAGCATGATACCAAGACCCCCAGTGGATGCCTAAAACCTCGTATAGCACAGAACCCTACATATACTATGTTTTTTCCCATACATACATCCAGTAAATGATAAAGTTTACTTTATAAATTAAGCACAGTAAGAGATTAACAACTCATAATAAAATAGAACAATTATAATATATACTGTAATAGAAGTTATGTGAATGTAATCTCTCTCTCTCTCTCTCAAAATTTCTTAATATTTTCGGACTGCAGTTGACCATGGGTGACTGAAACCATGGAAAGCAAAACCTCAGATGTGTGTGGACTACTGTATTTGGGAGGGTTGCTGACTCCCTAATCTCTTCCTACCCAATGCTTCCCTACCTCCTCTGGGCTCTAAATTGCTGCCATGGCCCAAGGTTTCCCTGCTGTGACCAAACCTGAAGTTGAATCTCTTGTACCTAAGGAAAGCACCTGTCTTTCCTCTTGAGTTCCTCACAAGAAACCTATGATCTTGTCATTTTTCTTAGGTTTGTGGAAAAAAATTGTAATGCTATATGTTACTGTTTGATTTGGGAAAGTATGTGGGTAGTAGAGAGGGGAAAAATTATTCAAAATTATATTGTCCCATCTATCTTGTATTGCTTACTTCCTCATTCAAATTTTTTTATTGATTAGCTAGTTAACTACCATGAGACAAGATCTTTGTTAACTTGAGTTATTGAGTCTTAAGTTGGGAGGTTCAGGAAAGACTTCTGGGTGAAGGTTTTATCCACTGTGGAAAGAGCAGAAATAAATTAACTTAAATACAAATGGGATATTTGGACCTCTACTACGACTGGGCCATGTACTCTGCCCATTTGCTAAATTATTTGTTATCTCTCCCAAGTGGCTATGACCTCAGAAATAGACACATCCAACAACAACTTCATGATTTCTCGAACTCCTGGCCTCAAGTGATCCTACTGCCTCAGCCTCCCAAAGTGCTGGGATTACAGGTGTGAGCCACTGTGCCAAGCCAACACCCTCATGACTTCTGAGAAGCTGAGGAGTGTCCAAAGTGGGCATTTAGAATAGAATCAGAAAGAGCAGGCTGAGAGGTTCAGCTAGTCAGTCGGCATCATGAGCTCCCCATGGCTGACCTCTGGCCACCTTACTGGGAAGCAGACATAGGTACATGCAAAGAATGGGATTTGAAAAGAATCTCTCACCAGCACGGGAAGTTCCTGCTGCCTGTAGAACTGAGATGTTGGACTGTTGAATTTGAGAAAAGGAAAGTACTCCCTCACCAAGAGTAGTCCTGGGACTTCTCTTTTCATGGATCCCAAATTCCACCTAGTGGGGATTTTCCTGGATATGGACATTTGAAACTTTTAATTTTTCTTTTTTTATGATTCATACCTCTTTTTGATTTAGTTATTTTTAATTGATACATAATACTTGTACATATTCTGAGATACATGTGATATTTTGAAACATGCATATATTGTGCAATGATGAAATCAGGGAAATTGGGGTATCCAACACCTCAAACATTTCCATTTCTTTGTGTTGAGAGTATTCCAAATCTTCTAGCTATTTTGAAATGTACAACAGATTAATGTTAACTATAATCACCCTACTGATCTATCAAACACCAGGTCTTCTTTCCTCTATCTAACTGTATATTTGTACCCATCAGTCAACCTCCCCTTATCCCTCCCTCTTCCCCCTCACCCCTTCCCAGCCTCTGATAACCACCAATCTACTCTCTATCTTCCTGAGATCCACTTTTTTAGCTCCCACATAAGAGTGAGAACATGTGATATTTGTCTTTCTGCACCTATTGAGATGATCATATGGTTTTTGTCCTTCATTCTGTTGATGTGAAGATAAACATCTATTGATTTGTGTACGTTGGTTGCTGCTCCATGCCAGCCACCACGCAGAGAAAGAATCAGCCCATTTTGCCCCAAAACAAATCACAGTATTGACAGATTCCCCTGAAACAGTCTCTCTGTGCGTGGATGACTGCAGCAACTTTTCTGTTTTTGTGTGTATGCATTTCCTAATCTTTGTAGAATTAACATGAATTCTTTGGTAATAATTTTAAGTAAAGAAGTTCTATAGTTCAATGTTTTTCATGCTTTTTAAACCCTGGCCCTGGGTTCATTTTTCTGATTTAAAGGGTAAACAGAGCAGATAAAAGCCTCCTGGGGCCTGGAGGTGCTCTGGCGCCAGGCTGCAGCACCCTGGAGGAGCCCTGGCTAGGACAGTGCCTTCCCTCAGACCCGACCCAGCAGGTCCTCATTGCCAGCACAGGGGGTGGGGGGCCTGGGGGCACAGCAGGAGGATCGAGGGTGGCAGTGGCTGGAACCCCCAGTGGTGGAGCCCCCGGTGGTTGGGAGGGGCTCCTCTGGCTGGGAGGGCCGCAGGCCCTGGGGGCCTCCCTCAGTCCCTGCCCCCGCCCCCCCTTTCCCTGCCTGTGCTCAGGGTGCACTTGGCATGGCAGCTCCAAGGGAGGCTGCAGGAATGTCCCTCCCCAGCACCCGGAAATACTTCTCAGGCCACACCACAGCAGTCCCCTGGGCACACCCTTCCCCAGGAAAGCAGCTCCCCAGCCACCAGACCCTCTCTGGGGGAGCAGTCCCACGAACCTGGGAGCTGCACGTGCCAATCTCCAGCTGCCGAGCCGATGCTTGGGCAGCCGGGGACTGTTTCCCACAGGTCTGGCCCAGGCTCACTCGTCTTGGCTGGACTCGTGGAATAATTAGTTTTCCAGGGCTGGAGCAACAAGTTACCACAAACTGGGTGGTTTAAAACAACCAATTTATTCTCCTGCATTCTCCGAGAGGTTAGGAGTCTGAGATCAAGGGTCGCAGGGCCGTGCCCTCTGAAGGCTGTAGAGGAGGGTCCTTTGCCTCTTCTGGTTGCCGGCAACCCTTGGTGTCCTTGGCTTATGGCCACATCAAGCTCATCTCTGCCCCTGCTGCTGTGTGGCCTCTGAGGAGGGCACCAGTCGCATTGGGTCAGGGCCCACCCTGCTCTGGTGTGACCTCATCTTAAGTGATCATATCTACAAAGGCTCCATTTCCAAATATGGTCACATTCTGAGGTTCTGGGTTTTTGGAGATGTTGGTCTGGGAGGCGATCTTCGGCACCAGGATTTTTAGACTCTCCCCCTCCCCATACCCCCACCCTGTTGGCACTGAGCTCCACCAGCAGAGTGGGTGTGGTCTGGGCAGGGCCTGCATCAGGCTGCCCCTTGCCGCCTGGCACCCACCCCATGCCCTGTCAACACTTGCTGACTGAAGGTGAAATTGGAAATCGTGAGCTGTGTCTTGAACAGAGGGAGGTCTGTGGCTGGGCAGCAGTGGCTGGGGCATGGCTGGGTGGGGGAAACGGGCACGGACGTGGCTTCCAGGCTGGTGAGTCAGGCCCAGGCCAGTGCACCTGTCGGGATTCTGTGCCGCTTGAAAGCCAGGTCTTGTAAAAACACCAGGCGTGTTGCTTCTGGAATGTTCCTTGTACAGTGATAATGCTGGTGATGGCAGCGTCGGTCATCACCCCAAAATGCTGGCAGGTGCTGGCCACCACCTAGGCTTTGTCTGCACATGGTCCTGGACACCCAGCGGCCAATGCAAGGAGGCCCCTCCAGCCTCCTGGGTTCTCATCCTAGCACAAGGCTTTCCTGGGCGCTGCTGTCAGACGTGGTCCCAGGACATGGGGAACGCCCGCGGCGGGCACAGATAGGAAGCAGGACTTCCCGCCTTCCACTTCGAACTCGGCTCCTGGGGCATCCAGTCCCCTGGCCCTTGGTGCTGAGACCCTGGGGGCTGCGTGAAGAGCTACCTTCTTTTAAAGTCAGAGATGCAATTAAACTGTATTTTTCTTCCAAAGGTGTTAGAGTAATAAAGGTCAAAATGATAATTATATACCTATTTTTGATGTCGGATTGTGTTTGTCTTCCTTAAAGGAATCTTAATTTCAGGATGTTGGGAGGAGATTACTCAGAGAAAATCAGTGATTACTTGTGCTTCCAAATATTTTTTCCTGGCGCACAGACACAGAGGCCCCTGGGACGTGAGAGTCTCTGGGTGGCTTGCCAGGCATGGAGCCGTGTCCTTCCTGTCGCTCTGGCCCACGCCACCTGAGAGAGAAGGTCCCAGCGCGTGAGGTGGAACCCTGGCATTGGGACTGACCCTCCTCCCCAGGTAGGGAGACTGGTCTGAGAGGGGAGAGCCCCCTGCCCCGCCCGGCCAGGCCCTGGGCGCTGAGCAGGCTGGTCTGACCCTGAAATTCCCCCTGGGGTGGGAGTCCAGGGTCTGTGGGGCCCCTTCTTCCCCTCCCTGCACAGGCCCTAGCTTTGGCCTGGCCCTCGGATGTCCACTGCCAGGCTGCTGTCCTGGTCCTGACATCCAGGAGGAGCCTGGTCACTGTGCCCAGACCACCACCCCTCTCTGGGCTCACGGGCTTCTGCTGTGGGTCTCCCCTCGAACCCCCTAACCAGACAGGCCCCCACCCTTCTACCTGGACCTGGGGCCAGCTGACAAGGTGTCTCCTTGTCAATGCTTGACCAACCCGCTTCACGGCCAACTACACACCCTGGCAGTTCAGCACTTGGTCACTGAAGCCAGCTCTGTGGGAGTGATCGCCTGCCTGTGTGCCACCCCATGATGTGCACACAGTAGGCACTCAAGCACTGCTGCCTGGGTGCTCGTTCTCTGGCAACACACAATAAGGTGCAGATGAGTGTCCTCGTCACACCAAGGCGAGCGAGACAGCTTGGAAATGGACCGGTGCCCTCCAAGGCGACTCTGGAGACAAAAAGGGAACGAAACTGCCTGAGAAGCAGCTCAGAAAGGCTGGTCTGGGGGGCGCTGCACAGGGAAGCTTCCAGAAGGTGCCAGAAATGCTCTCGGAGGAAAACTTACCATCTGAAGTGTTTTTATTATAAACAAGAGAGAATAAAAAACTAGATGAACTAGACATTCATTCCAGACTGAGGAAGAGAAACACAAGATAAAGTCCAAAGCCCCAGGAAACAGGAGGGGCCTGTGAGTGAAGATGAAAGTCTCAGGGTTTGGCCAGCAGAAACGCAGCGCTAATAAAGCCTGGACTGGAAATCGTCCCCGGGAGCTGCTCATCGCCGCATCTGGGTGACCTGGCATCTGACACAGAGCCACTGCCATCCAGAAGGTGACTCACTCCTGCTCTGCCAGGACAGGCAGGAGACCCTGGGGCTGGGTGACCATGGTGTGCCCAGCCCGTCCTCTCTGCACGCGACCTCTCCGTGCAGTGCGGGACCCCTGCACAGCGTGATGGGGGCAGCCTGTGCCCCAGGGGTTGGGGGTGTTAAATGAGCTAATACCACAGAGCACCACAGTGGGCACCCAGCAAGCAGGGGCTGAGATTAGTATTAGCTGTTAGTGTGGTGTGTCAGCGCACTACCTCTGTGTTCGCTGTTAGTGCGGTTTACTAGTGTTAGCTGTTATATACTACATTAGTGTTAGCTGTTATAGAGCATTAGTGTTAGCTACGCTATTGCACGTCAGTGTTAGCTATTAGTAGGACATTTGTATTAGCAATTAGTGTAGAAAATTGGCATAGTATACTAGTGTTAGCTATTATTACAGTATGTTAGTGTTAGCTATTAGTGTAGTATATTAGTATTAGTATTAGTATAGTATATTAGTGTTAGCTACTAGTGTAGAATATTAGTGTTAGCTATTAGTGGAGTTTATTAGTGTTAGCTATTAGTATAGTATATTAGTGTTACCAATTAGCATAGTATATTAGTGTTAACTATTACTATATTATTTTAGTGTTGTCTACTAGAACAGTATATTAGTGTTAGCTATTTCTATGGTATATTAGTGTTCTCTATTAGCATAGTATATTAGTGTCAGTTATTTGTATAGTATATTAGTCTTAGCTATGGGTGCAGTATATTGGTGGTTATTTGTTGTATAGTATATTCCGTTAGCTATTAGGGTAGTATAATAGTATTAGATATTAGTGTAGTATATTATTGTTAGCTATTAGTACAGGATATTAGTGTTAGGTATTAGTGTAGTTTATTAGTGTTAGCTATTAATATAGTATATTAGCATTGTTTATTACTATATTAGTGTTAGCTATTAGTGTAGTATATTAGTCTTAGCTATTGGCATAATATATTAGTTTTAGGTATTACTAAAGTATATTAGCATTAGCTATCAGTGGAGTATATTAGTGTTAGCTATTAGTATAGGACATTAGTGTTAGCTATTAGTTTTTTTTATTAGTGTTAGCTATTAGTATATATTTATTGTTGATTATTACTAACTCTATTAGTATTAGCTATTAGTGTAATACATTAGTGTTCGCTATTAGTGTAGTATATCAGTGTTAGTTATTGGCATAATATATTAGTGTTAGATTTTAGTATAGTATATTAGTGTTAGCTATTAGTGTAGTATATTAGTCTTAGCTATTAATATAGTATATCAGTGTTAGCTATTGGCATAATATACTATTGTTAGCTATTACTATTAGTTATATTTGTGTTAGCTATTAGCATATTTATTAGTGTTAAATATTACTATAGTATGTTAGTGTTAGCCCATTAGCAAGTCATGTAGTAGTGTAGCTATTATAAGTATATTAGTGTTAGCTATATTAGTATATTGTGTTAGCTATTAGTGTAGTTATTAGTTAGCTATTGGCAAGTATATTAATTTTAGCTATTACTAAGTTTAGTATTAGCTTAGCTATTATATTAGTGATCTATGTTAGTATATTAGTGTTAGTATAGTATATAGTGTAGCTATTAGTGTAGGCATTATTAGCTATTAGATATTAGTGTAGTATCATATATATGTTAGCTATTATATTAGTATATCATGTGTATTAGCTATTGCATAATATATTATTAGTATAGTACTATTATTACTTATTTAGTAGTATTTGTGTTAGCTATTAGCTATGTAATTATATTAGTAGTTAGTAATGATTACTATAGTAATATTAGTGTTAGCTTAGTATAGTATATTACTGTTAGCCATTATTGTAGTGTATTAGTGTTAGCTATTAGTATAGTATATTATTGTTAGCTACTAGGACAAAAGTGCCAGCTGTTAGCATAGTGCATTAGCATTAGCCGTTGTTGTATTACATCGGTATTAGCCGTTAGTATATTAGTATTTGGTATTCAAATCTCCCTTTATGTGTTGCATTGTTACCTTTTTGTTGTTTTCACCCAAACTCCAAAAATTGGAACTTGCTCAGCTAAGCCCCATGAGAAAGTGGGCATCCAGGGCCTCTGGAGTGTTGTTGAGGTGACCCTGCTGCTGAGGGGACCCTCTGGTCCCCATTACCCAAGGTCAGCGTGTGTCTCTCCTCTCCCTTCTGGACCAGTGACTCTGTAGCCGTCACCCTCGGCTGGCTACAGGGGCTGTGAACCAGACATAGCAGTTGCTGGGAGGGAAGGGAAAGTTGTTTAGAGAGAACCCAAACAAGCACCATCGCATATTAGAGGCAGGTGTAAAACAAACTTAGCCTTGTGATGATGATATTGTGGTTTTTGTTTCCACTGTGCACACCTAGAAGAATGTGTTATACCAGCCCAGTGGTAAGTTACATTCCAGGAGCTCAGGAGCCAGGCTCCATGGGCCTCGGTTCTAAAGGAAGCTTCAGGGCCCCCACTCAGCGCCAGGCTAGAAAAAGCATAAAGTGCAACAGGACACTATCCACGGCTGTGTCCCTTCCAGCGTCCCCCTGGCACGGTGGCTGCTAACAGGAGCAATTGGTACGGCAGAAGCCCTTGCTGATGCCAGGCCCTGGGTTGTGCTTTTCATATGTTATCTCATGTCATCCCTCCCCAACCCCACAAATTAGGTGCCATCAGCCCACTTGACAGGTGAGGAAACTGAGGCACAGAGAGGCCCCCCCCCCCCAAACACACACACTCTGAGTGGAGCCCAAGAGTCACCCAGCTTGCGTGGCTGGGAAGGGCTGGTCCCACATGCAGCCTGGCCGTGGATTCCAGCACAGGGCTAGTGGAGGGCACCAGGGCTTGTGCTCCCTGTGCCCCCGGGTCCCTGTACCCCCAGCACATTGTTCCCACCTTGTGTCTCCTTCAGGACAGAGCAGGACCAGGGCCTCTCGACCCCAGGCACCAGAGCTGGGCCTGGCACAGAGCTGCTGGCCTGCCGCATGGCAGGGACTGCAGAGCCGGCCTCCAGGGTGCCCCCCGCCCTGCCACTGTGTTGGTGCGTTGGTGTGCCATGCCACTTGGCATTGGGGTGGCCCTGGTGACCACAGCGCAAGCCAGCAGAGGAGGGAGGCGTTAAAGGACTGTGGCTCCAGCATGTGGGAGGAGACTCGCCAGCCTTGGGGGCCACAGGCCAGGCCGAGGCCTCCCCCCATCAGCTGCGTGGAGCAGCTGGAACCGCCAGCCAAGCCACCCCATAGACGGCTGGGCTGATACGTGTTCACTGTTTTAAGCTGCTGAGTTCTGGGTTGTTTGTCCAGAGGCCATAGATGTCTGATACTCGGTGGCTCTGCACACCCTGAGTGCGGGGTCTGCGTGGCCCCCAGGCCGGTGTTCATGCTTTGGGCAGCCAGAGCCCAGCAGGCCATCCCCACCCGTGCAACATGGCCGTGTGCTGCATGGACAGCCCAGTTGCAGGGCGGGCCTCACCTCCGTGGACACAGGCCTCAGGCCCTGCACCTCTGGAGCCAGCCTTGGCCCGACCAGAGCCCACTGTCCCCGGGGCTCAGGGCCCTCCCCCTCCATGTCAGCCCTGCCAGGCTCAGCCCCAGACTCTGGCAAGCCCCCTCCCCATCTCCCCAACCTGCCCCTGGCGTGGTCCTCACACCTGGGCTCGGTCCCCAGCCTCCATCCTGGCCACACCATCCTGAGAACAGTGACGCCCCTCCCCCCACAACTGTCGTTTCCAGGGGAGATTTCTCCACGCCCTTCCGTTGCTGCCCCCTCCCCACAGGCCTGTCCTGTGTGTGCAGGTGCCAGCTGCTGGCCTGGAGGGAGGCTCCGCCCCTCCTAGACCGCTGTCAGCACCCCCCAACAAGGGGTCCCCTGCTTGCCTCATGATGCCCCAGGAGGACCCCAGGGCTGGGACACAGCTTCCCACCCTCAGGGTCCACCGAACTCATCTGGAATGACCCAGTCTTGGGGATGCCTTGGGGGATGGACAAGGGCACGTGCAGTGCAGGGTGGGGAATGTTTTCATTCTGGAGGCCACATTTATTCAGCTGTAATAAGGCTGCATTCAAGAAACTTCAATTAGATATACTTAAAAATGTACATTATTTTGTAAAAAAATCTGTTACGTAGTTAATAATTTCAAAAACTGAAAACTATTTGTTAATCTTAAAGTTAATTAACCTTTTTAATGACTTTGTTGTGTCTGCTTTTTGTTGGAAAGTGTTTGAATATTTGGTTGCAGCATGGAGGTCTGCAGTTTCATTTGATCCTCTAGATGGGTATCAGTCATTTGTGACCTTAAGGGCGTCTTGATTTGGGTTAGGTAGGAGAATGTAGACTCACAGCTGTAAGTGGTTGAGAAGCAAGAAAGCTTTTTTCAGACACGTTGCTGAAGGCGTGGGTCTTCTACTGCATTTTTCCATATTTCAATTGGATCTTTCTTAGCATCAATGACTTTAAAATGTCATCTACTGAGAGCTCAATCAATTCCATCTGCAGTTCTTTAGGTGCCTGGTGATATCAACCAGGTGAGGCTTAAATGCTACTTTGAGTGTGACATCATGATTCTCAAAGTCAGTGAACCTTTCATTGCATTCTCCCAAGTAATAGGTCTGTAACAGCTGCGTATTCTTCAAATGATTCGCATATATCATCCTGCTCATCAATGACCTTTGCTAACTGGGGAAAACGTTCATCCGAAATTTCCTTTTGAAGAAGGTGGTTTTGAAAAAAGATGGCTTTTTTCAAAATGCTTGGATT
>JAKFHU010001980.1:0-10321 GCA_023783475.1 Daubentonia madagascariensis
GGGGGGGGGGGGGGGGGGGGGGGGGGGGGGGGGGGGGGGGGGGGGGGGGGGGGGGGGGGGGGGGGGGGGGGGGGGGGGGGGGGGGGGGGGGGGGGGGGGGGGGGGGGGGGGTTTTTTTTTTTTATTTTTTTTTTTTTTTTTTTTTTTTTTTTTTTTTTTTTTTTTTTTTTTTTTTTTTTTTTTTTTTTTTTTTTTTTTTATCAGGGGGTCCATTATTAAAGGGGACCTCCCCAATTTCCGAACCCCAAATTATAAGGGTATTACATGAAGGATTTTACAAGGGATGGCTTTAAAGACTTAAGATTTGGTCTCCCATAGGGGCCCCGGTTGACCAAGTTCTGCTCGAATTAGAAGGGTTGGGCTGTTCCTACTAAACCTGCCCAAGCACCAAAAAGGAGGGAAAGGGTTCCATACTTTATGGTTTGTTGATACGTCCGGTTTGATGAAATAGGGGTTGGGTTAAAAGGCTGAGTAATTTTTTGACTGTTTAAAACTAAAACGAAGGTTAATCCTTCTTTTGCCAAATGGGCCCGGGGAACCCAAATTGAAAATTGGGGCGTAACCCCGCCAGTTTGTTTTTGAATGGGGGAAATTTTCCCAAAGGGTTTGTGCCCCGGGGGGGTTAGGCCCCCTAGGGAAGGGATTTACTTTTAAATGTTACATTTAAAGATGAGGGGGAGGCAGTTTATTAGCAGGAAATTTAATGGCATGGCCAACTTTTTTGGGGTCGGATTTAAACTTCCAGTTTAAATGGCAAATTTGGGGGGGTGGGGGGATTGGAACCAATGGGTGATAGAAAAAGGGGGTTTTTTTAATGGTTTAGTCCGCCAAAATTTGCTGTTGTTGAGGGGTGAGGTTAAGGAAGTGGGATTTAATGTATTTGGTGAGTAAAGGGTTTTTTGGAAAAGCGGGAAAAGAACCTTTTTTTGAGGAAATTTAGGGGAGGGTCCCCCTGGTGGGGGTAACCCCCCCTTAGAGTCTTTTTGGGGCTTTGGGGTTTTTTTTTACAGACGGGGGTTATTGTTGGGGGTTTTTAAGTGTTTTTGGGGAGTTTGGAGGTTTGGGTTGGAATTTAGTTCAGGGGGTTATAAAGGTTTTTTTGTTGTCAAGGGAAAAGGAGGTTTTGTTTTTTATAATAAGGGTCCCCCCCGAAAATTGAAAAAACGGGGATTTTGTTTGGGTTTTTTTTTAGAAAATTTTTGGGGTAAATTTGGTGGGGGGGGGGTCTGGAAAATTTCCTGTAATGTTTCGTTGGTCAAAGGGTTATTTTGGGAATTTTTTGTTTTTTGTAACTTGTTCTAAAACTTGCCGGGAGTTTTCCCTTTAAGAGTGTCACTTCCTTGTGATTGTTTGGGTGGGAAAGTTAGTTGGGGTTTATTATTTTGTTCTTAAATTTCTTTTGGGTCCCTTTTGGCCCCGGGATTGTTTTTCCCAATAAGGATTTTTCGAAAGAGCCCTTAAGGGGAAATTTTTTTAAAATTTCGTGGATTTAGTTTCTTTGGGGGGGAATTTAAAGTTGAACTGGAAATTCTGTTTTTGGACAACCAGCTATCGCCAGGCTCGGTAGGCTTTTCACCTCTACTCAGATCTTCTCACTTTTGCGACATATAAGTGGGTTTTCTTAAAATGTCCCCTAAGTAGCCGTCTGGTTTCGGGGGATTTTGCTGAAGTTCCTTTGTAAAGTGTCTTGTTAAGTCATTAGCGAAAGGTACAAGGGGTAAAAATTTTTCTTTCTATACTTTAGATGTTCTTTATCTTTTCCTTGCGTACTGTTTCTATAGCGCCAGGTTAATTGCTATCTCCTATACTAAAGCTTGTTGTGTATGTTTTAATTTAAATTTTTTTTTCGTGTTGTTTAGTTGGGTGGGGTTTGGGGTAGTTTTCGGTTCAAGGGGATCATGTGATTGAGATCTTCGGGTGTAAGCCGGTGCTTTGGGTTTAAACTACACTTGATTTTCTCCAAGCACCTTTCAGTATGCTTTCCTTGTACGCTTATCTCCTCTTGGGGTTCTAGCTTGTTTTTATTTTTGATTTACTTGAAAGGGGGGTGACGGGCGGTGTGTGCGTGCTTTCATGGCCCTATTCCAACTGACTCTCTATTCTCAATTTACTTGCTAAATCCTCCTTCGGCCTATTGAGTTTCATAGAAAGGTTGTCCCGGCGGAAAATTCTATATTTAGAAAATGTAGCCCAATTTCTTCCCCACCCATAGATACACCTTACCTAACGTTTTTTATACGGGGTTTTGTTTGGGCTTTCTTTAGGACCTTAGTAGGGTTTGCTGAAGATGGCGGTATATTTGTTGGATTGGCAAGGGGTGGTGATTTTTTTCGGGGTTTATCGATTATAGAACAGGGTCCTCTAGGGGGTATAAAGCACCGCCAATCCTTTGGTTTTGGGCGTTTGCCTATAGTACTCTGGCGAATAACTTTTTTTTATTACCATTGGGTTTACGGCTAGGCATAGGGGAAAAAAATTTTTATCCCAGTTGGCCCTAGCTGTCGTGTGTTCAGGGTATTAAAAATACCTTCGTAGGTTAAATTTTTATTTTGTCCAGGGCTTTTTACGGCTTGGTCTAAAGCTTAGTTTTAGTTCCTAGTATCCTTAAACACGCTCAACGCCGGGTAGGGCTATTAGCTTGGGTTAATCGTGTGGTCCGCGGCGGCTGGCACGAGATTTGCCAACCCTGTTTGATGAATGTGTAGTATAGCTTAGTCGAACTTTTCCGTTTATTGCTTAAGTGTTAGTCACTGCTGTGTCCCGTGGTGGGTGTGGTTTAGCAAGGCGTCATGAGCTACATGAGTTGTGTGTGATGCCCGCTCCTTTGGTCAGTAGGATCTGGAGGGCAATTTTCACCGGGGGCGTTGGAAGCTTGCCATGTTGTACAGGTACTAATAGACTAATAGTAAGGCTAGGACCAAACCTATGTGGTTTATGGAGCGTTGCGGGGCTCATCCAGCATTTTCAATGCCTTGCTTTGCGGTAGTTTTAAGCTTACATCAACCACAGTGACGCTTTTTGTGAAAAAAGAGGCGAAAGTGCTATGTCAGTATTGGGGGACTTTGTTTGATAACCTGTAAAATAAAAGGTTACTATTTTCTAGTTCAGAAAGCCTAAAAATTGGTTTTAAAAATAGGTGTTTTTAAAATTGATTTAATGGGAGTTGGGCTAGGAGTCGTTTTGTTCTGGTTGAAGTTATAGTTGGGGGGGGGGGGGGGGGGGCCCGGGCGGAGCCGAAAGCTTTTGTTTTTGGGGTTTGGACAAGAGCGATTTATGTTCGGAGATTTTTTGCCCGGGGGGGGGGGGGGGGGGGGTTTGTGGTACGTTTAGCGTACGTTATGCGTACGGTATGCGTACGTTATGCGTACGTTATGCGTACGTTATGCGTACGTAATGCGTACGTTATGCGTATCGTTACGCGTACGTTATGGCGTACTTATCGTAGCTTAGCGTTACGTTATGCGTACGTTCTGCGTACTTATGCGTTATGTCTTAGAGCAAGAATTGATTAGCACCTTTAGTGATCAATATGTGGGTGAAGGGTGTAAATGTGTAAGTCCGACTACCAAATGATGTTGTGAGTGCAAGCAGGGAGGATATGCTGAGTCGATGCATCCCCAAAGTTAAAAGATACCAAATGCATGGTATTAGAGATATGCATGATCACGGTGAGGGTAGTAATGACCATCGAGATGTCTTATTTAAGGGGGTTAGTATGGGCGACTTTAAAGAGTTATGGCCCTGAGGTAAGAACCAGATGCCAGGTATAGTTTCAGGTTAGGAACTCTTAGGTTTTGGGCCCGGAGCAAGAAGGGGGGTGCATGTTGGGCGGGTTGTTGGGTTTCTCGGGGTTTGGGTGATCTAGTAGGATTAAAGGAGATGGAAAGGCATGTTGGTGTGAAGGATTTGACTGGGATGTCTTATGGACGTTTGAAATGGGTGTACGTTTAGTACAATTAAACGGGGATATGTACGTGCTTTATGCATGGGGTAGAGGTTTTGGGATGTACGATTATGCATACATGTAGTTTTGTAAAAGCAAGCCATTAATAGTATATAATACATATTCATGGGGAGGTGCAAAGAAGCACGACGTACATAGGCCTGGTTGAGTTTGGGAACATGCCATGTTGTAAATTTTGTTTTGGTCCGAGGAATTTAGGTACTGACATGGCACGGGGTGTTTGGGTATCTTCTAAAAACAAGGAGTAGTTTAAAAAGAAATTTCAGCTTTGGGTGCTGAAGGTGAGCGGAGTGTTTTTCTCCTTGAGTTGTCCTAGGGGGAGGGGTCCGCCATTTTTGGTTTCACAAGACCAAAGTAATGAATATACTACGGGACCTCTTCATTTGATCGTATTTTGTTTTCGATTAGGCTTGTCATTGGTTATTAGAATAATGATAATGGAAAAGTATAGGATGGATGGCTGCTTGACCAATGAGGATGAAGGTGTGTTCTACGGGTTGTCCTCCCGATTCATGTGAGGGTGAGGAGATCTGTGTTTAGGATCAGAATAGCATTGCTTATGGTGCGGAAGCTATGCTTTCGTTGTTTGGCTGTATGATAAGTAAGGGGATTGCCAGGTGAAGGATTAGAATGGATAGGACAGGCTAGTAAGCCTCCTAACTTGTTAGGGATGGATCGCAAGATCGCGTATGCAATAGGAAGGGCCATTCGGTTAATGTGGGGTGGGGTATTAAGGGGTTAGCGGGGGTGAGTTTGTCTGGGTCTCCTAAGAGGTTTGGGGAAGAATAGGGTTAGGGTTTTGAGGAAAAGTAAAGAAGGGTCAAGCCTAAAGATGTCTTTTTGTTGTGAGTAGGGGTGGAATGGGATTTTTGTCGGAGTTTGAAAGGAAAATTCCTGATGGGTTGTTGGATTCCTGATTTCGTGGATGAAAGAGAAGATGGGTTTGTTGCGAGGGTTAAAATGGTGAAGGGTTTGATAACGTGGAAGGGCAAAAATCGTGTTTAGGGTAGCTTTGTCGACGTGAGAATCCTCCTCAGATTCATTCTACTAAAACTGGTTCCGTATTAGGGGTGTTGCTGAAAGTAAGTTTTGTGATTACGGGTGGCCCTCCGGCCATGAAGGTATTTGTTGCCATTGGGAGGACATAGCCTATAAATGCTGTTGCTATCACTGTAAGTAGGAGAATGATTCCGAGGTTTCAGGTTTCTAGTAGGTGAATGATCCTAGTACAGGCCAGTCCTTGTGGTGAATAGGCAGAGAAAAAAAATATTGATGCTCCGTTGGCATGAAGATATCGAATGATTCAGCCAAATTTACGTCTCTCGGCAAATGTGGGAGATGGAGGAGATGCGGGATGTTTATGTATCGGATGTATAGTGCATAGCGAGGAATAACCCAGTTAAGATTTGTAGGATTAGGCAGGTGCCTAGGAGAGAACCAAAGTTTCATCCATGATGAAATGTTTGATGGGTGTGGGGAGGGTCGAATGAATGAATTATTAGATGTTTGGATTAGAGGGTGGGTTTTCGAATGGTTGGTCATTAGAAGTTCTTGTAGTTGATACAACGATGATTTTTCATGTCGTATGTCATGGTTAAAGTCCATGCAGGAACTATGATATACACTGGTGTTTGTTGTAAGTGTTATTCTTGTTTTGGGCTTTGTAGGTTTTCTTCAAAGCTTCCCCCTATTTATGGGGTTGGGGTTTGGTTTGTTAGTGGGGGGGTTGGGTGCATAATTAGTTTAAGTTGTGGGGGTTCATTTATGGGCTGAATGATGTTTGTGATGTAGTTAGGGGGGATGCTTGTAGTATGTTGGGTATACTACGGCGAGGGCTACTGAGGAGTATCCTGAGGTTGAGGGTCTAGTGCTGTTGGTTTGGGTGCTTTGTTTGTTAGGTTTTGTTATGGAACTATTTGTGGTTATATGGATGATGGGCTATGGAAAGGTGGGCTTTTGTTATTGATTTTAAGAGTTTAGAAGATTGGATAAAATTTTTAAGGGAAATGGTTTTATATTTTTCGGGGTATTGTAAGGGGTGGCTGCATTGTATGATTATGCTAGTTGGATATTGGTGATTGCTGTTTGATTTTTTTATGGGGATTTTCATTGGATTGAGTTACACGGGGTTGTTAAATGTTAGGAGGGTTGTGAGGAGAAGTGAAGTGAGGAGGGAGGAAATAGAGTTTTTTAAATTTGGCCTTTTTGGTTGGAAGTGGTAGTTGATGAAACTTTTTTAGGTGGGACAGGGTTTTTGGGGATTCTTTTTCCAGTCAGGGTTAGTCAGTAGAAGGGATCTATGTTTTGGCTTAAGGTTAGTTTTGTAAGGGGGGTTTTGTGGGTGTATGTTATGGGGAAGAACCTAGTTGGGTTGAAAATTTTGAGCAGGGGGAGGGTTTGTTGAGTTTTGGGTTAAGGTGAGGTATTTAACTCTATTGCTAGAGAGAATCCTAGTTGCTTTTAGTAAAGCCAGGGTTTTTTTAGGTAAGGGGTATGGTTATTTTTGGGGGTGGTTATAGGGGGGATGTTTATTATATAAAAGGAATCCGGCAAAGATGCTGCCAGCTGCTAGACTTTTGATTGGGTAAATCAGGAGGTTGTTTTTTTCGTTAATAGTAGGTGTAATTAAAATCGGGGCTGACCTAGTAATTTCGAAAAAGAAAGATGCGGTAGCTGTAGATTTCTGTTAAAGAGGTGGCGATGATGTGGGTTAGGAGGGCTCCGGCGTTTTGGGGTTTGATGTGTTTGCGGTCCTCGATGATCAGGTCTTTGGAGTAAAACCCTGTTAGGAACGGGATGCCTGAAAGTGCTAGGCTTCCGATAATGAGTGATGAGGAGGTGAGGGTATGTTTTTAGGAGGCCTCCTTTTTTTTCGGATGTCTTGTTCGTTGTTTAAGTTATGGATAATGGCCCAGAAATAAAATAACATAGCTTTGAAGAATGCGTGGGTACAGATGTGGGGAATGCGAGGTGTGGCTGGTTAATGCCTTTTGTGACTATTATTAGGCCGAGTTGGCTGGAGGTGGAAAATGCTACGATTTTTTTGATGTCGTTTTGTGTTAGGGGACAGATTGCTGTGAATTTGTGAAGTTATGGCCCCTTTGCATAGGGTTAATGTTTGGATGGTTTTTGTTGTTTTCTGCTAAGGGGTAGAATCGAATTAGCAGAAATACTCCCTGCTACCACTATGGTGCTAGAGTGGAGTAGGGCTGAGACGGAGTAGGGCCTTCTATCGCTGATGGTAATCAGGGGTGTAATCCAATTGGCCGATTTGCCGAGTGGCTGCTAGTAGTAGGCCAATTAGGTGGGAGGTATCGGGGGTTTGTTGAGTAAAAGATTTGTGGAGGTCTCATGTGTTTGAATGATTAGGAATCATGCTTTGTTAAGATGAAACCGATGTCCCCCGAACATTATATGAATTGCTTGGAGGGGGTGCGGGTTTTGCTCTGTGCGCCATGCCCAGCCAAATTTGTAGGAATGAAGATCCAACCCTCTCATCCGTGAATAGTTGGAATAGATTGTTGGCAGTACCAGAAATTATTTTGGGAATGAGGAATAACATAAGGTATTAAAAAATTTGGGTTTAAATTTGGGGGGCTTTTTCTTATATATCATTTGAAATTCTATAATTTAAACTGTAATAAAAACTCCCCATGGAAAAAAAACTACCCTGAAATAGTCTAATTTGAAGCTTATGGTTAATTTTTTTGTTTTGGATTTTTACTCAGTGTGTTGGAGATGATTGCTTCCGTCCCCGATTATGATAGTAGGGTTGGAATAAGGTGAATAAAGGCGTTAAATGATTTTTTTTAGAGTAAGGGTAATAGTCTTTTTTTGTGTCTTAGTTATAAATAGTACTTAGGTGTTATTAAGAGATCGTGAGGCAAAAGAGGGGTTGAAAGGGGTTTATTCTTTTTTTTGGATTTTCACCAATTTTTTGACTCCTAAGGCCAACGGATTACTACTATCCTTTTTAAAAGTTGAGGAAGCCATATTTATTTGGTTGCAGGAATTTGCAGTTCTTGCTTCTTTCTCGGTAAATAAGGGTGATGACTTCTATTGTAATTCACGGTCTAAGTTTTATTTAAACTATATTTCAGTATGTGGGTCCTAAAAGCTTTGGGGTTTAGGGAGAGTAAAGGGGGGTAAGTGTATTGATATAAGGTGTTTTCTCGTGTAAAGGAGGTTGATATTATTGTGTGGTATGTGATTTTTTTCCCCCGTTTTGTTTGGTCAGTATATATATAAATAAAAGGGGGGTGATAAGTAAACGATTAAAAAAATTTTTGGGCCCCGTTTGGGGGGGGGGCAGTTGACTGGTTATGATTACCTCAAAAGCATAGCTTAGGGGAAGGGGAGAATTTTTTTGGGTTTTTCAGGGGGTTTTTAAAATTGAAGGGGTTTGTATTATTCCATAAAAACCCCCGTTTTTTAAAAGTAAAAACTGCAAAGGGCTATGAAACCCGGGGGTAGGGGCCTCTACTTTGGGGTTTGGGTAAACCAAGGTGGAAAACCCCCAAAAGGGGGGGTTTTTTTCCCAAAAAAATAAAAAAAGCTGGCCCATTCAAAGAAGGGGGGTTTGGTTTAGGGGTTAGGTATTCTTTGAGTCTAGGGGGAAAAAATTTGGGGAAATTTTTGGGGGCCCAAGGGGTTTTTTTTGGTTTTTAAAAAAGCACGAGTTAAAGGGGGGAAAGGGGGCCCGTTTGTGTTTTTGAAAAAAGAAATTTTGTCCCCCGGGGGGGTTTGGCGTTTTTTTTTGGTTTCCCCACGGGGGGGTGAGGGGGAAAATTTGGGGGGGATGTTTGGGGCAAAAAAAGTTTTAAAAAGGGGGCCCTTTTTTGACTTTTAAAGGGGTTTTTTTTTAAAAACAGGGGTTGGGTTTTGATTATTGGGGGGAAATTTTTAAAAATTTTTTTTTTTGGGGAAGGGGGGGTTTTGTGAGGTGGGAAATTTCTAGCTATAATCATGAGAGGGAGAAGTTTTTTTCCCCCAGGGTTAAAAAAGGGGGGGTTTAAAAGGGGGGTTTTGAAAAAATTAAAGAGAAAAGGGGGGGTTTTTTGGGTTTTGGGGTTTTGGAGGGAGGGTGGTGGGCTAAAAAATAAAATGTTTTTAAATTTTTGTTTTTTAAAAATTAGGCTTTTTGGATACAAATTAGTGGGGGGGTATGATTGTTTTGGGGGAAAAATTTTTAAAAAATTTGGGGGGGGTTTTAGGGTTTTTGGGCCCTAAAAAAACCCTAAATATTTTTAAACTGTTTCTAAAAAGGGTAGGCCCCCAGCGGCTTCCCCCGGGTGCGAAAAATACAGGTAAAAGGGAAAAAATTTGGGGGACAAAAATTTTTGTAAGGTTGAATTTTAAAGGGGGGGAGGGTGAAAATTTGGGTAAAATTTTTCCTTCTAGAACCCCCGTTTGGGGGATATTAATGGGGAAAAAAAAATCATACCCCCAGAAGGGTTAGTAAAAGGGAAAAGGGGGAGGTTTATAGAAATTTGGGGGGGTTTTTTTTTATGGGTGGGCCATATTTAAATTAAAAAGAAAACATTTGTTTTGTTTTTTTTAAATTTTTTATATTCTTCTCAAATTTTATCCCCCTTTTGAAATTTTTTCCCTAGGTTAAAACCCCCAAACAAAATTTTTTAAATTTGAATTATGGCTATCGTTTAAAAAAATTAATTTTTTTGGGTTTTTTTTTGGGTTGCCCCGGGGGGGGGGGGGGGGAAATTTTTAAATTTCCCCCGGGGGGGAAAAAAGGGGAAATGTGATGCTACTAGGGGGAAAAAATTTTTTTGGAGAATGGTGGGGAGCAGATTCTTTTTGGGGTCAAACCACATTCGTAGGGGTTTTTATTTTTCTGTGTAATGTTTTGGGTTTTGGGGAGGGCCCCCAAAGGCGGGGTGATAAACAGGGGGCTAAGGGGTGTTAGTTTTTAGGGTTAAAACAAATTTTTTATTTTTTTTCCGGGGGGGTGTCCCCCCGGGGGGGGGTTTTTTTTGGGGAAAAACCCAAAGGGCTGTGTTAATTAAAAAAAAAAAGTCCTCATTAAATTTTTTTTCGGAAAGGGGAAAAAACATACTACCCACGAAATTTTTAATATCCTGCTGCTGGGTTTTGAAACCAAAATGGTGATTGGTGTAAAATGGAAATTTTAGTTTGGGGTGGGAAACAATGGGTTTAAAAAAAGGATCCGTGATTACCGTAGGCCCCTGGAAAAACCCGGTTTTCCCAAAAAAAATGTTGAGCCGTAAAAATTTCCCTCGAGATTGTGAAAGATGTTTCTATTATTCTGAGGGGCCCGGGCACTGTGATAAATTCCTAGTGGGATGGTAATAATAAGGCTTGGAGTTGTGGGGCCCTTCC
>JAKFHU010001983.1:0-19860 GCA_023783475.1 Daubentonia madagascariensis
AAAGCTTCTAAGTGGAAAAGAAGGAAATGCTCGTTCCGAGAGGGTCAACCGGCAAAGTAAACACATACAAATTCCCAACACTTCCATTCTCTGAGAGAAAGCAGCTAGGACTTCCTTTGGTATCTGGAGGGCCTAAAGCTGTGTATGGAAGCCAAAATTACACTTTCTTCTCACTTGCTTTAATCATAAAAACACAGAGAAATGCCTCCACATGGAACTTTACAGTGTAACTTTTGTAGACCTAGATGCCCTAGAAACGTTTCCAATCTTCGAAGTGGCGAAGTAGTGAAATTTCACAGAAAGTGGCATAAAGGATAGTCTAAAGTTCTTTCCCAGTGAAGCAATCTACTTCACAGGAAGAAAAACCTCTAGAGGTTCTGTATGGTACAGATTTGCATAAATCCCTGTATGGAAGTATTCTGTACAGGTATTTGTTCCTTGGGTTCTATAAGTAAAGGAATTCTCACAGAGATGCTCCCTCAGGATGTGTACGGCATTTCTTTTGTGGGACGCCATTTTCTCTTGCTAATTGCAAGATACCAAGCGGAGAGGATGGCATTTTGGTAGCAAGAAGGGAACTTTGACAATATAAAGCTACGTGAAAGGAACCCAGTTGTATTAACTGAGAGAGACCAGGTCCATGATCAGTTGTGTTGAGGATTGTTTCAATCTGTGTATGGAAGCACTATTGTCAGTGTGTTCTCAGATGACTCAAAAGCAAAAGTGCCAAAGACAGAAGCATCGTTGTGGAACTATACTACTTAGATGTAGATCCAGATTAACTGGTAATATTTCAAACTTCTCATTGCAGAAGGTCTGTAATTTCGTACAAAGTGGGTTAATGGACAATATAGAGCTGCTCTGAATGAAAACTCTTCTAATCTCGGAGAAAAAACCACGAGGTGATCAGTGGTTTCTATGTTTTCTACATTCTGTCTGTGGAAGGATGATTTTCTGTTGGTGTTCACAGGCTTCCATAAGTAAAGAAGTCAGAAAGAGATACTTAATTCAGGAGTGCGCTTCGCTCTTCTGAGAGAACTCAATAGTCCGGTGACATTTCTGGCCTTCCAACTGGCGAGGAATGAGATTATGGTAGAAAGCAGGACAGGAGACAATATACAGCACTTTCAAATGAACATCCTTCTATTTCATCATTGAAAGCAGCCACACGTTCAGATGTGCACAGGTTAACTTCACCATGAGTGAGGGGGCAGAAAGTACAATCTGTTCAGACATGATGTGATTACAAAAGCGAATCACACAGACAAGCACCTCCAAGGAAGTGTGCACAATATCAGTTGTAGATTTAGATTGACTTGTCACATGTCTAAGATTCTAAGGGAAGAGGAAGAGGAAATTTGTCAAAATGGCTTAGCTGGGAGACAGAAAAGTGTCCCAAGTGAATACACTATTGTTCATTGAATGATAGCAGCTGGATGTTCAGTCGTTTCCTGGTTGGCTTCACTCTGTGGATGGAAATATGACAAAGACTTTGTCTTCGTAGCCTTCTCCAAGTAAACGTTGCCTCAAAGAGATGCTTCACCTTGGAACATTCCGACGTTCTGATTGGTAACCAGATAATCTAGTGAGAGTTGAAACCTTCAAAGTGGAAAAGAAGGACATATTCGTAGCAAGCGGGCAATTGGCAAGGAAATATTTCCAAAGTCATAACAATCCCATTTTCAGACAGAAAGCAGATGGAAGTTCACCTGTGTTGAGGAGAGCAAAAATCTGTGTATGGAAAACAAAGGAACAGTTTCTTCTCTCTTGCTTCCATCGGGGGCATAGGTCACGTGGAATAGCATCCTCTTGGAAGTGTACACATTTTCGCTTGTAGACCAAGGTTCACGGGTCACATTACGAAGCTCTAAGTTTAGAAGTACTCCTATTTCGTACAAAGCGGGAAAATGGAGAATATAAAGATGTTCCCAGTTAAAACAATTTAATTCCTGGGAAGAAACACCTAGATGTTCAGGTTGGAACTTTTGGGCTCAAATCTCTGGTGGAAGAATTAGGTTCTCGTTTTTTTCTTGATCCTGGCCTTCTATAAATAAAAGAATTCTGGCAGAGATGCCTCGTCAGGATGAGTCCAGTACGTCAGTTGTAGAAACACATTCCCCGTTGGTACTTCAACCGAATAAGGGGAGAGGAATGACACTGCCGCACCAAGCGGGTAAACTGCCTACATAACGCTTTCTCCACTTTAAACACATCTGCTCTAGGACAAAGGGCCTGTAGATGACCACTTGTGTTCAGGACAGATAGATATGTTTGGAAGTAGGATGGCCACGTTGTTCTCCCAAGCTACGAATGGCAAACATGTCAAATAGGGCAGAATCTTGGAGGAAGCATACTGCTTTCCTGAGTAGCCCCAGCTTCTCTGGTCATTTCTTAAAACATTTAGTGGAGAAAATATGTAAGTTCGTACGAAGTGGGTTAGTGGAGAATATAAATCTGTTTCCATGGCAAGCACTCCTCACCCCTGAAAGGAAGCAGCTGGGTGATCAGTTGCATATGGCTTAGCGTAACTCTCCATATGGAAGGTTTCTTTCTGTTTCTTTTTACATGTCTCCGTATGTTTAACAATTGTCAAGGAGCTGGTTTCTATAGGACGTGTACTTCCTTTCAATGGAAGACCTTGTTTCTCTGGTAATATTTCCAAGCTTCTAGGTTCAGAAGAATGACAAGTTTGTACGAAGCAGGCAAATTGCCAACATAAGCTATTTCACATGAAACAACTTCTATTCTTCGTTGGAAAGCAGGGACATGTTCACCTCTACACATGTTATCCTGACTCTGTGTATGCAAGATTAATTGACAGTCTCTTCACACATGCTCTGGTGAAACAAACAGTCCCTATTTCAGGCAACTCATAGGGTGTGTGCTAGCTTTCAATGGGGACCCAGGCTTATTGGGACCGTGTGTCAGCTTCTGAGTATAGTAAAGAAAGGCAATTTTCAAAAAACCGGTTGTTGGAGGACATACCAATGTCTCAAGTGATCACGCTTCCACTGTATGAACGACAGCAGCTAGATGATCAGGAGTGCACAGGTTGGCTTAATTGCTTGTATGGAATCTTGTGCACACTTTGTCCATAGAGCCCTCTACAAGTTAATGTTTTCTCACAGAAACACCTTTTCAAGGTGTGTAGCGCCTTCAGATTTAGAGCCGGATTATCCGGCAAGACTTCGAAGCTTCTAAGTGGAAAAGAAGGAAATGCTCGTTCCGAGAGGGTCAACCGGCAAAGTAAACACATACAAATTCCCAACACTTCCATTCTCTGAGAGAAAGCAGCTAGGACTTCCTTTGGTATCTGGAGGGCCTAAAGCTGTGTATGGAAGCCAAATTACACTTTCTTCTCACTTGCTTTAATCATAAAAACACAGAGAAATGCCTCCACATGGAACTTTACAGTGTAACTTTTGTAGACCTAGATGCCCTAGAAACGTTTCCAATCTTCGAAGTGGCGAAGTAGTGAAATTTCACAGAAAGTGGCATAAAGGATAGTCTAAAGTTCTTTCCCAGTGAAGCAATCTACTTCACAGGAAGAAAACCTCTAGAGGTTCTGTATGGTACAGATTTGCATAAATCCCTGTATGGAAGTATTCTGTACAGGTATTTGTTCCTTGGGTTCTATAAGTAAAGGAATTCTCACAGAGATGCTCCCTCAGGATGTGTACGGCATTTCTTTTGTGGGACGCCATTTTCTCTTGCTAATTGCAAGATACCAAGCGGAGAGGATGGCATTTTGGTAGCAAGAAGGGAACTTTGACAATATAAAGCTACGTGAAAGGAACCCAGTTGTATTAACTGAGAGAGACCAGGTCCATGATCAGTTGTGTTGAGGATTGTTTCAATCTGTGTATGGAAGCACTATTGTCAGTGTGTTCTCAGATGACTCAAAAGCAAAAGTGCCAAAGACAGAAGCATCGTTGTGGAACTATACTACTTAGATGTAGATCCAGATTAACTGGTAATATTTCAAACTTCTCATTGCAGAAGGTCTGTAATTTCGTACAAAGTGGGTTAATGGACAATATAGAGCTGCTCTGAATGAAAACTCTTCTAATCTCGGAGAAAAAACCACGAGGTGATCAGTGGTTTCTATGTTTTCTACATTCTGTCTGTGGAAGGATGATTTTCTGTTGGTGTTCACAGGCTTCCATAAGTAAAGAAGTCAGAAAGAGATACTTAATTCAGGAGTGCGCTTCGCTCTTCTGAGAGAACTCAATAGTCCGGTGACATTTCTGGCCTTCCAACTGGCGAGGAATGAGATTATGGTAGAAAGCAGGACAGGAGACAATATACAGCACTTTCAAATGAACATCCTTCTATTTCATCATTGAAAGCAGCCACACGTTCAGATGTGCACAGGTTAACTTCACCATGAGTGAGGGGGCAGAAAGTACAATCTGTTCAGACATGATGTGATTACAAAAGCGAATCACACAGACAAGCACCTCCAAGGAAGTGTGCACAATATCAGTTGTAGATTTAGATTGACTTGTCACATGTCTGAGATTCTAAGGGAAGAGGAAGAGGAAATTTGTCAAAATGGCTTAGCTGGGAGACGAAAAGTGTCCCAAGTGAATACACTATTGTTCATTGAATGATAGCAGCTGGATGTTCAGTCGTTTCCTGGTTGGCTTCACTCTGTGGATGGAAATATGACAAAGACTTTGTCTTCGTAGCCTTCTCCAAGTAAACGTTGCCTCAAAGAGATGCTTCACCTTGGAACATTCCGACGTTCTGATTGGTAACCAGATAATCTAGTGAGAGTTGAAACCTTCAAAGTGGAAAAGAAGGACATATTCGTAGCAAGCGGGCAATTGGCAAGGAAATATTTCCAAAGTCATAACAATCCCATTTTCAGACAGAAAGCAGATGGAAGTTCACCTGTGTTGAGGAGAGCAAAAATCTGTGTATGGAAAACAAAGGAACAGTTTCTTCTCTCTTGCTTCCATCGGGGGCATAGGTCACGTGGAATAGCATCCTCTTGGAAGTGTACACATTTTCGCTTGTAGACCAAGGTTCACGGGTCACATTACGAAGCTCTAAGTTTAGAAGTACTCCTATTTCGTACAAAGCGGGAAAATGGAGAATATAAAGATGTTCCCAGTTAAAACAATTTAATTCCTGGGAAGAAACACCTAGATGTTCAGGTTGGAACTTTTGGGCTCAAATCTCTGGGTGGAAGAATTAGGTTCTGTTTTTTTCTTGATCCTGGCCTTCTATAAATAAAAGAATTCTGGCAGAGATGCCTCGTCAGGATGAGTCCAGTACGTCAGTTGTAGAAACACATTCCCCGTTGGTACTTCAAACCGAATAAGGGGAGAGGAATGACACTGCCGCACCAAGCGGGTAAACTGCCTACATAACGCTTTCTCCACTTTAAACACATCTGCTCTAGGACAAAGGGCCTGTAGATGACCACTTGTGTTCAGGACAGATAGATATGTTTGGAAGTAGGATGGCCACGTTGTTCTCCCAAGCTACGAATGGCAAACATGTCAAATAGGGCAGAATCTTGGAGGAAGCATACTGCTTTCCTGAGTAGCCCCAGCTTCTCTGGTCATTTCTTAAAACATTTAGTGGAGAAAATATGTAAGTTTGTACGAAGTGGGTTAGTGGAGAATATAAATCTGTTTCCATGGCAAGCACTCCTCACCCCTGAAAGGAAGCAGCTGGGTGATCAGTTGCATATGGCTTAGCGTAACTCTCCATATGGAAGGTTTCTTTCTGTTTCTTTTTACATGTCTCCGTATGTTTAACAATTGTCAAGGAGCTGGTTTCTATAGGACGTGTACTTCCTTTCAATGGAAGACCTTGTTTCTCTGGTAATATTTCCAAGCTTCTAGGTTCAGAAGAATGACAAGTTTGTACAAAGCAGGCAAATTGCCAACATAAGCTATTTCACATGAAACAACTTCTATTCTTCGTTGGAAAGCAGGGACATGTTCACCTCTACACATGTTATCCTGACTCTGTGTATGCAAGATTAATTGACAGTCTCTTCACACATGCTCTGGTGAAACAAACAGTCCCTATTTCAGGCAACTCATAGGGGTGTGCTAGCTTTCAATGGGGACCCAGGCTTATTGGGACCGTGTGTCAGCTTCTGAGTATAGTAAAGAAAGGCAATTTTCAAAAAACCGGTTGGTTGGAGGACATACCAATGTCTCAAGTGATCATGCTTCCACTGTATGAACGACAGCAGCTAGATGATCAGGAGTGCACAGGTTGGCTTAATTGCTTGTATGGAATCTTGTGCACACTTTGTCCATAGAGCCCTCTACAAGTTAATGTTTTCTCACAGAAAACACCTTTTCAAGGTGTGTAGCGCCTTCAGATTTAGAGCCGGATTATCCGGCAAGACTTCGAAGCTTCTAAGTGGAAAAGAAGGAAATGCTCGTTCCGAGAGGGTCAACCGGCAAAGTAAACACATACAAATTCCCAACACTTCCATTCTCTGAGAGAAAGCAGCTAGGACTTCCTTTGGTATCTGGAGGGCCTAAAGCTGTGTATGGAAGCCAAAATTACACTTTCTTCTCACTTGCTTTAATCATAAAAACACAGAGAAATGCCTCCACATGGAACTTTACAGTGTAACTTTTGTAGACCTAGATGCCCTAGAAACGTTTCCAATCTTCGAAGTGGCGAAGTAGTGAAATTTCACAGAAAGTGGCATAAAGGATAGTCTAAAGTTCTTTCCCAGTGAAGCAATCTACTTCACAGGAAGAAAACCTCTAGAGGTTCTGTATGGTACAGATTTGCATAAATCCCTGTATGGAAGTATTCTGTACAGGTATTTGTTCCTTGGGTTCTATAAGTAAAGGAATTCTCACAGAGATGCTCCCTCAGGATGTGTACGGCATTTCTTTTGTGGGACGCCATTTTCTCTTGCTAATTGCAAGATACCAAGCGGAGAGGATGGCATTTTGGTAGCAAGAAGGGAACTTTGACAATATAAGCTACGTGAAAGGAACCCAGTTGTATTAACTGAGAGAGACCAGGTCCATGATCAGTTGTGTTGAGGATTGTTTCAATCTGTGTATGGAAGCACTATTGTCAGTGTGTTCTCAGATGACTCAAAAGCAAAAGTGCCAAAGACAGAAGCATCGTTGTGGAACTATACTACTTAGATGTAGATCCAGATTAACTGGTAATATTTCAAACTTCTCATTGCAGAAGGTCTGTAATTTGGTACAAAGTGGGTTAATGGAGAATATAGAGCTGCTCTGAATGAAAACTCTTCTAATCTCGGAGAAAAAACCACGAGGTGATCAGTGGTTTCTATGTTTTCTCATTCTGTCTGTGGAAGGATGATTTTCTGTTGGTGTTCACAGGCTTCCATAAGTAAAGAAGTCAGAAAGAGATACTTAATTCAGGAGTGCGCTTCGCTCTTCTGAGAGAACTCAATAGTCCGGTGACATTTCTGGCCTTCCAACTGGCGAGGAATGAGATTATGGTAGAAAGCAGGACAGGAGACAATATACAGCACTTTCAAATGAACATCCTTCTATTTCATGATTGAAAGCAGCCACACGTTCAGATGTGCACAGGTTAACTTCACCATGAGTGAGGGGGCAGAAAGTACAATCTGTTCAGACATGATGTGATTACAAAAGCGAATCACACAGACAAGCACCTCCAAGGAAGTGTGCACAATATCAGTTGTAGATTTAGATTGACTTGTCACATGTATAAGACTCTAAGGGAAAGGGAAGAGGAAATTTGTCAAAATGGCTTAGCTGGGAGACAGAAAAGTGTCCCAAGTGAATACACTATTGTTCATTGAATGATAGCAGCTGGATGTTCAGTCGTTTCCTGGTTGGCTTCACTCTGTGGATGGAAATATGACAAAGACTTTGTCTTCGTACCTTCTCCAAGTAAATGTTGCCTCAAAGAGATGCTTCACCTGGGAACATTCCGACGTTCTGATTGGTAACCAGATAATCTAGTGAAGTTGAAACCTTCAAAGTGGAAAAGAAGGACATATTCGTAGCAAGCGGGCAATTGGCAAGGAAATATTTCCAAAGTCATAACAATCCCATTTTCAGACAGAAAGCAGATGGAAGTTCACCTGTGTTGAGGAAGCAAAAATCTGAGTATGGAAAACAAAGGAACAGTTCTTCTCTCTTGCTTCATCGGTGCATAGGTCACGTGGAATAGCATCCTTTTGGAAGTGTACACATTTCGCTTGTAGACCAAGGTTCACGGGTCACATTACGAAGCTCTAAGTTTAGAAGTACTCCTATTTCGTACAAAGCGGGAAAATGGAGAATATAAGATGTTCCCAGTTAAAACAATTTAATTCCTGGGAAGAAACACCTAGATGTTCAGGTTGGAACTTTTGGGCTCAAATCTCTGGATGGAAGTATTAGGTTCTGTTTTTTCTTGATCCTGGCCTTCTATAAATAAAAGAATTCTGGCAGAGATGCCTCGTCAGGATGAGTCCAGAACGTCGGTTGTAGAAACACATTCCCCCTTGGTACATCGAACCGAATAAGGGGAGAGGAATGACACTGCCGCAGCAAGCGGGTAAACGGCCTACATAACGCTTTTCCACTTTAAACACATCTGCTCTGGAACAAAGGGCCGGTAGATGCACACGTGTGTGCAGGACAGATAGATATGTGTTGGAAGTAGGATGGTCACTTTGTTCTCCCAAGCTACGAATGGCAAACATGTCAAATAGGGCAGAATCTTGGAGGAAGCATACTGCTTTCCTGAGTAGCCCCAGCTTCTCTGGTCATTTCTTAAAACATTTAGTGGAGTAAATATGTAAGTTCGTACGAAGTGGGTTAGTGGAGAATATAAATCTGTTTCCATGGCAAGCACTCCTCACCCCTGAAAGGAAGCAGCTGGGTGATCAGTTGCATATGGCTTAGCGTAACTCTCCATATGGAAGGTTTCTTTCTGTTTCTTTTTACATGTCTCCGTATGTTTAACAATTGTCAAGGAGCTGGTTTCTATAGGACGTGTACTTCCTTTCAATGGAAGATTTGTTTCTCTGGTAATATTTCCAAGCTTCTAGGTTAAGAAGAATGACAAGTTTGTACGAAGCAGGCAAATTGCCAACATAAGCTATTTCACATGAAACAACCTCTATTCTTCGTTGGAAAGCAGGGACATGTTCACCTCTACACATGTTATCCTGACTCTGTGTATGCAAGATTAATTGACAGTCTCTTCACACATGCTCTGGTGAAACAAACAGTCCCTATTTCAGGCAACTCATAGGGTGTGTGCTAGCTTTCAATGGGGACCCAGGCTTATTGGGACCGTGTGTCAGCTTCTGAGTATAGTAAAGAAAGGCAATTTTCAAAAAACCAGTTAGTTGGAGGACATACCAATGTCTCAAGTGACCACGCTTCCACTGTATGAACGACAGCAGCTAGATGATCAGGAGTGCACAGGTTGGCTTAATTGCTTGTATGGAATCTTGTGCACACTTTGTCCATAGAGCCCTCTACAAGTTAATGTTTTCTCACAGAAACACCTTTTCAAGGTGTGTAGCGCCTTCAGAATTAGAGACGGATAATCCGGCAAGACTTCGAAGCTTCTAAGTGGAAAAGAAGGAAATGCTCGTTCCGAGAGGGTCAACCGGCAAAGTAAACACTACAAATTCCCAACACTTCCATTCTCTGAGAGAAAGCAGCTAGGACTTCCTTTGGTATCTGGAGGGCCTAAACTGTGTATGGAAGCCAAAATTACACTTTCTTCTCACTTGCTTTAATCATAAAAACACAGAGAAATGCCTCCACATGGAACTTTACAGTGTAACTTTTGTAGACCTAGATGCCCTAGAAACGTTTCCAATCTTCGAAGTGGCGAAGTAGTGAAATTTCACAGAAAGTGGCATAAAGGATAGTCTAAAGTTCTTTCCCAGTGAAGCAATCTACTTCACAGGAAGAAAACCTCTAGAGGTTCTGTATGGTACAGATTTGCATAAATCCTGTATGGAAGTATTCTGTACAGGTATTTGTTCCTTGGGTTTCTATAAGTAAAGGAATTCTCACAGAGATGCTCCCTCAGGATGTGTACGGCATTTCTTTTGTGGGACCCATTTTCTCTTGCTAATTGCAAGATACCAAGCGGAGAGGATGGCATTTTGGTAGCAAGAAGGGAACTTTGACAATATAAAGCTACGTGAAAGGAACCCAGTTGTATTAACTGAGAGAGACCAGGTCCATGATCAGTTGTGTTGAGGATTGTTTCAATCTGTGTATGGAAGCACTATTGTCAGTGTGTTCTCAGATGACTCAAAAGCAAAGTGCCAAAGACAGAAGCATCGTTGTGGAACTATACTACTTAGATGTAGATCCAGATTAACTGGTAATATTTCAAACTTCTCATTGCAGAAGGTCTGTAATTTCGTACAAAGTGGGTTAATGGACAATATAGAGCTGCTCTGAATGAAAACTCTTCTAATCTCGGAGAAAAAACCACGAGGTGATCAGTGGTTTCTATGTTTTCTACATTCTGTCTGTGGAAGGATGATTTTCTGTTGGTGTTCACAGGCTTCCATAAGTAAAGAAGTCAGAAAGAGATACTTAATTCAGGAGTGCGCTTCGCTCTTCTGAGAGAACTCAATAGTCCGGTGACATTTCTGGCCTTCCAACTGGCGAGGAATGAGATTATGGTAGAAAGCAGGACAGGAGACAATATACAGCACTTTCAAATGAACATCCTTCTATTTCATGATTGAAAGCAGCCACACGTTCAGATGTGCACAGGTTAACTTCACCATGAGTGAGGGGGCAGAAAGTACAATCTGTTCAGACATGATGTGATTACAAAAGCGAATCACACAGACAAGCACCTCCAAGGAAGTGTGCACAATATCAGTTGTAGATTTAGATTGACTTGTCACATGTCTGAGATTCTAAGGGAAGAGGAAGAGGAAATTTGTCAAAATGGCTTAGCTGGGAGACAGAAAGTGTCCCAAGTGAATACACTACTGTTCATTGAATGATAGCAGCTGGATGTTCAGTCGTTTCCTGGTTGGCTTCACTCTGTGGATGGAAATATGACAAAGACTTTGTCTTCGTAGCCTTCTCCAAGTAAAGTTGCCTCAAAGAGATGCTTCACCTTGGAACATTCCGACGTTCTGATTGGTAACCAGATAATCTAGTGAGAGTTGAAACCTTCAAAGTGGAAAAGAAGGACATATTCGTAGCAAGCGGGCAATTGGCAAGGAAATATTTCCAAAGTCATAACAATCCCATTTTCAGACAGAAAGCAGATGGAAGTTCACCTGTGTTGAGGAGAGCAAAAATCTGTGTATGGAAAACAAAGGAACAGTTTCTTCTCTCTTGCTTCCATCGGGGCATAGGTCACGTGGAATAGCATCCTCTTGGAAGTGTACACATTTTCGCTTGTAGACCAAGGTTCACGGGTCACATTACGAAGCTCTAAGTTTAGAAGTACTCCTATTTCGTACAAAGCGGGAAAATGGAGAATATAAAGATGTTCCCAGTTAAAACAATTTAATTCCTGGGAAGAAACACCTAGATGTTCAGGTTGGAACTTTTGGGCTCAAATCTCTGGATGGAAGAATTAGGTTCTGTTTTTTTCTTGATCCTGGCCTTCTATAATAAAAGAATTCTGGCAGAGATGCCTCGTCAGGATGAGTCCAGTACGTCAGTTGTAGAAACACATTCCCCGTTGGTACTTCAAACCGAATAAGGGGAGAGGAATGACACTGCCGCACCAAGCGGGTAAACTGCCTACATAACGCTTTCTCCACTTTAAACACATCTGCTCTAGGACAAAGGGCCTGTAGATGACCACTTGTGTTCAGGACAGATAGATATGTTTGGAAGTAGGATGGCACGTTGTTCTCCCAAGCTACGAATGGCAAACATGTCAAATAGGGCAGAATCTTGGAGGAAGCATACTGCTTTCCTGAGTAGCCCCAGCTTCTCTGGTCATTTCTTAAAACATTTAGTGGAGAAAATATGTAAGTTTGTACGAAGTGGGTTAGTGGAGAATATAAATCTGTTTCCATGGCAAGCACTCCTCACCCCTGAAAGGAAGCAGCTGGGTGATCAGTTGCATATGGCTTAGCGTAACTCTCCATATGGAAGGTTTCTTTCTGTTTCTTTTTACATGTCTCCGTATGTTTAACAATTGTCAAGGAGCTGGTTTCTATAGGACGTGTACTTCCTTTCAATGGAAGACCTTGTTTCTCTGGTAATATTTCCAAGCTTCTAGGTTCAGAAGAATGACAAGTTTGTACGAAGCAGGCAAATTGCCAACATAAGCTATTTCACATGAAACAACTTCTATTCTTCGTTGGAAAGCAGGGACATGTTCACCTCTACACATGTTATCCTGACTCTGTGTATGCAAGATTAATTGACAGTCTCTTCACACATGCTCTGGTGAAACAAACAGTCCCTATTTCAGGCAACTCATAGGGTGTGTGCTAGCTTTCAATGGGGACCCAGGCTTATTGGGACCGTGTGTCAGCTTCTGAGTATAGTAAAGAAAGGCAATTTTCAAAAAACCGGTTGGTTGGAGGACATACCAATGTCTCAAGTGATCACGCTTCCACTGTATGAACGACAGCAGCTAGATGATCAGGAGTGCACAGGTTGGCTTAATTGCTTGTATGGAATCTTGTGCACACTTTGTCCATTGAGCCCTCTACAAGTTAATGTTTTCTCACAGAAAACACCTTTTCAAGGTGTGTAGCGCCTTCAGATTTAGAGCCGGATTATCCGGCAACACTTCGAAGCTTCTAAGTGGAAAAGAAGGAAATGCTCGTTCCGAGAGGGTCAATCGGCAAATGAAACACGTACAAATTCCCAACACTTCCATTCTCTGAGAGAAAGCAGCTAACTTCCTTTGGTATCTGGAGGGCCTAAATCTGTGTATGGAAGCCAAATTACACTTTCTTCTCACTTGCTTTAATCATAAAAACACAGAGAAATGCCTCCAAATGGAACTTTACAGTGTAACTTTTGTAGACCTAGATGCCCTAGAAACGTTTCCAATCTTCGAAGTGGCGAAGTAGTGAAATTTCACAGAAAGTGGGATAAAGGATAGTCTAAAGTTCTTTCCCAGTGAAGCAATCTACTTCACAGGAAGAAAACCTCTAGAGGTTCTGTTGGTGCAGATTTGCATAAATCCCTGTATGGAAGTATTCTGTACAGGTATTTGTTCCTTGGGTTCTATAAGTAAAGGAATTCTCACAGAGATGCTCCCTCAGGATGTGTACGGCATTTCTTTTGTGGGACGCCATTTTCTCTTGCTAATTGCAAGATACCAAGCGGAGAGGATGGCATTTTGGTAGCAAGAAGGGAACTTTGACAATATAAAGCTACGTGAAAGGAACCCAGTTGTATTAACTGAGAGAGACCAGGTCCATGATCAGTTGTGTTGAGGATTGTTTCAATCTGTGTATGGAAGCACTATTGTCAGTGTGTTCTCAGATGACTCAAAAGCAAAAGTGCCAAAGACAGAAGCATCGTTGTGGAACTATACTACTTAGATGTAGATCCAGATTAACTGGTAATATTTCAAACTTCTCATTGCAGAAGGTCTGTAATTTCGTACAAAGTGGGTTAATGGACAATATAGAGCTGCTCTGAATGAAAACTCTTCTAATCTCGGAGAAAAAACCACGAGGTGATCAGTGGTTTCTATGTTTTCTACATTCTGTCTGTGGAAGGATGATTTTCTGTTGGTGTTCACAGGCTTCCATAAGTAAAGAAGTCAGAAAGAGATACTTAATTCAGGAGTGCGCTTCGCTCTTCTGAGAGAACTCAATAGTCCGGTGACATTTCTGGCCTTCCAACTGGCGAGGAATGAGATTATGGTAGAAAGCAGGACAGGAGACAATATACAGCACTTTCAAATGAACATCCTTCTATTTCATGATTGAAAGCAGCCACACGTTCAGATGTGCACAGGTTAACTTCACCATGAGTGAGGGCAGAAAGTACAATCTGTTCAGACATGATGTGATTACAAAAGCGAATCACACAGACAAGCACCTCCAAGGAAGTGTGCACAATATCAGTTGTAGATTTAGATTGACTTGTCACATGTCTGAGATTCTAAGGGAAGAGGAAGAGGAAATTTGTCAAAATGGCTTAGCTGGGAGACCGAAAATGTCCCAAGTGAATACACTATTGTTCATTGAATGATAGCAGCTGGATGTTCAGTCGTTTCCTGGTTGGCTTCACTCTGTGGATGGAAATATGACAAAGACTTTGTCTTCGTAGCCTTCTCCAAGTAAACGTTGCCTCAAAGAGATGCTTCACCTTGGAACATTCCGACGTTCTGATTGGTAACCAGATAATCTAGTGAGAGTTGAAACCTTCAAAGTGGAAAAGAAGGACATATTCGTAGCAAGCGGGCAATTGGCAAGGAAATATTTCCAAAGTCATAACAATCCCATTTTCAGACAGAAAGCAGATGGAAGTTCACCTGTGTTGAGGAGAGCAAAAATCTGTGTATGGAAAACAAAGGAACAGTTTCTTCTCTCTTGCTTCCATCGGGGCATAGGTCACGTGGAATAGCATCCTCTTGGAAGTGTACACATTTTCGCTTGTAGACCAAGGTTCACGGGTCACATTACGAAGCTCTAAGTTTAGAAGTACTCCTATTTCGTACAAAGCGGGAAAATGGAGAATATAAAGATGTTCCCAGTTAAAACAATTTAATTCCTGGGAAGAAACACCTAGATGTTCAGGTTGGAACTTTTGGGCTCAAATCTCTGGGTGGAAGAATTAGGTTCTGTTTTTTTCTTGATCCTGGCCTTCTATAAATAAAAGAATTCTGGCAGAGATGCCTCGTCAGGATGAGTCCAGTACGTCAGTTGTAGAAACACATTCCCCGTTGGTACTTCAAACCGAATAAGGGGAGAGGAATGACACTGCCGCACCAAGCGGGTAAACTGCCTACATAACGCTTTCTCCACTTTAAACACATCTGCTCTAGGACAAAGGGCCTGTAGATGACCACTTGTGTTCAGGACAGATAGATATGTTTGGAAGTAGGATGGCCACGTTGTTCTCCCAAGCTACGAATGGCAAACATGTCAAATAGGGCAGAATCTTGGAGGAAGCATACTGCTTTCCTGAGTAGCCCCAGCTTCTCTGGTCATTTCTTAAAACATTTAGTGGAGAAAATATGTAAGTTTGTACGAAGTGGGTTAGTGGAGAATATAAATCTGTTTCCATGGCAAGCACTCCTCACCCCTGAAAGGAAGCAGCTGGGTGATCAGTTGCATATGGCTTAGCGTAACTCTCCATATGGAAGGTTTCTTTCTGTTTCTTTTTACATGTCTCCGTATGTTTAACAATTGTCAAGGAGCTGGTTTCTATAGGACGTGTACTTCCTTTCAATGGAAGACCTTGTTTCTCTGGTAATATTTCCAAGCTTCTAGGTTCGAAGAATGACAAGTTTGTACGAAGCAGGCAAATTGCCAACATAAGCTATTTCACATGAAACAACTTCTATTCTTCGTTGGAAAGCAGGGACATGTTCACCTCTACACATGTTATCCTGACTCTGTGTATGCAAGATTAATTGACAGTCTCTTCACACATGCTCTGGTGAAACAAACAGTCCCTATTTCAGGCAACTCATAGGGTGTGTGCTAGCTTTCAATGGGGACCCAGGCTTATTGGGACCGTGTGTCAGCTTCTGAGTATAGTAAAGAAAGGCAATTTTCAAAAAACCGGTTGGTTGGAGGACATACCAATGTCTCAAGTGATCACGCTTCCACTGTATGAACGACAGCAGCTAGATGATCAGGAGTGCACAGGTTGGCTTAATTGCTTGTATGGAATCTTGTGCACACTTTGTCCATAGAGCCCTCTACAAGTTAATGTTTTCTCACAGAAAACACCTTTCAAGGTGTGTAGCGCCTTCAGATTTAGAGCCGGATTATCCGGCAAGACTTCGAAGCTTCTAAGTGGAAAAGAAGGAAATGCTCGTTCCGAGAGGGTCAACCGGCAAAGTAAACACTACAAATTCCCAACACTTCCATTCTCTGAGAGAAAGCAGCTAGGACTTCCTTTGGTATCTGGAGGGCCTAAAGCTGTGTATGGAAGCCAAAATTACACTTTCTTCTCACTTGCTTTAATCATAAAACACAGAGAAATGCCTCCACATGGAACTTTACAGTGTAACTTTTGTAGACCTAGATGCCCTAGAAACGTTTCCAATCTTCGAAGTGGCGAAGTAGTGAAATTTCACAGAAAGTGGCATAAAGGATAGTCTAAAGTTCTTTCCCAGTGAAGCAATCTACTTCACAGGAAGAAAACCTCTAGAGGTTCTGTATGGTACAGATTTGCATAAATCCCTGTATGGAAGTATTCTGTACAGGTATTTGTTCCTTGGGTTCTATAAGTAAAGGAATTCTCACAGAGATGCTCCCTCAGGATGTGTACGGCATTTCTTTTGTGGGACGCCATTTTCTCTTGCTAATTGCAAGATACCAAGCGGAGAGGATGGCATTTTGGTAGCAAGAAGGGAACTTGACAATATAAAGCTACGTGAAAGGAACCCAGTTGTATTAACTGAGAGAGACCAGGTCCATGATCAGTTGTGTTGAGGATTGTTTCAATCTGTGTATGGAAGCACTATTGTCAGTGTGTTCTCAGATGACTCAAAAGCAAAAGTGCCAAAGACAGAAGCATCGTTGTGGAACTATACTACTTAGATGTAGATCCAGATTAACTGGTAATATTTCAAACTTCTCATTGCAGAAGGTCTGTAATTTCGTACAAAGTGGGTTAATGGACAATATAGAGCTGCTCTGAATGAAAACTCTTCTAATCTCGGAGAAAAAACCACGAGGTGATCAGTGGTTTCTATGTTTTCTTCATTCTGTCTGTGGAAGGATGATTTTCTGTTGGTGTTCACAGGCTTCCATAAGTAAAGAAGTCAGAAAGAGATACTTAATTCAGGAGTGCGCTTCGCTCTTCTGAGAGAACTCAATAGTCCGGTGACATTTCTGGCCTTCCAACTGGCGAGGAATGAGATTATGGTAGAAAGCAGGACAGGAGACAATATACAGCACTTTCAAATGAACATCCTTCTATTTCATGATTGAAAGCAGCCACACGTTCAGATGTGCACAGGTTAACTTCACCATGAGTGAGGGGGCAGAAAGTACAATCTGTTCAGACATGATGTGATTACAAAAGCGAATCACACAGACAAGCACCTCCAAGGAAGTGTGCACAATATCAGTTGTAGATTTAGATTGACTTGTCACATGTCTGAGATTCTAAGGGAAGAGGAAGAGGAAATTTGTCAAAATGGCTTAGCTGGGAGACCCGAAAAGTGTCCCAAGTGAATACACTATTGTTCATTGAATGATAGCAGCTGGATGTTCAGTCGTTTCCTGGTTGGCTTCACTCTGTGGATGGAAATATGACAAAGACTTTGTCTTCGTAGCCTTCTCCAAGTAAAGTTGCCTCAAAGAGATGCTTCACCTTGGAACATTCCGACGTTCTGATTGGTAACCAGATAATCTAGTGAGAGTTGAAACCTTCAAAGTGGAAAAGAAGGACATATTCGTAGCAAGCGGGCAATTGGCAAGGAAATATTTCCAAAGTCATAACAATCCCATTTTCAGACAGAAAGCAGATGGAAGTTCACATGTGTTGAGGATAGCAAAAATCTGTGTATGGAAAACAAAGGAACAGTTCTTCTCTCTTGCTTCCATCGGGGGCATAGGTCACGTGGAATAGCATCCTCTTGGAAGTGTACACATTTCGCTTGTAGACCAAGGTTCACGGGTCACATTACGAAGCTCTAAGTTTAGAAGTACTCCTATTTCGTACAAAGCGGGAAAATGGAGAATATAAAGTAGTTCCCAGTTAAACAATTTAATACCTGGGAAGAAACACCTAGATGTTCAGGTTGGAACTTTTGGGCTCAATCTCTGGGTGGAAGAATTAGGTTCTGTTTTTTTCTTGATCCTGGCCTTCTATAAATAAAAGAATTCTGGCAGAGATGCCTCGTCAGGATGAGTCCAGTACGTCAGTTGTAGAAACACATTCCCCGTTGGTACTTCAAACCGAATAAGGGGAGAGGAATGACACTGCCGCACCAAGCGGGTAAACTGCCTACATAACGCTTTCTCCACTTTAAACACATCTGCTCTAGGACAAAGGGCCTGTAGATGACCACTTGTGTTCAGGACAGATAGATATGTTTGGAAGTAGGATGGCCACGTTGTTCTCCCAAGCTACGAATGGCAAACATGTCAAATAGGGCAGAATCTTGGAGGAAGCATACTGCTTTCCTGAGTAGCCCCAGCTTCTCTGGTCATTTCTTAAAACATTTAGTGGAGAAATATGTAAGTTTGTACGAAGTGGGTTAGTGGAGAATATAAATCTGTTTCCATGGCAAGCACTCCTCACCCCTGAAAGGAAGCAGCTGGGTGATCAGTTGCATATGGCTTAGCGTAACTCTCCATATGGAAGGTTTCTTTCTGTTTCTTTTTACATGTCTCCGTATGTTTAACAATTGTCAAGGAGCTGGTTTCTATAGGACGTGTACTTCCTTTCAATGGAAGACCTGTGTTTCTCTGGTAATATTTCCAAGCTTCTAGGTGCAGAAGAATGACAAGTTTGTACAAGCAGGCAAATTGCCAACATAAGCTATTTCACATGAAACAACTTCTATTCTTCGTTGGAAACAGGGACATGTTCACCTCTACACATGTTATCCTGACTCTGTGTATGCAAGATTAATTGACAGTCTCTTCACACATGCTCTGGTGAAACAAACAGTCCCTATTTCAGGCAACTCATAGGGGTGTGCTAGCTTTCAATGGGGACCCAGGCTTATTGGGACCGTGTGTCAGCTTCTGAGTATAGTAAAGAAAGGCAATTTTCAAAAAACCGGTTGGTTGGAGGACATACCAATGTCTCAAGTGATCACGCTTCCACTGTATGAACGACAGCAGCTAGATGATCAGGAGTGCACAGGTTGGCTTAATTGCTTGTATGGAATCTTGTGCACACTTTGTCCATAGAGCCCTCTACAAGTTAATGTTTTCTCACAGAAACACCTTTTCAAGGTGTGTAGCGCCTTCAGATTTAGAGCCGGATTATCCGGCAAGACTTCGAAGCTTCTAAGTGGAAAAGAAGGAAATGCTCGTTCCGAGAGGGTCAACCGGCAAAGTAAACACTACAAATTCCCAACACTTCCATTCTCTGAGAGAAAGCAGCTAGGGCTTCCTTTGGTATCTGGAGGGCCTAAAGCTGTGTATGGAAGCCAAATTACACTTTCTTCTCACTTGCTTTAATCATAAAAACACAGAGAATGCCTCAAAATGGAACTTTACAGTGTAACTTTTGTAGAAATAGATGCACTAGAAACGTTTACAATCTTCGAAGTGGCGAAGTAGTGAAATTTCACAGAAAGTTGGCATAAAGGATAGTCTAAAGTTCTTTCCCAGTGAAGCATTCTACTTCACAGGAAGAAAACCTCTAGAGGTTCTGTATGGTACAGATTTGCATAAATCCCTGTATGGAAGTATTCTGTACAGGTATTTGTTCCTTGGTTCTATAAGTAAAGGAATTCTCACAGAGATGCTCCCTCAGGATGTGTACGGCATTTCTTTTGTGGGACGCCCTTTTCCCTTGCTAATTTCAAGATCCCCCGGAGAGGATGGGGAAATTTTTGGGAGCCAAAAGGGGCCCTTTTACAATATTAAAAGCTACTTTAAAAGGGAAAACCCCCCTTTTATTTCCCGAGAGAGCCCTTTTCCATGACATTGGGGGTGAGGATTTTTTTTCAATCTGTTTTAGGGAAACACCCATTGTCAGTGGGGTTCTCCAAAAATGACCAAAAGCAAAGTTTCCAAAGACGAAGCTCGTT
>JAKFHU010001986.1:0-22218 GCA_023783475.1 Daubentonia madagascariensis
AAATTTTAGAACAGTTCTATAGATAAAAAAGTTACAAGTTTAGTATCTCAGTAGATCTTAATTTAGATTAATTTTAGTTAGTAAATTGTTGACTGGGAAAAAAATGAAGTACTGATACAAACTGTAACATCTATGAACCTTGAAAACATACAAAGTGAAAGTAGCCAGTCATAAAGGATCACAGATTGCATGATTCCATTTTCATGAAATGTCCAGAAGTTACAAATCTATAGAGACAGAAAGTAGATTAGCGGTTGCCTAGGGCTGGAGGGGATGGAAGGTTGGAGGATTATGTCTAAGTGGGGAGAGATTCTTTCTAGAGTAATAAAAATGTTCTAAACTGGACTGTGCTGATGAATGCACAACCTTATAAATATGCAAAAAAATCATTGAATTGTACTATTTGAATAGGTGAATTATATTTCAAAGCTATTTTTATAAAAGGAATACAGTAACTCTAGAAGTATGTTGACTCTATTGATATCTAATTTGCTACAACTATTCCAACGTAGAAATGTTACTGACAAATGATCCTTAAAAACTATGGGTGAGCTGTATCCATCTGTTCTCTCCCACCAGGATGATGCTTTGAGAGGACCACACACTCCCCCTCCCCCCAACTCCCATGGCCCACAATAACACCTGAGCTCACAGGCCTGCAGGGCCACACTCTGGCTCAGCAGTGCTCTCCTCTCAGTGGGGTCGCTTATCTGTCCAGAGAAGCTGCTGCTGGCTGGTCCAGGATGGCCCCATTGGGGGTGATGCAGCTTGCACCTCATCCTCCAGCCAGAGCCCAGGAAAGTGCTCATAACTGTGGCACAGAAAAACACAAGTCTGTCCCGAGCCTCCTCATGTGCCACATCAGCTGGCATCCCATTGACCAGAGAAAATCACATAGCCTGACTCAGAGTCAAGGGTGGAGAGAAGCAGTGCTGGCTCTTCAATGGAAGGAACTGAGGAGTCACCATGTGCAGAAGGGGATGCATCTGTGGAGCGTGAAGAATGGGGACTCACGATGCATGAGCCTCCTGCAGGAGCTTATGTGACCAGCACTAGGCATGTGCTCTGGGAAATTAAAGAGAATGGATATAAATATTTCCCATCTTGCAGCTTTTCCTTCTTCCCATTTTCACTTACAGTTTCATTAGAAACTTTGAAACATCTTGCTTTCTTTTTAGTTTAATCTTGATTTAGATGATAGAAACATTTAATATTTTTATATTTTAGTTTGAAAAATGATTGTATAATTTGAGCAGATTTAAAAGCAAATAGAATCTAATTTGTAATGGCAAATTCTGGTATAAATGCCTGTGGGTAACACTTTGAATGTGACATGAGCTTCATGACTTGCTTTGTAATTGCAAGAACTTTAGCTTTTACAAAGATAAATACGTTTTAAAATGCCTTTCTACTAGATGTTCTTGTTTTATCACAGAAATATATGCTTGTTTTGAAAGTATAAATTGGCATAGGGAAATGTTAATAACTACCCTCCCCCCACACAATTCCATTTCTCTATTGACATGTCATTGATGTAACTGACAATAACTGTCTTTCTTCATGTTCATATACATATTTACAGACTAAGTTTAATATAAATATGATGTTATTCTTCAATGTGCACTAGGTTAACATTTTGGATTTGCACCTTTCATTTCCAGAGAGTGGCATCACATGTGGAAAAGGCAATCCTATTTTGCCTGTCAGTCTAAAACCAGTTTGAATCCTAAATGGGTCTTGTACAGTAGGGCCTTAAAGACTGCTTTTTTGTTGCAATATTCTCTACCCCATGGACTGTGAGTATTGATTACATTAATTAAATAACAAGTGCTCACCTTAGAGTGTTGGCTTTTTATCTACTGGCATAAATCAAAAGGAAGAAATTTTTATTTCATCAGGGTTTTTTTTTTTTAAGTGGTTGCTGTGGTTGATTTTTGGAGGGATTTGAAAATGGTGGCTTGAAGTAGGCAACTAAAGCCCTTTCTTTATTTGCAGGCTTAGTGCCTGCCAGGAAATAACCCAGAGCTTTGTCTCTCAAATAATCCCCTTTCATAGGTTTCAACTACTGAGAAGGCTGATGGTGATGTTCAGGGGAGGCATTTAAAGGGCCTTTCAATATCTTTAGCATCAGGAAGTCCATTGAGAACATCTGCATCCCTGAGCCTTGATAGGGAGAAACAGTGTTGCCTCATACACCAGAAAAAATGAGAGCTGTCTTCTCACAGCCTACCAGACCTTGGCTGACATTTTCTGGAAAACAATTATGCCCCTTTCAGAACCAGCCTAGAATGTAATCTGAACTCAAATACAAAGAGAACCATCCTTAAAATGAGTTATACAATTCCTTAATCTTGAGAAATCAACAAATTATCTTAAACAGTCACATTCTTCTTAATTTTGTCTCTAACAATGTTTATTCACTAATCAAAAAAGTAAGTACTAAAGAGCAGAATTTTTCTTCAAAATTTTTACACTGAATTAAAGGAAATAACTGGGTTATTAAAGGACTGGAGAATGATAATGAATACCTATCCATTAAAGACTTTATCTTGTACTATGTAGATGTTGTCATCTCTTATTTATACCAGACCATAACACTGCCAAAAGTTTAAAGGATTCTATAGATGACCCTTTTTGACCTGATATAGACCTATAGCAACAACTCTAAATCCATCAGGGTTAACCACACATACAACAGTAGGTAAGTTTTCAGAAAATAGAAAAGGAACTTCTGACTCCACCGAATCTCTCTTGTACAAAGTAAAGCCTTGCTAATATTCAGCATAAGACAAAACACTTTGTTCCTTTCTCCTTGTTATTGTTTCTATAATGCAACAAAGGCAATTAATTGTAGGAAAGGCAATCGTGCCTTAAATTCCCCCTCATCTGATTCTTGTAAGTTTCTAAAGATTTCATCTAGGGAAGGACATCCAGCCCTGAAATGAGGTGGAGTGTATGGACAAAAAGGTTCTCTGGCACAGGGCTGCCAGGTAAAATACAGCACACCAGTTAAATTTGAATTTCAGATATGTGTGGAATTTGGGGGACATCCTTATACTCAACAAATATACATCCAGCAACTCTTCATTGGGGTTTAGTGTGGAGATGGGAGAGGATGAGACAAAGGGGGCTGGAGGCTCTCAGAGGAGGATGTGAAACTCTCAGCCTGCACCAATCAGCTTTGCCCCTGTTTAAATGTTTTACTGAAATGCAGCCACACCCATCTATTTATGGACCCTCCACAGCTGCTTCCATGCTAAAATGGCAGAGTTCAGTAATTGCAACAGAGACTATATGGTGCAGAGAACCTGAAATACTTACTATCTAGCCCTTTACAGAAAAGATTTACCAACCTCTGGTCTCAGGTAAACTGAAATGACAATGGACATCCTGAATCCTGGCTATTCCCCACCTCTGATGATAGGCTTCTTTCTATAGGCACACTGGTATTATAAATCTGAAAATGTTAAGATATTAAATACGTGACATTATTTTATCAATTGATTAAAACATAACATAACCATGCTACTTAAAAAAAAAGGCACTTTGAGAAAGTTTTATATTTAACAATCTTTGTGTTTTAGAACTCAAGTCATCACATACAGCTGATGCAAGATGGCTGGCAAAGAAAAGATGAAATTCACATAACAACTCAAGGTTTCAAAACCTAATCTGCAAATAAAAATACAGAGAAGACAATTTTATTTACAATCTACCTATAAAATGTGTGCATTTAATTTTCAGATTGTAAAGTATCAAAGAAGGAGAAAGACTCAGCGCTGTCATGACTGACAATGCATTCGGCTGCCAGAACTCTCCAACTCAGCTGCTATTGACTAACAGTGTGGGGGTAAACCCAGAATATTCCTACCAATGCTATGGAATCAAAACACATGTGGAAGGATTTCCTAATAATGTATGGCAAATAATCCTGCATACAAATCCTCCTGACCACAACTCAAAGATGCTGGATAGGGTATAAGAACAAAGCAGAAATAAAGAAAAGTAATTGGTGTTGAAGACAGAGAACCCAATCAATGTCGATGAAGACTCCAGGGCTCCCTGGGCCCTGTGGAAGGAAACAAGTTTGTGGAGTCAAGTAAGCCAACAGACAATCCTTTGGAACTCAGCTCTTCATCAAAGCTCTCTAAACCAACCCCTCAGTGTCCACATTTTTAATATGGGAATAAGCTTACCTATATTTTATAAAAATACTTTGTAGAAAATGGCTAGGGCCAGTAGTAGCATAGTGAGAATTCAATAAATGGCTCATGTTATTACTAATAGAAATAAACACAAGAATCCAATAAGAATGCAGTTTGGCACCAAATGCATTTTGGATCACCAATCTCTCCAAAGGGTTTAATTTAGCCTACTTTGGTCTCTAAACTGTAGTTTGTCAGGAGTTGCTGGGATCAAAGGTAGTGTTTTCAGTCCTATTGTTCTTGTCATTTCTTGTTGCAGTGTTACAGACTGATGTTCCTCCAGAGTAGTTTTTGCATGAGTAAATAATTAAGTAGAAGTGGGAAGCATTTCTATGAAATCCTTTTTAAATATTAAAGCATAGGCAATACTAATTTAACAATAAAAGAATTACAAGTGCAAAATTGATAAATGTACTTTTCTAAAGCTAATATCAGGTCTTTTTGCACACAGCAAATTAAAAATTAAAACTGCCTTGTAACCCCAACCCTGGACTGCCCAAAATGGACTATTAACCTAGAACACTCATAAAGAAGTAATGAGAATAGGGAAAATCAATGCGGTTGAATTTAGCATCCATTGTCTACAGCTCATAACTTCATTACCTTCTCAGTGAAGGAGAACATTGATCCAAGGCAATGAATTCTGGAATGGTGAGAGGTGATCAGGTGTGACCTCTAGGGTCTATGCCTGATCAGGTGGTTTAGGCAGGATTTAAGACAGGAACTGGGGTTGGCAAAACTCAGATCATATAGACAGTTTGGGACAAGAAAGCTAATACCCTAAACCATCCCCACCCCCTGCCAGCCCATGTGAAACTGTCTTCCTGAAACCCCGCCGGAGGTGAGCAGCAGGGGAGCAAAGCTTCATCTGTATTTATAGCCACTCCCCATTGCTCCCATCACTGCATAAGCTCTTCCTCCTCTCAGATCAGCAGGAGCATTAGATTCTCATAGGAGCACGAACCCTACTGTAAACTGCACATGTGAGGGATCTAGGTTGTGCCCTCCTTAGGAGAATCTAATGCCTGATGATCTGAGGCAGAGCTGAGGCGGTGATGCTAGCACTGGGGAGTGGCTGCAAATACAGAGTATCATTAGCAGACAGGTTTGACAGCACAATATATGTAATGTGCTTGAATCATCCCTAAACCATCCCCCTCCCTCCACTGCCACCCATCTGTGGAAAAACTGTCTTCCATGAAACCTGTCCCTGGTGTCAAAAAGGTTGGGGACCGCTGCTTTAAAGCATGACTTGAAATCAGTTTGATAAGTGAACTGATTGCCCAGGTTAGCAATCTTTGTCCTGAGAGGAGAGCTGTTTTCTCAGATGGAGAAACTGCCTGGGCTGATTGGTTTGCAGGAAGTTCCTGAAACAAACAATGAATTTACTTATTTGTTTCCAAATGTATCATCCTGGATGAGAAGTTCCTGGAACAAATGGTAATCCATGTTGACACAAGGTAGTTATGCTCTGGAGCTGGAGGTGTCTCATGGCTCAATTTCATTCTTTACGAAATTTCTTATTTCTTATTCTTATTCTCCATTTGCAATGTATTCTATATAAACAGATTTTCTTTAAATCCTCTCCCCCCAAATAAAGATTTCATTAATCTGAGTGTGGACTAGCTTGAGAGTTAAAACATCCTGGTGGCCCAGTCTCAGGAGGGTCCACACTTTTATGGGTTTTACCTCCAGAAAGGCCACCAAGTTCTCACAGTGAAGATCTGAGAAAAATCTCCCTTGAGAAAAGTAACTATTTTGAAATACTCCCAGGAGAAAAGTAAGCATTTTCAGGTAAGCCAAGAGAATCTCTATAAGGGCCTACCCTACAAGGGAAAAGACTTCACCAGAGCCCTGTCCAAATTGGGAGATGGGAAATTACCCAACTCCAGCCCTCTCCAGCCATCCTGTCAAATTTAAGGAGGGAAAAAAAAATCTGAGAAGCACCTATGAATGTCACAACCCAGAGGCACAGGCACAGTAAAACACTGAGACCTGATCCAGAATGCATCTCCTCCTCCCACACACACCACCTGGGCTACTGCATAATAACAGGGATTTCACCTGGAAGAACCTCAAGGCTCAGACTCTATGTATGAAGTAGTTTCTAGGGAGACCCAAAGATAACACAGATAAAACAAAGACACTAGAGGAAATTTTATCCTCTAATGACTACACCTAATGCAAATAGCAGACACAGGCTAATCCTAGCCAGATAAACATAAAACCTCATGCTAAAGGCCTATCTACTCAGTTCCTATAAACCTTATGTTTCATGTCTGGTTTTCAAAGGAAAATGACAAGGCATGCCATGAGCCAAATAAAAACCACACAATCTGAAGTGACAAAGCCAGCATTAAAACCAGATTCATATGGCAGAAGTGTGGGAATTATCAGAAAAGGAATTTAAAATAACTATTATTACTATGCTAAAAATCTACTGGAAAAGTGGGCAAGATGCAAGAACATAAGGATAATATGAGCAGAAAGATGAACATTCTAATAAAGAAAAAGGAAACGCTAGAAATCAAAATGCTGTGACAGAAATGAAGAACACCCTTTGATGGGCTCATCAGTGAACCGAACAGTAAAGAACAGAACCAATGATCTTGACAATATGTCAATAGAAACTTCCTAAATAGAAATGCAAAGAGAAAACAACAGAAAAAAGTAACAGAATATTCATGAACTGTGTGAAAACTGCAAAAAGTGTAATATGCACAGTGGGAATACTAGAAAGAAAAGAGGAAAAGGAACAGACAAATATTTCAAGTAATACTGACTGAAAATTTTCCAACATTAATTATAGAAACCAAACCAAAAATACAGAAAGTCTAGAAAAATACCAAAAAAAAATACACATAAGCAAATCATGCTGAAACTACAGAAAACCCAAAACAAAGAAAAAATCATGTAAGCCAGGGGAATGAAATACTTTATTTAAAGAGGAACAAGGAGACTTACATGCAGAAATCATTCAATCAAAAAGACAGTGGGGTGAAATATTTAAAGTATTGAAAGAAAAAAGCCTTCAACTGGTAATTTTGTATCTAGTGAAATTATTCTTCAAAAGTGAAAGAGAAAAAGGCTGGGCACAGTTGCTCATGCCTGTAATCCCAGCACTTTGGGAGGCCAAGGCAGGAGGATTGCTTGAGGCTAGGAGTTCAAGACCAGCATGAGGGCAACATAGCATGACCCTATGTCTAAAAAAAAAAAAAATTAACCATGTGTGGTGGTGTGTGCCTGTAGTCCCAGCTACTCAGGAGGCTGAGGCAGAAGGATCCCTTGAGCCCAGGAGTTTGAGGCTGCAGTGAGCTATGATCACACCACTGCACTCCAGCCTGGGCAACAAAATGAGACCCCATCTCTTAAAAAAAAAAAGTGAAGGAGAAATAAAGACTTTCTCATACAAACAAAAACAGGTCTACATGAGTAGACCTACTTTTGCAAGAAATTTCCAAGATGATTTTCAGAAAGAAGAATGATAAGACATTCAGATCTACATGAAGAAAGAACGTTAGAGAAGAAATAAATGAAGGTAAAATAAAATCTTCATTTTCTCACTTCTATGTAATATAAGAAGATGATAAAGAAAGAGGAGGAGGAGGAGAGGAAAGGAGAGGAGAGGAGAGAGACAGAGACCAGAGAGAGACAGAGAAGACAAAAACTACTAATATCAGATTTGAAAGAGGGGTCATCACTACTGATGCCATGGACATTAAAAGGATAAGAAAGGAATATCATGAACATTATATTCTTACAAATTTGATTACTTAGATAAAATGGCCCCATTTCTTGAAGACACAAAACTACCCAAATTCACTGGCTTATTTACTGAGGATGCTCTAACAAGATACCATAAACTGGGTGGCTTATAAACACAGAAATTGATTTCTCACAGTTCTGGAGGCTGGAAGTCAAAAGTTAATTCAAGGCGCCAGAAGATTTGGTGTCTGGTAAGGACCTGCTTCCTGGTTCATAGAAGGATGTCTTCTCAACTGTTTTCTCACATAGCAGAAGGAGTGAATGGCCTCTGATGAAAGGCTAATCTCATTCAGGAGGGCTCCATCCTCATGACCTAATCACCTCCCAAAATCTCCTCCAAATACATCACATTGGGGATTAGATTTCAACACAAGAATTTCAGGGAGACACAAACATTTATTCTATAGCACTCACAAAAGGAGAAATGGATAATCTGAATAGGCTATACCTAGTATAGAAATGTATGAATAATTAACAAGCTTCCAAGAAAGAAAGCACCAGGGCCACATCATTTCACTGGTGAATTCTACCAAACATTTAAGGAAGAAATGATACCATTTATTTACAATCTCTTTCAGAAAATAGAAGCAGAAGGAACATTTTCCAACTGATTTTATGGGGCCCTAGTACCCAAATCAGATGAAGACATTCAAAGAAAGAAAATGTACAGACCAATACCTCTCATGAACATAGTTGAAAAATTCTCAACAAAATCTTAGCAAGCGGAATTTAGCAATACATAATATGAGTTCTACACCAAGACCATGTGGGATTTATTCCAGGCATATGCAAGGCTGGTTCAACATTCAAAATACAGTTAAGGTAATCCATCACACAAAAAAACTGAAGAAGAAAAATCATTTGATTATCTTAATAGATTCAAGAAAAGCATTTGACAGACTCTGATACCCATGCATGATTAAAACTCTCAGCAAACTAGGAATAGAATAGAAATTCCTCAACTTAGTAAAGGACATCTACCAAAAAACCCCTACACATAATATTTAATATCATCATAATGTGAAAAATGGATGCTTTCCCCCTAAGGTCAGGAGCAAGGCAAGGATGTCCCCCTCTCATGGCCCCTATTCAACCACATACTGGAATTCTTCCTAATGCCATAAGACAAGTAAAAGGAAATAAAAGGTATACAGATTGGAAGGAAGAAATAAAACACTCTTTGCTTAAATAACTTGATTTTCTATGTAGAAAATCCCAAAGAATCAATCAAAAAACCTTCTGAATTATAGCAAGTTTGCATGATATAAGGTTAATATATAAAATCAATTGCTTTCCTATATATCAGCAATGAACAATTGAAATTTGAAATTAAAAACACAATATCATTTGCATTAACAAATGATATTTATCATCAAGAAAATAAAATACTTAGACATAATCTAGCAAAATATAGGCAGGATCTACATAAGTAAAACTACAAAACTCTGTTGAAAGGAATCAAAGAAAATCTAAATAAATGAAGAGATTTTTCATGTTCATAGATAAGACTCAATGTTGTTAAGATGTCAATTCTCTTACTTGATCTATAAATTCAAAACAATTCCAGTCAAAACATCAGTAAGTTATTTTGACAACTTGAAACTGACAAACTAATTCTAAGGTTTATATGGAAAAGGTAAAAGACCCAGAATCACCACAATATTGGAGGGGAAGAACAAAGTTGGAGGACTTGCAAATTGATCAACAGAACAGAATAGAGAACCCAGAAATAACAGCACACACAAACATAGTTAATCTTTCAGAAAAAGGCAAAGGCAGTTCAGTGGGGGAAGGACAGCCTTTTCAAAAATGATGGGGCTGGGCGTGGTGGCTCACGTCTGTAATCCTAGCTTCTCTCTAGGAGGCCGAAGCAGGTGGATTGCTCGAGTTCAGGAGGTCGAAACCAGTCTTAGCAAGAGCGAGACCTTGTCTTTAAAAAAAAAAAAATGATGATGGAACCACTGGACATCTATATGCCAAAAAATAAAAAAAAAGAAAGAATCGAGACACAGTCCTTCCTCCTCAAAAATTAATTCAAAATGAATCTTAGACCTAATTTAGAACTAATATTATTTTTAGTTGACAAACCAAAATAGTATACATCTATGGGTACTTTGTGATGTTTTGATGTGTATACAATATGGAATGATTACATCAAGCTCATTAACATATCCATCTCCTCAATTACCTATCATTTTTGTGGTGAGACATTTGAAGTTTACTATCTTAGATATTTTGAAATCTACAATACATTATTATTGACTACAGTCTCCCCATTTTGCAACAGATTTCACCACCTATTCCTTCTATCTGAAACCTGTGACCACAACTCTCACCCCTCCACAACCTCAGGTAATCATCATTCTACTTTCTACTTTTATAAATTCAACTTTTTAGACCTAAATTTAAAGCACAAAACGTAAAACTTCTATAAAATAACACAGGAGAAGATATGTAGGTAACCTTGAGTTTGGCAATGACTTTTTAGATACAACACCAAAATAAAATCCAAGAAAGACAATATTGGTAGGTCTTTGTTAATATTAAAAACTTTTGCTCTGAGAAAGAAAGTATTAAGAGAGTGGAGAAACAAGCCACAACTGGGAGTAAACATTTGCAAAACACATACCTTACTAAAGACTTGTGGCCAAAGGCCGCTGCCTGGTGGGGAGGTGGTCACTGTAAGATGCTCGTTTGCTTTTGGTGAAAGCTGTGGACTAAATTAAATAAAAGACTTCCCCCCACAGGCTGACTGAAAGGACCCCTTCCTGGCCAAGGGGGATATCCTAAAACTAAATTGTCTGCCACCAGGAGGGAGGTCAGACATGCCTCACCATGCCCCCTTCCCTTCTTGGAGATACCCTTTGTAACTCATCAACAGGCCTAAGGCCATGCAAGACAAACCGCAGGTCCCCAATTTACACAACAAATACATCCGGTGACTTGTCTCTTCCTTATCTAAAACATTCCAAGCCTTTACAAAGTTTCATTTTTTTTAACCAATTACAAGTCAAGGAGTCTTTGAACCCACCTATAACCTGTAAGCCCCCACCCCCTGCTCCGAGATGGCCACCTTTTCGGGCCAAACCAATGTACGCCTTCCATATATTGATTTATGACTTTACCTGTAACCCCCATCTCCCTAAAATGTATAAAACCAAACTGGCCCAGCCACAGCGGGTCCACTTGCTCAAGGCTTCTTGGATGTGGCTCCGGGTCATGGTCCTCAAATTTGGCTCACGATAAACCTCTTTAAAATTATTTTACAGAGTTCAGCTTCCTTTCTGTGGACAAAGCGAAGGAGGCGTGGAGACGAAGGCGGCGGCCTGCGCAGAGAAGAGGGCGAGAGGGCGTCATGGGGCCCACCCCGGAGGCTGAAGCGGGGGCACTCGGCGGCTGAGGCGGCGGGTGGGACTGGCCTGGCGGTTCCACAGCGCAGACCCCGCTGAGCTCTCAGGGAGGCGGCGGCGGCGGCGGCGGCGAAAGGCGGCGCATCCAGAGGTGAGCGAGACCGCCGTCGCCCGCTGGGGCGATGCTCCCCGCGCTGGCTTGGCACGGACGCCTGGTCGGTGGTGCCTGCGGCGCCCATCGCAGGCAGCTTTAGTTCTGTGGGTGACGGTGGCGCTGCTTGGCAGAGCGGGAGGCTGGTCTGGGCCCCGCTGGCCGCGCCGCGGTCGTGATCCCGCCCATCCCCGGGCCGCGCCTCCGCGCCGAGTAGGGGGCTGGGGGCGCTGACTAACGGCGGCGCTGGCGCCTGGGCTCTGGGACCGGTCCTGGTCGCTCAGAGGGGGCGAGTCCGTGTCCCGGGACTCGCGGCCAGGATGTGTGGCAACTTTGGAGGAGCGGCCTTGTGCGGTTGCGCGCTGTGGAGTGCGGAGCTCCCCAACCCACGGTCGCAATTGCCCAAGCGGGAAACTGTTCACTCTCTGCCCCCAAATGTATCTAAAATTCATTTTAACGCAGAGTTCTTGGAGGGAGGGTGGGGTGGATCGCATGCTTAAAGCAGCACTTAGCAGCAGATGAAGGAATTTATTTTATACTATCGCTAAGGACTTGGAGATAGTACTAATTTCTTGAAGGGGTTTTCTCCAATCATCCGAATCACCTCTCACCTCTTAATTTTTCAACACTTGTGTTAATTTTCTTTGGAAACTTATTTTTCCTTTAACTTTTTTTCTCCTTCACCTTCCCAAAGAGCCTGCTAGCCAACATCTCTGGACCTTATTTTCTTTAACTGTTATTGCAAATGACAACATTGTGAATGGTCACCTTGCTTGACCTTTTTGGATCTGTGGTGGTGTGTTAAACTGACCTTGTTTAAATGATCTGCTTGAATTTGAGCCCGTTTGTCTCGCTATTGCTAGTGCTGAATCTTCTTGCCTACTTGTGTCTGGGAATTTAACTTTGGGGAGGCAGAGAGTGAATATGAATAAGTGAAAAATAAGATGGTGTGTAATGGCACCTTGTATTTTAAACAGTACACTAGAATTTACCACTCCAAAACAGCTTTATAGGCTGTGGGAGCTCACATGGCCATCGATCAAAAAGTTCTGAAGCCTTTTTTTTTTTTTTTTTTTGGTAATTGCCGTTAAGACAGTTATGTAAGACAGTTACCATCTTATCATCACAGGCTTTAGAATGTGATGACTTTTAGAATAAAATATACAGAAATTGCTTCATATCTTCAGACCAATGATTTACTCCAGTCGTCTTGCTTTAAACAAAATATTTGAACAAATGCTGCTGAGGAAACTGAGCCTTTTCTAGGTCTAGGTGACTTGCCCAAGATACTACAGTTATGAGAGAAAGGACCAGGTTTCACGTGCATGTGACAGTTCATGAAAGTGTGATGTGATTCTCTAGGTACATTGTGTGGTTGTATATAGTTTTACTAGGCAGATTTTGATTATGTGGAGATAGAGGTATTAGGACCAAACAAATGAAGATATGACTTACTGAAATGAAATAAAAAATTTTATTTGCACTCAGCTTTTGGGGAGACAAAATTTTTTCTTCCATAAGATTGTCTGTAGTAAGTTAAACACCACAGCATCATAAAGCAATGTCTGATGGAGCTAAATGCCATGTTTTAGACCAGTAGTTTCCTTCATTTATTTTAATCTAAAATTACTGAAAATGAAAACTACTGTTTTTTGGGAATAAAGAATTGTCATTTGGTTTCTAGTTTTATGAAAACACAAACTCAAAGATTTAGACGTTTGTAGTGATAGAAGGAAAAAAAAATAGTGTTGAATGCTAATGATGTGATGGGCACTGTGCTTTATATGTGTTGTCTCATTTAATCCTCACACCAAAATTGCAAGGTAGATATCACCATTTTATGAATGAGGAAACTTAAACCTTGAAGATGAATGTAAACCCATTGCCAGCCAGGACTTTATACAGGTCTGTCTGACTCCAGTTTGTGTTCTTATTGACACTGTGCTCTACTTCGCCCTCTTTCCCCTTAACACTCTTTCATGGTATTGTGACTTGGAATGGGCCTTTGATGTTGATTTAATAATATAGGGAGACATAATTGCTGCCCCAAATTTATAACCACTACACTAGTGACTGATCATGTTGACATAGTAGAGCTAATTGGCAGAATCTTTCTTAGTATTTGTGATTCCTTTTTTGGTTATGGGTCAAAAACTTCCTTAGGTTCCACATAAGAATACGCTTCCTGCTGGTCAAAAATCCAGTTTTAAAGCACTTTGGTATTTTGGAGAAGACAGTCACTTACACATCGGTAGTCAAGAAGCAGTGTATAAGCTGATGCAGTGGCATGTGCCTATGGTCCTAGGTGCTCTAGAGGCTGAGGCAGGAGGATCGAATCCAGCCAGGGCAAGATGGAGAAACACATGTCAAAAAAATAATAATAATAAAAGGTAGTGTGTAGCAGAACTGCAGTGTATAAAGAACATGGGCACTGTAGATTTCTTATCAGACATTATCTTTTCAGATTATTTTAGCGTAAGATTCTAGTATTGTTCAAGGCTTCTTATGCTCTGTAAAGCCAGATTTCATGAATAATTTTGTTAGTTTTAGGGGGAAAAGACTAGTGGATCAAAACTGATTGCTAGTCTATTGGAACCTCTCAAATGATTGTATGTGTGAATTAGCAGCTAAAATAAATATTGAAGGTCTCAAAAGGCCAAAATTCCCACTAGATAGTAGTAGTTAGAATATTATGATTGATTGTAAGTGAGGGGGATGCAAATAGATGTTGGAAAATCTGGCAAAAGTAAGAAGGAAATGAAAAGATTTACATTGGCGTACATCTTTATTAGGGTTCTGAAGCTATAATCCAGATGGTTGTTGCTTGTCTCATGCTAAGGAAAGATTTAGGATTGATGGCTCCCTCACTTTACCTTTTTAATCTTGGTGAGATTTTACTACATAAATCATGGTTTTGATTTAGTACCTTGCATATTAATGGGCAGAGTTTAAAGATATTTGCAAAAACGTAAAACAGTCTTACTTCTCACTAAATTTTACTTTGTTTTTTAAAATAGTTTTCATAAAAATGTCATTTGTTAACATGTGATAGGTTTATTATTTTATTGAGTTCATAAATATTTTTAAAGTTCTCAGTTCTAACTTGATTTTGATTGATTATTGATAGCTATAACTCACATAAACAAAAGCTCTTTGAATCGTGGTGGGGAAAAGGGTACTGAGATGGCCAGACTAATTTGAGATGAACATTTTGATCTTGGCTTGCGTGTACAGATTAGAGAAGTGAGGAGTTAACTTGGAAAAAATGTAATTAGGCCCTAGAATCCCCAGTTCGAACGAAAGCATTAGATCTGGTCTTGTGTGACAGATCAGAGAATTGAAGTGTATCAGAATAGAAAGACTACAGCTTTGGGGCTAGATTGCCCCAGTTCGAATCAGCTCTATATCTACTAAGCATGGTGACCTTGGACAAAATCAAACTTTGGGTTTCAGTTTCCTATTAAACAATGAAGTGAACTCATGTCGCTGTGGAATTAAATTGGGATTCTACAGGGATTATTGCATAGTAGTTGAAGGAAAGCACAAATTGAATCAGACTTGGGTTTAAAACAGCACCAATTGTGACATTGTGTAATCTATGGCCTCAGCAGTTTATTCTCTGGCCTTGCTTTCTTTATGTAAGGAGGATAATAGTTCTATTTGAGTCTTGAGGGTTAAATGAGATATGCATGTAAGTGCCTGCTAGGCTGACAGGTAGTGTGAATGCTCAAAAAGTTGCTGTTATAGCCTAGCCAGGCATGGCATAGTGCTCAACACTTTTTTCCATTACCCCAAACTGTTGATTTTGCTTTCATTTGCCATAGTGGGTCACTAAGATTAAGTTTATACAGTTTAACCATTAAGTTTGTCCCCTTGCTGCTTATCCAGGCTATCCTAGAACCAGTATTCTCAGTTCTCTTGGATACTAAGGTCCTTTCTTTTCTGTTTTCTCTAGGTTTTGCCTTCAGGATTAGAAGCCTAGATACTAGTTTTTCTTATTCTGGATAAGATGGGCACTGCTTCTGTTGCTTCCTTTGCCCTCTTACAAAATGTTTGCTTTTTTACTATCACATCTTCTCCTTTTGCATTCCTATAATCATCCCCTGAGTACTTACTATTAGCCAGGCTCTGGAGTTTTAAAAATATTTAAAGTATAAGTGCAAGGAGCTGGTACTATAGAAGGTGAGTGAGATATGAAAAGAAATTAAGGTGGGACTAATGAATACAACAGTTGACATTTTTCAAGCTTCAGAATAGCTCAGAGTGGACAACAGTAAACTCCTGTGTTTGGGAGGGATAGGGAAGAGGGTTGTAATGGCCCTTTTGAAGTTGTATGTCTGAGTTGGCATTTGAAGGATGACTAGGGGGCTTTTGGTGTCTGGGGCATTTCAGGCAGAAGCAATAACATTGAAAGGTGAGTGGGAATTAGGGCAATCCATGATGATACTAGAGAGGCACACAGGGACAGGTCATAAACCCATCTTATTTGTTTTGTAAATGAGCCCGACTTTTCTCTGTTTTTTTTTTTTTTTTTTAGTTCAATACATCTTTAAGCCTCTTTTGTATCAGGTTCAGTGCCAGGTTCCAAGGGTACTAAGATGAAGGAGATGTAGTGTTAGGACCATGAAGTAAGTACTTGTGTTTTTGGGACAGTCACTTTAGCCAGTATCTAGGATGGATTAGAGAAGGGGAGGGAAGTAGAAGAAAGAACATGGATCTGAGACTGTTGGATTAGGAGGTAAAATGGGCTAGGGTTGGAGACTGAATGTGAAGGCTGGGATTAGATGGGAAGAGTCAAGGAAAATACTCATACTTTTGGCTTGGAAAACTGGGTAAGATCATGAGAGGGAGGGTGCTCAGGTAGGTCTTGAACTCCTGGGCTCAATCAAGCAACCCTTCCACCTCAGATTCCTTAGTAGCAGGGATTACAGGCACAGACCATCATGCCTGACTCACTAGCTGCTTTTTATTCTGTCTCCCTTCTATGCAATTCAAATACTTTGCTCTGAGAGATTATCATGGGTTATAAGATACCTGCCGTAGTATCATCAGTTGTTTATAATAGAAGTAGTCTCAACATTTACAGGTTAGGATTTAAGTTTTGCTTTGTAGACAAGAGTAGTCCTCTTTTCAGAGGTTTTGTTGTTTTATTTCCTACAAAGACACTAGTGATAGACATTTGCCACTAAGGATGGCTCCTGAATGAGGTTTATCATCTGCAAACCTTGTTTAGAGACAGGGTTTTGGGCTTTTGCCTAGGCTGGGGTGCTGTGGCTATTTACAGACACAATCATAACACTATAGCCTCACACTCCTGCGTTCAAGCAATCCTTCTGCCTCAGCCTCCCGAGTAGCTGTGACTACAGGTGCATGTCACTGTGCCCAACTCTAATCTGTAAACTTTTAACTGTCTAATATGTGGTGGGAACCTGGCTAGAAAAAGAAGGAAACAAATGTGATGACATTGAGAGGCAGGATGCTGTGGGTTTACAGTGAGAGTGGCAGTACCTCAACTGAATTGAGGCTATGAAAAAGGCATAGGACTGTAGTACAAGGGAGCCAACTCATTCTATTTACACTAGTGTCACATCATATTTTTGATTTGTGGAATCAGATTTAATAAAGTTAGCAAAAACAGAAGGTGAATTTTTTTTTTTTTAAGAGACAGGGTCTTGCTCTGTTTCCCAGGCTGGAGTGCAGTGGCACAATCATAGCTCATTGTAGCTTCCAACTCCTGGGTTCAAGTGATCTTCCCACCTCAGCCTACCCAGTATCTGGTACTATAGGCGTATGACACCAGGCATGGCTAATTTAAAAAAAAATTTTTTAGAGACTATGTCTCACTATGTTGCCCAGGCTGGTCTTGAACTCCCAGCATCAAGCAATCCTTCCACCTTAGCCTCCTCAAGTGCTGGGTTTACAAACATGAGCCAGCATGCCTGGCCCAGAAGGTGAATATTTTAAAAAGTGGTAGGCTTGCCATCCCAGCCATAATTTTAATTTTAAATTCCAGAATATTTCCATTAATTATTTATATGACATTTCAAATGTCTTACAGGTTTTGGTACAGACAGAACACAGTAAATTAGTGTTTGTTGTTACCCAGAATTTTTTAATGTATCTGTGAGTGAATTTTCATTTGGATTATATTCAAAGAGGGAGTAATTGGAGGGGGTGACCCTAGTGGCTTGGCTTTTTTTTAATGTTGGAAAATAGGAAGGTTATTTTTTGACATATGTTTGTAATTTGATTTCCTCTCTTTGAATATTTCCTTGTCCATTTAAAAATGTTACCATTTTCCTACTTCCCTTTCTACCAAAAGCATGGCTTGGAACTCATTTCTGTTAATGTATTTTGAAATTTGTAGACTTTTTCATTAAATTATCCTCTCACTGTAAGGTATGAAAATAATGAACTGTAATAAAGACGTAGGATTATTGGACATGAGTTATATTTTATTTTAGTTTACTCCTGATAGCTGTGGATTTCAGAATGGTCTTTGAAGAAAATTCAACAAAACTCTTCATCATTGTTTTGCCTAAGGTTGCTTTGTAGAAGGCATTGATGGCTCTAGTGTTATGGGAAAATTGCTTGTGAACGGATCCACTGTGGAGGTTGGGGTGGGTAGGAGGGGGATAACATTTGGGCTTAACCTTGAAGTATGGATGGAATTTCAATGGGAAAATGGTATAACTAATGGCTTGGAGATAGGGCAGTGTGGAGCATATGTGATGGATGGCAGTTTGCCTGCCATTTGCATCTAAAGGTACAGAGAAATATGTATTGGGACAAAAGTCTGGAAAGGTAAGATATGTTGAGTTCTCAACTATGGGATTTATTGTCTAAGCAGCAGAGATCTTAAGGGGAGGAGAGGGGATGACAGATCATCATTATAAAGCAGGTATAGGACCAGAAATCATTCCAGTTAAACTTTCCAATTTTATAGTCAGAAGTCTACAAAGGACTCTTTTTACTGAGTTTTGCAGTGGAATTAGAACTTGGGTTTAATACTTTGAGGGTGGTATATAGGTTAGTTGTCATCTTAAAAGCATGAAAGTATCAATTAAAGAGGCCATTGTTATTGTTAAAAAAATGGGAAATAAAGTCCTAAATTAGAGTGGTGGCAGCAAAAATAAGAAATGGTTGTAGTGTGATTGCATGGTTGTGAGTTTTTTGTTTGCTCCCCAGTAGCTTAAAATGTAAGATCATGTATTTCTTATTTATTCTTTATTTCTAGCACCTGACAGAGTGCTTGACACATAGAAGGTACTCAGTAAATACTTGTTGAATGAATGATTCTGCAAAGAAAGCTGCCTTAAAGCATGGTTCTGCTTATCCAATTGCTTTTAGATTTTTATTCTATGAAAAGCTGATTTTAGGTCCTGAGGGAAAGATAGACCAGGTCATTAGTGTAATATGCGCGGTATTACATTACATGAGACACTGGGAGATACAAACTGTGTGGGGGTGATGGATACACAGTAAAAATGTGGTGTGTAGAGCAGGGAGTACTGAACTTACACCATGTTATAGAGGCTATAACATGTGATCTGAGTTCCTGTGAAGGGGAGTAGGAGTTTAGGGTGAAGGTTGTCTTTTGTAATAGGATTAGCATGTACTGAGAAAGACTGTGTCTTCGCAGTAGATCTACTCTGAATAATTTAGGGCTTTATAAGCTGGCATGTATGCAAGCAGCTGAAGAGGAGTGAGGAAATAGTTAGCTAAATCCAGATTGTAAAGGACTTTGAGGTTTGGGCTTTATCTAGGCAGCCAGGAAGCAGCCATCTTAGGTTTTTGCCAGGAGAGTGACACATGAAGGCAGCATTCAGGAAGCTAATCGATGGCACTGCAGAGGAGGCTGTGTGACAGTTGATGTTAAGAGATGAGGAGGGTCTATGTTAACTTCAGTAGCAGTAAAAATGGAGGAGACAGGTTAAGAGATCCTGAGGAGGTAAAAATCAGAGTTCACTGTAAACTTGGATAACACCTAGTGAACAATTGTATTGGAAGAAATAAATTGGGACCAAGGTTAGTGTCAGTACCTTTTCAGATGTGTCCTAACTTGTAGCGCTGAAAGGAGCCTAATCAGTCTAAGAAAAGGGTCTTTGTGCATATGAGTTTATTCCTTCCTGTTTCTCTCCCTTCCTTTCTTTTGTCTCTCTTCTTTTTCCTCCTTTATGATTGTGAAAGAAGTAAATCACAAAGAATGGAAAAGAAGAAAATGAGGAGCATGTAAAAGAAAAGAGATGTCAAGTTCAGCATTTTATCTTGTCAATTGAGATTGGCTGTAACTCAAACTCATTTCATTTGAAGAAAATCTGGCTAACTAAAATGAATTGTTTAACTTCAGAGAGCCTTTGAACAAAAAAATCACATTTTTGTACATGGCCAAAATAACATTATTACACAATTCATTAACATTATAACTATGAACTAGGTATTAAATGTTTTCTCTGGTTGTCCGTACAGTGATTTTTATTGCTGATTTGTGGATCCAATGTAGGGACTAGTCATGAGCTCTTGTTATGTCCCTTCATTCTCTCCGAATCTAGGCAGCAGACCAGTTGACCTGCAGAAAGTCCCACGTTCTCGTTTTGTCCCATTGCTTCTTTGTTGTCATCTGGCCAATTCCTCTAGTCTTTTAATCAAAGTGTAAACATTATTGATATGTGTTTCTTACTCCATCACATTAAGAGATCCAGTATCTGATCTGACTCTCCCACAATTAGTGTTGGTAAGATTGGTGAAGGTGATAACAAGTTCTACTTTATGATCAGAAAGTGATCTGTGTGGTGTTGTTATCTTAGCATTTCTGTCAGTGCCAATGATTCATCTAATGCTTTTAACCTGGCTTATAATCCTTGCCTGAATAATGTTGATTAGAAATTACAAAATAATATTACTTTTAAAAAATTCTTTCATAGTTAATTTATTAGCTGTCGTTGTTTTGTAAAGTAGGGCTTTCTTTCAACTGGGGCTGTTTGGTTACTCTGAATACAGTTCCTACTGCAGGGATAATCACTTAAATCTTTCTCTTTAGTTACTGATTTTCTTAGTTTATTAGCTGCCTCAGATGGTGGCTGGCTTGCATGCTGTGTGTGCTCCCAGGCTTTCCCTCTCTCCTCCTTGTCTTGATTACTGTAGTAGTTTTGTCTTTTACATCACTGCCAGCTCTTTTTCTGCAGCACAGATAGGATCATGTTATCCCTATTTTGTTTTAGCTTTCTTTTTTTTGAGGAACTCATAGATTTTTATGATTCAGTGTGTTTCATTCCTTTATGATCTTTATGATTCTTTTTGCTCAATTTGTCACAACAATTTGGCCCTTTGAGCTGGCTCCTGTATCAGGTTGACGTGGTGACACCATTAGAATTACCTTTTGGGTGCTGAAAGATGTCCCAGGCTCATTTTATACATTTCCTGACCCAGACTTGTTAATTGGCCATTTTACAAACTACTTTGCTTTCTTGATTTTTGTGGTCAAAATTGAGAATTAGGGATGCTGTTATTCCACAGGTAACATTGCTTCTGGAAGACTTCAGTGAATAGTTAGACATAAATTAAAAATTAGGAGTTTATATGAATATTCTCAAGTCAATTTTAGTATTTTCATTTAATTTCCTTGATTTATAAATGTTCTCTTACCTTGCAAATCTTGATTCCTAATGTCAACCTAAAATGAATAACAGAGAGACTGACTCTGCAAAGCAAAGAATTTATTTGGGAATAGCAGGGGATCGCAATCAGGGATATGCCATATTCTATGAGTTATCATAGGTGTATCCAAAGAGGTTGGGGAAAGGGGAAACTTAAAGATAAAGGGGAAATCCAAGTAAGCTGTTTTGAAACAAAAACCATTGGTTAGAGGGGCTTATTGCAGGAGTTGGTGTTGGTCCATTGGTAGAGATAGCCCTGTCAGGCAATCGCACAAGCAGCTTATCTAGAATACTAAAATTTGAGGGATTCCTTGCAGTAGTGAGGGCTCCTCCTTCATGGCCTCCTGGCTCCATTTTAGGGTCTGACATTAGTGACTCCATTTTAATGCTGATAACTTCTACACTAACATCATAAATATAAGTACTTATTTGCTTAATACCACAATATGAAGTAAATAATTCAATATAATACCACTAGCTTACTTAGCATCATTCTTTTCACAGCTGCATGATTTCCCATGATTTTCCATAGTATGGCTGTATATGTTTTTATTGGTGGCCATTTTAGATTCACATATTTTTCTGTTATGAGCAGTGTTGTAATGAGTTTCCAGAGTACATGTGTTGTGTGTTTTCTTAGTAATTTTTCTTGCCTGAAAAAGTCCTTTAGTTTGTCCTCACACTTGACCAAGTTTTTGAGTGTGGAATATTTTTTAGTGGAGATAAAATTTACATAAAATGAAATGTGCATATAGGCCTTAAGTGTACAATTTTAGTTTTAATAAATGTACATACCCATATAAGCCATACCCCAATTAAGATAATGAATATTTCCATCACTCTCCATAGAGGCATCCACTGTTGTGATTTTTATCACTACAAATTCATATACATGGAATCTCTTTTGGGTCTCTGTCATTCTATTAATGTTTGAGATTTACCCGTATTTGTATGTGTATCAGTTAAACAGTTTTTTTTTTGATCAGTAGTATTCAATTGTGTGGACATATTAAAATTAGATTGTCCATTCACTATTGATGAACATTTTGGTTGTTTTCGGTTTTAGGCAATTATGAATAAATTTGTTATGA